>CM054149.1:46048974-46051470 GCA_028751875.1 Rapana venosa | reverse complement strand
AACAGTGCATAAAAATTAATTATCTATATATGTTTATTCGTTACAAATGATGCCCTTTCAAAATAGTGTACAACTTCTAAAACCAGCTTATTAACAAACTTTTCACAGTTTCCACACCCATATCCTGCCTTAAATAAAAACTACCTTCACAACCCCGATGCATCCAACAAGATGCGTTTGAATTCTACAGAACTTTCCTACACAACTATCATGTTTATGTTACAAAGGTCAATATTAGAAACTGAAAGATAGAGACATAGGAAAAAGAGAGTCGGGTTAAATGCCAATGCTTGTAAACAACGTTCATTAGAAAGACACAATGTGTGTGTGTGTGTGGGGGGGGGGGGGGTATGTGGGGGGGGTTACTTTGAATTTGTTGAAATTATTTGAGTATGGTTGAATGTGTAGGAAAAAGGTGAATGAAAGCGCTTTGATTTGGTTTTTTTGCAAGATAAAGCGATATATAGAGTCTATACTTTAGTAGTAGTAGTAGTAGTAGTAGTAGTAGTAGTAGTAGTATCAGTAATAGTAGTAGTAGTAGTAGTAGTAGTAGTAGTAGTAGCAGCAGCAACAGCAGTAGCAGCAGCAGAAGCAGCAGCAGCAGTAGTAGTAGTAGCAGCAGCAGTAGCAGAAGCAGCAGCAGCAGCAGCAGCAGCAGCAGCAGCAGTAGTAGTAGTAGTAGTAGTAGTAGTAGTAGTAGTAGTAGTAGCAGTAGTTAGTAGTAGTAGTAGTAGTAGTAGTAGTAGTAGTAGTAGTAGTAGCAGTAGTGGAAGTAGTAGCAGCAGCAGCATTACTGTTTTTTTTATTCATTTAGAGTGTGTTTGTGCATGACTGTAAAATGTCTTATCCATACCCATCTATCTGCATTGCTGGCTGTATGTATGTACACACACACACACACACACACACACACACACACACACACATATATATATTTTTATATATTTATATATATATATATATATTAGCGCATTATTACATTTCTTGATATTCTACTTCTTCTTCTTCATCGAACCTTCAGACAGCAACTGTTGCGTTCTGTCATATGAACCAAAGATGCGTTGCGTTGCCGCTAAGCACCTGACAAGTCAGGCCCAGCGCATCTGACTTCGGCATGATAATCTACGATCGGTCAGAGGTACTGAGCATTCTTCCATGGTTGAGAATTGTCCAGACTGTGTGCAGATCCTGTGGCCAATGGCTTCTGTCTATCGCTTCGCCTGTTTGCTGTGGCTGGTCTGCAGTATGCGGTACTGGGAGAGTCGCTGCCTTTCAGTTGTACTGCTGTCCGAAGCGATTGTTCACCTCTATGGTAAAGTAGATCGGGTGTTGTGTGGGTGAGGGGATGGTGTGTGTGTGTGTGTGTGTGTGTGTGTGTGTGTGTGCGTGTGTGTGTGTGTGTGTGCGTGTGTGTGTGTGTGAGTGAGTGTGTGTGTGTGTCAGGGGGCGGGGGGTGGGGTGGGTGGGGAGTGTTGTTGTGTGGGTGTGTGGGTGTTGGCGTGGGGGCTGTTTGTGTGTGTGTGTGAGGTGGTGGCGGGGATGTGTGTGTGTGAGTTTGTGTATGTGTGTGTTTGTGCGTGTATATGTCAAAGTCAGTCAAAGTCATGTCAAACTTTTATTTTCAGATGGTACATTGAATAAGCAGTGCATTTGCTTATTTTTCATCAAGCCATCTATCTAAAGAGAAAAAAGAGAGAAAAATAGATTATATATATGAGGACATAGAATAAAAAAAACATAATCAATGATAAACCATACAAATCAAACAAGAGAAAACAATAATATGTGCATACATAGAATTAAAAACAACAACAAAGAAGCCCTGAACAATATTAAACCATACAATTTAAAGAAATAAATAAAAATTCCTGAAAATATATCCGCCATAATACAAACAAACAAGCAACAACAACAACAAAAACACCCAAAACAACAAAGAAGACAAAACAAAATTTAAAAATACATACCAACTGTCCCCCTCCCACACACACACACACACACAAAAACCTTCAACCATACAAATGTATGTGTGTTTGTGTGTATGTGTGTGTTTGTGTTTGTACGTGTGTGTACGTATGTGTTAGTGTATATGTGTATGTGGGGGGGGGGGAGGGAGAGCAAAAGAGAGAGAGAGAGAGAGAGAGAGAGAGAGAGAGAGAGAGAGAGAGCGAGAGAGAGAGAGAGAGAGAGCGAGAGAGAGAGAGAGAGAGAGAGAGAGAGAGAGAGAGAGAGAGAGAGAGAGAGAGAGAGAGAGAGAGAAGAGAGAGAGAGAGGAGAGAGAGACTCCGTATTTACGCAGGGAGTTCATCAAGTATGGACAGGAGCCGTGATAATTTGAAATAAACATGTTTTGTCTACTTCCGTTCCATCCGTCAGTCTCTTTTGATGTTGCGGTCTAAGTATGTTTATGTGTCTATATCGTTTTTGCCCCCCCAACGGTACCAAGTATTATAGAACAGCAACTCTTCATACTTCGTCTTCTGATTGCTTCTTTAA
>CM054149.1:46043974-46046474 GCA_028751875.1 Rapana venosa | reverse complement strand
TTTAAACCATCAGGGTTAGATTGGTTATATTGCAAACTTTCTTTGAACATGGGAGATTGCACTCTCCATTAAAGGAGACAAAATGCTCTGAAGCCAGAGTATGGCTGTCTACATGGCAGACTATTTCCGACAGTCGAAGATACAAGCTTCTACCCAGAGTCATGCTTGAAGGGGAAGGTTTGTTTGCAGATAACACTGGCCTTGTCTTGAGTTACATGCCGACACGGCACCATTATGAAAGACATAAATCATAGATGAGCAGACGAAGACGAAAAGAGAGAGTGAGAGAGACAGAGACAGAGAGACAGAGAGACAGAGACAGATTAACAGACAGACACAAAAAAGAGCGCGCGAGAGAGAGACAGAGACAGAGAGACAGAGACAGAATAACAGACAGACAAAGAGAAAGAGAGAGAGAGAGTCAGAGACAGAGACAGAGACAGGCGGGCAGACAAACAGATACGGAGAGACAGGGAGAAAGACAGACAGACAGACAGACAGACATGCAAGCAGGCAGACAGGCAGACAGACAGGCAGACAGACAGACAGACAAGCAAGCAGGCAGACAGGCAAGCAGGCAGACAGACGGGCAGACGAGCAGACGAACAGATAAACAGACAGAGAGACAGAGCTTGGAAGCAACATCCTCCCTGCTGTTCGGCAACGCGTTCATTATCAGTCCTTTCAAGATTGCGGCAGCCATAATAATATCGGAAAACCTGTACAGCGACAGCCGTCAGCATAATATAAGTCGAGAGATCTCTCCGCTAAGGTGGCTTTCATCTGTGCGGCTCCTCGCTCTATGGCTAGTTAGGCCTAGATTGATGTAGTCCCTTATCCGCCCATTATCCTTCGCCTTCTACGCTTGAGGATTTGCAAAAGGCTGGAGAAATCCTTCCCCGGGGTGAAGGTTGTTATCCATGCGCACGTGCTGTCCTCAGGTCACTCAGGCTGTGTGTACTTGGAAGAGCTTTGGTCGCTTTTCAGGCAGATATTGAGGTAGAGTGGGCGTCAACCTTCTATAGATAAACACAGGAGGAAAGCATGCGTGTGTGTGGGGTGCGTGCGTGTGTGTGTGTGTGGTGTGTAGTGTGTGTGCGTGTGTGTGTGCGTATGTGTGTGTGTGCGTGTGTGTGCGTGTGTGTGTGTGTATGTGTGTGTGTGTTTGTGTGTGTGTGTGTGTGTCTGTTTCTATGTGTGTGTGTGTTTGTGAGGGAGGGGGAGGGGGAGGGGGAGAAGGGGCATGTGTGTGCATGTGTGTAGGGGGTAGTGTGTGTCTCCGTGTGTGTCTGTGTCTGTGTCTGGGTGTAGGGGGTAGTGTGTGTGTGTTTGTGTGTGTGTGTTGTGTGTGTGCGCGCGCGTGCGCGTATGCGTGTGGGAGGGGGGAGGGGGAAGGAGGGGTTAGTGTGTGTGCGCGGGCATGCCTGTTTGTGTGTGCATGTTTTTGTGCGTTTGTGTGTGTCTGTATATGTAAGGGGGTAGCGTGTGTGTGTCTGTGTGGACAAGTTTGTTTGTGTGTGCATGTTTGTGTGCGTTTGTGCTTTTTAAAAATTCTTTTATATCGAGGATAATGGAATAAGCACTTTTGTGCTTTTTTACATCCAGTCCTCGTGTGTATGTGGTTTTGTAAATTCTGTCACCTGTTCCAACCAGCACGCAATAGCCTACTCTTATTAAAAGCGGAACAGGATTTAACGTGTTAGCAAGATGTTCTGCATGCGTTCGCACACGGGGCCTCGGTTTATAGTCTCATCCGAAGGACTTTTGGGGAGAGTGTGTTTGCACTGATGTTAATTTCAGGGGAAAATATTCCCCCTTGAAGGGGAATCGAACCCGGGTCGTCAGATTGCGAGCGCAATGTTCTAACCACTAGGCTATCCCGTGTCTGTGTGTGTATGTGTGAGTGTGTGTGTCAAAGTCAAAGTCAAAGTCAAAGTCAAACTTTTATTTTCAGATGGTACATTGAATAAGCAATGCATTTGCTTTTTTTCATCAAGCCATCTATCTAAAGAAAAAAAAGCGAGAAAAAAAGATAATGTATATGCAGACATAGAATAAAAAACCTAATCTATGGTGAACTATACAAATCAAACAAGAAAAACAATAACATATGCGTATGTGGAATTAAAAACAAAACACAAAACCCAGAAAAATATTAAACCATACAATTTAAATAATTCAAAAATCTTGAAAAATATCCGTCATAACACAAACAAACAAGCAACAAAGAAAAACCAAACCAAAACAAACAAAGAAGACAAAACAGAATAAAAATTTAAAAACCCACACCAACTGCTTCCCTCCCCCCTCACACACACATACTCACACAAACCTTCAACCATACAAACAACTGAATAAAACGGTGTGTGTGTGTGTGTATGTGTGTGTGTGTGTGTGTGTGTGTGTGTGTATGTGTGTGTGTGTGTGTGTGTGTGTGCGCTCCCGCGAAAGGATGGTGGAGATAAGAATGAAGCTGATTAATAGATAATGAAGCAAGTAC
>CM054149.1:45943974-46038974 GCA_028751875.1 Rapana venosa | reverse complement strand
ACCACCACCACACCATACATACACCCAGACCACTAGCCTCAGTGAAGTTGGCTATGTAGGATGTGGGCGGTCCGCCTCTTTTCCTCAAACCCTTGACTTTACCTTGAGAAACTAGCGTCATCAGATGTTAGTCTGTGTGTTTCTGTTGGAATGACCCACGTATCTCAGTCTGTGTTTATCGAATTCAGCCACCATTAATATGTTTTCTATTACCCGCTGCCCATGGCTTGGCAGTACGCTAGACGTGAACCCGCAAAGTGGCCCCTATTCCCTTACCTGTCTAATTCAGTACAGAAAATCAATCCATTCACAGCTATAATGGCAGCTCAGCAGATCAGTTGTTGCCCCTGTGCGTTCTTTATGCCTTTGGGGTTGGGTGGTGGTTTTTTGCCATCTTCGTTTTAGGACTTGATAGATGAGGAAAATGCTGCTTACCTAAGTGTTGTCAGAAACACTTTCGTAACTGAATAAGTCAGAGCAACGAGGGACAAATATATATATATACAAGTCAAATAATGGGACGTGGCTGATTTAGACTAAAACAAATAAACAATTGGATTTTTTTTTAATATAGAAAGAACATTATACAAAAATGTGAGCAAAAAAAACACAATGACAACATCACCACTAACAACACCAATAGAGTAATTTCAACACCCTGAAAAGAATACATCTCTTTCACCGCCATTAAGTGACCTTAGTGGACATTACTGCTCACCACGATAGACGACCCCCACAGCTCATGGTAACAAAAGGACAGTCATTGATGCAGTAACAAGCTTCCGCGCCTCCTTTGACCTGGGCTTTGATAACAGAGATATCGTCCTTCTCTCCTGCCAGTGACCTGTCTGTCTCTGAGCCGTGCCACAGATGAAAAGCTTGGTGCTAGCAGTGCTTTGCGTGGCCTTGAAGAAGGTTGCTTTCTTGTCCATACAGGTTCTGACATGTGGTGGTGGTGGTGGTGATGGTGGTGGTGGTGATGGTAGAAGGCGAGGGTGATTGTCAACTGATAAAAAAGATCTTTATGAATCGGACGGTGGGTAGTTAATGTAAAAACAGTGGGATCCTAGAACAGATCTTCCTAGCTATAATTCTTGGCTGGGTTTAAAAAAAAACATTTTTACTGACTAGCTGTTTAGGGTAGGACGTGAGGGAACCAGAGAGAGACAGAGAGAGGGAGAGAGAGAGAGAGAGAGAGAGAGAGAGAGAGAGAGAGGGAGAAGGAGAGAGAGAGAATTTTTTTTATTTTATTTTTTTTTTTATTCATTTATTCTTTTATATCGAGGATAATGGAATAAGCACTCATGTGCTCTTTTACATTCAGTCCCCGTGTGTATGCGGTTTTGTCATCTGTTTCCCTCGGCACACAATGGCCTACTCTTCCGAACAGCGGAACAGGATTTAACGTGTGCGCAAGATGTTCTGCATGCGTTCGAACACGGGCCCTCGTTTTATAGTCTCATCCAAAGGACTTTGACATTCAGTTCAATTCTTTTTTGTCAAACTGGGAACAAAGGGCGAGGCTGGGAATCGAATCCAGACCGTCACGGTTGACTTGTTGGCAGGCTAAAGTCTTAACTATCCTGCCACCTTCAGAGAGAGAGAGAGACAGAGAGAGAGAGAGGTGGAGAAATAGAAAGAGAGAGAAAAAGAGAGAAAGAGAGAGAGAAAAGAGAGAGAGGGAGAAAGAAAGAGAGAAAGAGGCAAAGAGAGAGAAGAGAGAGAGAGAGAAAGAGAGAGAAAGAAAGAGAGAAAGAAAGAGAGAAAGAGAAAGAGAGAGAGAAAGATAGACAGAGACAGACAGACAGAGATACAGACAGACAGACAGAGAGAGAGAGGGAGACTCAAAGTTTAAACAGAGGAACGAGAAAAAAACCGACCCACAATCCCTACAGACTAGTTATCTACCGGTCATCCTTAAGAAAGCAAATAATATACCTAAAACTTCTCCCTCGCCAACATGCCTAGAACAGTATACATCTTCACTCTTTCTGAAAGACACAGAAGAAAACCGTTCTCAACACCAGTGTCAAACTATAAAAGAAAATGAAGTGCTGGGCTAAAAAGAATCATGAATAAAATCAAAATTAAACACAAAATTGAATTGTACCAGGCCAATAATCAGACCCCCCCACAAAAAAGATAGAGTGTCTTGAAGTCCAGGAACAATGAGAAAAGCAGAGCTGCCTAATGCATAAGTCGTTGCGCTGAAGCTACTCTTAACTTGTATTGTTTTGTTGTTGTAGTTATTCCTATTTTTGTTGTTGTTATTGCTGTTGTTGTTGTTGTTGTTGCTGTTGTTGCTGCTGCTGCTGTTGCTGCTGCTGCTGTTATTGTTGTGCTGCTGCTGCTGTTGTTTCTGTTGTTGTTGCTGCTGTTGTTGTTGTTGTTCTCTTTCCCCGTCGTTTGCCGATGTTCACAAATGATAAGATTTTTCATATGCGGCCGTGTTTGCGCAGATGCAGGTAACCACATTCCGACTTCAAAGATGTATGCTAGGGTACGTGAGCCATCGAGCGCTGCCCTGATTTACAGGATCTTTAACGTGCATTTTGAGCTTCGACATAGGACTAAGCACGAAGGAATGTTAAAGGCACTGGCAGGTCTGCACTTGAAGTTGACATGGAATATGATAAACCTCCTTTATTCACCAGACATCGCCGAGATTGGAACCGCCGGCTTTTGCATGGACCTGTAGGAAGGAAGAGGGGTAGTTCTATCCACTCAGCTGTAGTATCCGTCTGACTGTTGTTTAAAAAAACTGTAATCAATATACCTATGTTCGTAGAGACACACTAGGGGATATATATATTTTTTAATTATTCTTTTATATCGAGGATAATTGAATAAGCACTTATGTGCTTTTTTTACATACAGTCCCCGTGTATATGCGGTTTTGTGAATTCTATCATCTGTTCCCACCGTCACACAATGGCCTACGCTTACGAAAAGTCTTTCGGATGAGACTTTAAACCGAGGCCCCGTGTGCGAACGCACGCAGAACATCTTGCGCACATGTTAAATCCTGTTCCGCTTTTTGTAAGCGTAGGCCATTGTGTGCCGGTGGGAATGGGTGACAAAATTTGCAAAACCTCATACACACGGGGACTGGATGTAAAAAAGCACATAAGTGCTTATTCCATTATCCTCGATATAAAAGAATAAATAAATAAAATTAAATAAAATAAAAAGGGGAACAGGATTCAACGTGTGTGCAAGAAGTTCTGCGTGCGTTCACACATAGGACCTAGGTTTATAGTCTCATTCGAAGGACTTTTGGGGAGAGTGGAGTCTGCACTGACGTTAACTTCAGGGGAAAAAATCCTCTTGAACGGGAATCGAACCCGGGTTGTCAGATTGCTAGCGCAATGTTCTAAACACTAGGCTATCCCGTCCCCCATGAATAGGGAAACAGACAGACAGACAGACACACACACACACACACACCCACACACACACACATACACACACATGGATGCACACACACAGAGATACACACACAAACGAATACACACATATACACACACGAGCGCTCGGATACAAACACACACACACACACACACTCACGGAAAAACTCTCTCTCCCTCCCCCCCCCCCCTCTCTCTCTCTCTCTCTCTCTCATCTCTCTCTCTCTCTCTCTCTCTCTCTTTCTCTCTTTCTCCCTCCTCCCCCCTCTTTTTCTCTCTCTCCCTGTCTCTTTTTCTCTCTCTATTTCTCTCCCCCTCTTTCTCTCTCTCTCTCTCTCTCTCTCTCTCTCTCTCTCTCTCTCTCTCTCTCTCTCTCTCTCTCTCTCTCTCTCTCTCTCTCTTTCTCTCTCTCTCTCCCTCTCTCTCTCTATATCTCTCTTCCTCTCTTTCTCTCTTTCTCCCTCCCTCTCTCTCTCTTTCTCCCTCCCCCTCTCTCTCTATCTGTCTCTCTCTCTCTCTCTCTCACTCTTTTAACTCAGACGGATCAATAGCAACAGTCACAAACAAGGACACCAAAAGCACATCAACACGACTCTCCAACATGCTTTATGTTAGACAAAACCTTCCCGTCTCTATCTATTCACAGGAAAGCTTACATCTTCTAACAGCCTTCAGCTTGTTCATAGCTTGGCATCAGGCCGGGCCTTCAGCTATGAAAGAGAGAGAGAAAGGGAAAGACATACAGACAGACAGACAGACAAATAGACAGACAGACAGATAGACAGACAGACATATAGACAGACAGACAGACAAGCAGACAGGCAGATAGACAGACAGATAGACAGATAGAAAGACAGATAATAATAATAATGTATGGAATTTATACAGTGCTGAATCTTGTAAAGCAACAAATCAAAGCGCTCAGATGACTTTTTTTTAATCGAGGATAATGGAAAAGCACTCATGTGCTTTTTTTACATTCAGTCCCCGTGTGTATGCGGTTTTGTAAATTTTGTTATCTGTTCCCACCGGCACACAATGTCTATAGATAGACAGACAGACAGACAGATAGCAGACAGACAGACAGACAACAGACAGACAGATAGACAGACAGATAGACAGACAGATAGACAGACAGACAGACAGATCAATTCATTTATTTATTTATTTATACAACTTTAAGTCACGTCAGAAATTTGGGCTGCTCTCCCCGTGGAGAGCGCGTCACCACAAGAGCAGCGCCACCTTTTTTTTTTAAATCTGTTTCCTGTCTGCAAATGTATCTGATTCCTTACCAGAGCGACTTTTCTGCATAATTTTGCCAGGGACAACTCTCTTGTTGCCGTGGGTTCTTTTACGTGCGGGGTGGTGGTGGTGGTGGTGGTGGTGGTGGTGGTGGTGTGGTGGTGGTGGTGGTGGTGGTGGTGGTGGTGATGATGATGATGATGAGACGACGACGACGATGGCGATGGCGATGACGATAACGATAACGATGATGATAAAAATAATAAATGATAATCATGTGTTGTATACACCCACATTAAACGGAGTTAAATCACGTTTTGGTAGACTTCAAAACAGCAGCTGATAGTGTCAGGTAGTTGATGAATTTAACTTAAACTAAATCTAAAAACAAAAAGCAGAAACTAACGACACCTGTTATCACCTGACCCTGAAACAACAAGGATGGCAGAAGCAAATGGTGTTGGAGAGTAGTTTTACGCATCCATTTGGAATCCATCAGGTGTATCGTATATCTCCTCTGCTCTTTCATTCCATTTTCATGAATTCATTGTGATGGACGCACTTGAAGGATGTGTAAATAGAGTAACCACAGGAATAATAACCATCACATACCTTCGGTTTGCAGGCAATATAGACGACCTGGAAGAAGTGAGTAAAAGCATGAATAATGTCTCTATAAACTGGATAGAACGTATACAAGATACAGCATGTACATCGCTGAATGGACAAGAAAATTCTACACACAACCCATATGGGAAGAGGAATTTTATTTGATGACTCAGTCTTCAATGCAATGTTCTGATTACTCCTATTGATGTAAAAAGAGAGAAGGGCAGGAAACTAAACGATCTTTCATTTTTAGGGAATAATAGAATAGGTACCTGATTCTTTGTTCATTCATCCCTCGGGAAATAGATTAACACGTAACAAACAGATATGTCATCAAAATGAATTGAAATTATTACCGTAAAAAAGTGAGATAGAGTAGACAGAAAGATAGACAGGCAAAACAAAGAAATAAAGGCAGACAATACTACAGCAGTAGGGAAGAAGAGAAGGAGAATGGAGATTGGTCTAGAGGAGAAAAAACAAGTGGATTTGTCTCCCCTATGGGTTAAACAGCAACGGGGGAGAAAGATAGAAAAGGGGGAATTTTCATCGCAGTGTTTTCAGAAAGTGGGAATGCTATTAGTACTGAAAGAGTCCCCCGACAATCGATCTTAAAGATTTCCAGCTATAATTATGAATAATTATCAAATCTGGTAAAATTATTACATCGGTTTTAGAAGCAACTTACAACTCTGAATTTTGTACCACGAGGACCCAAGACTAACATGAATGATTTAGGATTCTCCAAAAGGTCAGTGTGGGCCGTCTCTATAAATGCAGATGCCAGACATGTCAAGATAGGTTAACTACAGTTTTCGAAACAACAATAATTGAAAAGTTAAAACCATTGCCAAAGCAGCTGACCAAGCTACTCTCTAGGAAAAAAACTGTTGGGAAAAAATCCTACAGCACTTATGTAGAGCAGTGATGCGTCTGACACAATCCGTCTGCTGCAAAAAACACTGTACATACTGCCTCCTGTCTGTCTCTCTGTCTTTCTGTCTGTCTGTCTATCTTTCTGGAAGTCTCACACTCACCCACTCGCAAGACCTTTTAATCTCGATTCGTTCTCAACCAGCACAAGTTTTAACTTAACTTTGCACATTTATCACACAAAAACTGCCTTCCAGCATCGTTTTGCTTGCTCCTTTGTTTCTTTCATTTGTATTGAATGGGTGGCCGTGGTTAGGTGAGTGGGTGTGTGGGTGTTAATCTGAGGATTAGCTAGTCAATTCCAGAGTAAGTTGGTGGCACAGGTACAGGTACAGTTGTCCCATAACATATAGGGTCGTAAGGGAGCGAGGCGTTAGAGCCCCAACTTCTCTAGGGGCCAGCATATTGAGGGCGGCGCCCATCTCCTCTCCCTCGCTGATTTACCTTCCCTGACCCTAAAGAGGGCAGGTACCCATTTACAGCTGGGTGAACTGGGAGACTGTACTGAAGCCAAGGCGCGCAAACGGTCACCCATCCAACTGGTAACCATCCTCGATGCTGTTTAACTTGGCTGTGGGAACGCGTGTGCTCCGACAACTGAGCTATTCCATCCCCGTGTTGGTGGGTAGTTGATAAATTGATTAGCTGGTTGGCAGGCTGGCATGTTGGTTGTTTTGTATGTTTTACTGGCTGTACCAGATGTTCTGATTAAAGGGGGAACATGGTTTGTATGTATTGGCGATGGTGTGAAGTATTTCCACGTGTACACACTATACAGACAGACACACGCACACACAATCACACAAATACTCACACACAATCACACACACACATCATATACTTTTCAATATAACCCCCAGAATCTTATAACAATTATCAGATATACAATAATCACATCGAAAGAGAAATGAGTGTGTTGAGCACCCTATTCAATCACCCTTTGCAATACTTCTCCACGCAGAGAACTAACCCATTCACGCTAACACACAAAGACAAACACAGACAGCAAAGCATTGAAAACTAATCTGAAGGCACAGAAAACTAAACACAATCCAAATAATCCAGGGACAAACAAACAAGCAAACAAACAAACAAAAAGCCAAACAATAACAAACACAAAACCAAGATGAAACGCGGAGTAAACAAAAACATTACAAGAGAAGTAATGCATTACATTCAGGTTTTGTGTCGTCATTTTTTAGATCCCAAAGAGCGAATTGGACTTTTAGACAGGCAGTCATTACAGGAACATACAATGAAAGTAAACGAGACAGGGGAAATAAAAGGGAGAAGGGAACCAAAGCAAACAAACCAACGAACAAAAAGAAAAGGATAAGGGAAGAAAACAACGAATCGATGAATCAAGAGAAAAAACAATGAATGAAAGGCTGTATAAATGGATAACCAAAAATGAGGAGAAAAAGAATGAATTCAAGACTGAACACAAAAATCAAAATGAATGGCTGAACAAATGGATAAACAAAAATTTAGAGGGATAAAACAGGACAGGAGAAAGTAAACAACAGAAAGACAGATTAAAAAGAAAGAAACAAGGAAGAAAGAACAAAACATTGAAGAAAAGACAGAGAGAAGGAGGAAAGCTAACAAAAAGTTAAGAAGAGAAACAACCAAAGAAGAAACTAAAGCACAACAGGGAAAAAAGAAGGTCAAAAAGGGAGAGAGAAAAAAGAAAGGCCAAAAGAAAGACAGGTCAAAAGAAAGAAAGAAAGATAAACAGAAAGGTCAAAGAAAGACAGAAAGGTCAAAAGAAAGAAAGGTCAAAAGAAAGAAAGGTCAAACGAAAGATAGGTCGAAAGAAAGAAGGTTCAAAGAAAGGTCAAAAGAAAGAAAGAAAGAAAGAAAGAAAAGTCAAAAAAAAAGAAAGAAGAGAGAGAAAGGAAGAACGAACGAACGAACGAAAGAAAGAAAGACTGACAGACAGACAGAAAGAAAGAAAGAAAGAAAGAAAGAAAGAAAGAAAGAAAGAAAGAAAGAAAAAAAAAGAAGAAAGAAAGAGTAAAAAAAGGATTATGTAGTACTGATATGAAAATGTGTGTGCGTTTGGTTAGGTCTCCGTGGTGGGGGGGGGGGGGGAGGAGGTGAGGGAAGGGGCGGGGCATGTTTGTTGCTTTGTTGTTGTTATTGTTGTAGCTGTTTTTGTTGTTGTTGCTGTAATGTCTGTTCACTGTTAGTGATATTAGACGGGAGCATGTGTGTGTGTGTGTGTGTGTGTGTGTGTGTGTGTGTGTGTGTGTGTGTGTGTGTGTGTGTGTGTGTTGTGTGTGTGTGTTACAAGTGCAAATAATTAAAGGACATTCTTTCTTAGTGCATATTGTTTCGTTTGTGTTCATGTGTTCATATGTGTACACAATAGAAAAAATGAGATGTGAGTTCTTGCAATCACACATACATACGCATAAATGTAAGAACATAAATAACGGCGTGCTATTTTCAGTCAACGAAGCTGTCTCTTTAATTCAATGAGTCCGAATGAGACTATAAACTGAGGCCCCGCGTGCGAACGCACGCAGAATATCTTGCGCACACGTTAAATCATGTTCCTCTTTCCGTAAGAGTAGGCAATTGTGTGCCGGTGGGAACAGATGACAGAATTTACAATACCGCACACACACGGGGGCTGAATGTAAAAAAGCACATAAGTGCTTATTCCATTATCCTCGATATAAAAGAATAAAATAAATAAGAAAGTAAATAAATGAAATGAATATTGCACCATGTATAATGCCCAAAAAATCAACTAACATAATATATTGTGTTGTGAAAATTTGTTATCGTAAATATCTGACATTTAACGCGAAATCTCTTCGTACATATTTTGTAGCTGTGCAAAGCAAAAATTAAAGAAAAACAGATTAATTCGGTTGACAAGGTCATAGAACTAATGAATCTCTGTGTTTTACTGTGTATGCAAAACCAAAGTGAGAGCTTAGGTGTCCAAATAAGACCAAAAATATCAGCATTATTTTGTTTATATTATTTCTTTACCTTACTTGCGCTTGTAACACTAACACACACACACACACACACACACACACACTTTTAAACATTTGTATACACACATACATACACACGCACATAGACACACACGCGCACGAACGCACGAACGCACATACATACACGTATACCTTTAAACATTTGTACACACACATACATACACACATTCATACAATCATACACACACACATACACACACAAACACACACACACACACGCACAGCGGCTACACTTAAACACACACACACACACTCACGCGCGCGCGTGCACGCACACACACACACGTGGGCGCACGCGCGTGAGAAAAAAATAACAGCTGCGACGAGATAAGAAACTAAGCCATGAGACAATCTGAGCAATTAAGATATAGACGACCAGAAGCATTAGGAAACAAGAGCAAAGTTTAACCCGTCTTCTTTGAAAAGGTCAAGATTGTGTTTGCTTGCAAGTTTGTTTCTGCTTTGCTTGCCTGTTTGTTTGCAGTGTGGGCACAGACTAACGAATCCTTTAATCAGACCCGTGTATATAGACAACATTCAACTATCTTGCAATTAAAATATAAAAGCATATGAAAAACTAAACTAAACAAACAAGCAGAGACCTGTCTAAATAATTGATTATTTTGGGATGCATGGTTTATGAAGAAAAGCAATATTCTTTGCTTCTTTGCTGTATCATCTAAAAATACAAGTTTGACTTTGACTTTAACTTTAATGTGAAAATGTTTTACAAAGCTTGTCGTCCTCTCCCACCAGCAACATATGACTTATTATATGCTTCCGAACAGAGAAACAGGTTTTAACAGGAACGGGATAGCCTAGTGGTTAGAACATTGCGCTCGCAATCTGACAACCCGGGTTCGATTTCCGTTCAAGGGGATATTTTCCCCTGGAGCTAACATCAGTGCAGACTCCACTCTCCCCAAAAGTCCTTCGGATGCGACTATAAACCGAGGCCCCGTGTGCGAACGCACGCAGAACATCTTGCGCACAGGTAAACATTTTGTTTCGCTTTTCGTAAGAGTAGGCCATTGTGTGCCGGTGGGAACAGATGACAATTAACAAAACCGCATACACACGGGGACTGGACGTAAAAAGCACATAAGTGCTTATTCCATTATCCTCGATATAAAAGAACAAAATAAAATAAATTTAAAAAACGTGTGAGCAAATTGTGCGTGTGTTCGCACAGGGGACGTTAGTTTTCTCATCTCATCTGAAGGATAGCAGTGCTTTAATTCAAACAGCAGCAAAAAAATTTACAAACAAAACAATGAATGAAACAAACAAGCAAAACAAGCAAGCAAAGAAAGAGACGCATTAGGAAACAAGAAGAGAAAAAAATCCCATTTGTCCTTGTGTACTTTAAAAGGGCAAGAGTTGGATTTTTTTTGGTGTTACGTTTTCTTTCTTTCTTTCTTTTCATATCAATCTTGAAGGTCTAACAGTCAGGTGCCATAAATAACCCCACCCTCAGCTCTTGCAGCAGGGTTTTCAGCAGCAAAAAAGCCCCTTCATGTCAGAATATCCCTGGTTTATGTGACCTTTAAAACCCATTCAATGTCCAGCGATGATGGAGGAAAGGAAAAGAAGAAAAGCTGCCTAGGAGACAAAAATCGAGCATGGTGCGTTTCAGGTTTCGACCATGAATAGAAAGCCATCTGTGGTGATTCTCTGCCTATTCCATCTCAGAGAATGGATGAGGATTCTGCTATCTGCTGCTGCATGCAGGTGTCTTTGATCACAGGAGTAGGCACGCAAGAAGACACGTGCAGTTGCCTGTCGTGTTAGCTGCTTACCCAAGCACGTATCATATAGATTTCCCTTTGGCGTGTACATACATAAATTAATGTCTGCACTCAGATCTCCTTTCACACACATACACAAACACACACGCGTGCATGCACGCAAGCATGTACACGCATAAACACCAACACACATAAACATAAATGCGCGCACGCACACATGCACGCGCGCACAAGCACACTTACACACATAAAACACACTCACACACACACACAACACACACACACACACACACACACACACACACACACACACACACACACACACACACGTACACAATCATTTTTAGGAGAGACGACAGTTAAATAGTTTGACAATCAGCCTGCTCTATACGGTTTAATTTCAGCTCCCACAGTGTGGCTTTGGCATTAAACCTCATGACAGAAAAATCGATACTTTTCCTGTAACCTTCCATGCTGACATTATCCAGCTGAAGCTGAAAAATACAAAACAAATCCACCCTAAAAGAAAATGTAGCAAAGTACAGACCAAGTTTTTTTTTTGCTTTTTTATGTTAAATTTATTAAAAGAATGCTAGTGCTAATTCTTTATCATTTTCCTCTCATAGAATAAAATATACTAATAAGGAAAGAGTAACCCATACGGACACAGACACATACACACACATATGCACATACACACAGACACACACATACAAAAACACACACACACACACACACACACACACACACCACACACACACACATACACACACAACGCACTTGAGGTAAACGATTAACAAAACAGCATGTACCTTTTGAAGGCCCAGGTTTTCAAGACATATACCCTCATTTTTGAAGACAAAATAACATTATTGCACATTCTCCCAAATGCTGAGTTAATACTTGAGGTAACGTTATGTTTACTTCATTCAGTATTCAGTAGATTCCTTTAAATTCTGTTAATCCTGATTGTTACTAGGTACTTATTTGTATGCACTTGATTTGGTAGGGGTTGTTTTTCGTCCAAATCACATAATGTGCATGGACGTTAATTCAAAGACTACGACTAAACATAGCGAATCCGACTTCAGCGTTGGTGTAAATGCTTATTCTTTACGTCTTTTTCTTAGAAAAAGGCAACAGAAGTGACCATTAAGGCAGAATGTATACAAAACGATGGCGACAGAAAGAAAAACAGAAACAAAAGTAAAAGATAGGGATCGACAGAGGGAATTCCTGGAGCAACATTTCTGGAGAGTGGGAAATCTGTTCGCACTGACAGCCCCCCAGCATCCCCACAAGATTATTTTTTGTCAACAATGATTTTTTTTTAATTTGACCCCAAAAATGTAATCAAAATAAACAAACAAAATCGAATGACAGTGTTTTTAAAAGAATATAATTAAACCCCAAGGTCAAAGAAGAAAAAACCCAAAACTAACTAACAAGCAACATGCAGACAAAACTATCAACACCTCCTCACCCCCCACATCTAAACAAAACAAACAAAACAACAACTACAGTTTTCGGATAACAATTATTAATTCTTTGACGCAGAAGGACTAAATCATGATTTTAAAAAACACATACACACACACACACACTAATCCGAATCAAAGTCAGCATCATTGAGACTTAAAGATCAATACTAACGAGAAAAACAAACCCAAAATATAGAGGTACTCTGACCACCCTCGGGGAAAAAACAACAACCTCCAACCCAAATCAGAGACCGGGTATGGCTTCATCTGTCACCAAGGTCAATCAGCGTTGAGCTGTTCTGCAGTTGCTGAAAGCAAACGACCTGCTTCAATGGCCTCTGTCAGCAGGAGTGATGACAGCAACAACAACAACAACAACAACACACACACACACACACACACACACACACACACACACACACACACACACACACACACACACACATACACAAACAAACAAACACACGGGCACGAGTACGCAGGCACGAAGGCACAGACAGACAGACAGAAAGACAAACACACACACACAAACACCACACACACCACACACACACACATACACACACACACACACGAACGCACACTCACATGCGCGCACACACACACACACACACACACGCGCGCGCATGCACGCAAATTCTCTCTCTGTCTGAGTGTCTCTCTGTCTCTTTCTCTCTGTCTCTGTCTCTCTCTGCCTGTCTGTCTGTCTGTCTGTCTCTCTCTCTCTCTCTCTCTCTCTCTCTCTCTCTCTCTCTCTCTCTCCTCTCTCTCTCTCTTCCTCTCTCTCTCTCTCTCTGATCTCCTCTCTCTCTTTCTGTCTCTTTGTCTGTCTCTATCTCTCTCTACCTATCTGTGTCTGCTTCTGTCTGTCTGTCTGTCTATCTCTCTCTTTCGCGGGCTCTCTGTCTCCCTCTCTCTCTCTCTCGTGATGTGGGATGAATCCCTGACCTTTGCTCCTGCTTCTATGTTGGGTGCTTGTGTACTGTGACAATATCCTGTTTTGAAAACAGGCGCTTAAAAGAAGTTAATAATGTCTCAAGGTGAAATGTTTTCATCACTAGCACATATCATGCACTGACGTTTTACACAGATCAAGCAAGGACTTCTTGTGCACTCTAATTGGATAAAGAGCAGCATTGAAGAAAAGTGCACAGCTCTAGATGGGAGAATCTCTCATTTCTTTGAAGAGATTATTGCACTGAAAGAGTGTGTGACACAAAACAAGGATGACATTCATGAATTGAAAGAAGACAGACAAATCATATTTGACAGGCTGGAAGTACTGGAGAAAAAGTTGGAATCAACTGAGCGAAACACAAAAGTTAACAATGTAAAGTTGATAAATGTTGAAGAACTTGAAGGAGAAACAGAGTACACGATAACTCAGTATGTGATTTGCATTTTAAATGACCATGCCCCTTATTTGGACTAGGCCAAGAAGACATTGCAAGAGCATATCGCATTGGCAAACCACTTACTTGGAAAAGTGAACCACGGCCCATCATTGTTCATTTCTGCTGATGGGCTAAGATGGCTGCGATGGGAGACAAGGAGCTTCGTGACAATGTCGGGAGGAGTGGCATCAAGGTGTCATCTGACCTCACATCACATCAAAGAGAAATGATAGACTTTCGTCAAAGCCAGGGCAAAATAGCATACTTCCATCATGGAAAGCTGCAAGTGAGAGAAAGGCAACAACCCAGTCATTGGCGTGATGATCCCAGGGGTCGCTATGATCATCGTTCTCGCTACCAAGAAGAGGAAAAGTGGCCCCCAACCCTAGACAGAGGGCGTGGAGCTTACAACAGGAGTGCAGGTCCTGTGTTTCCGGACGGTCATCGCCTGGAAAGCAGAGGGCTCAGCATCACTACAGTCCCCTGCGTGCCCAAGAGGAGCAGCATCGTGACGATCACCAGTCACGAGTGCACAACAGGTCCTGGCAGAGAACTGGTGGATCATCTCAGCAACATGCGGCTCAACAGGAGAGGGCAAGCAGAGGGCATCCAACCAACCGCTTCTACGCTGTCACCAGGGAAGACAGTAGGACGCCACAGCAGAAGACTGGTCTCAAGACAGGAGAAGGGGCAGTGTTGTACCAGTTGTGCCAGGTCCCCGTCTCTACAGTGAGGCAGTGACTCACAGAAGGCAAGCTGAGCCAGAGAGGATTGTTTATGTAAAGGACTCTTATGTTCAAAACACAGTTTCCTCTGACCAAAGACTAAAACCTGCAATACACACATGCAGACATGTGCAAAAGAAAAGACAACCTTTGACAACTGAATATGACAAGAGTGACTGTGACAAAGAAGAGTAAAAAAAATCATGACCTACTGAATGTTGCAGGACATTGTTGCAGTAATTCTGAAGAAGTTACCAGACAGAGGACTGCTGAAAATCTTGATGACACTGACGATAGGGTACTTGGTATTGCTGCTAGTGAGGAGATGGATGATAATATACCTGACAAAATACCGGATAATGACAAATCTGAGAAGGTTGTCAGGGAAGAAACAGACAGAGGAGGAAACAAAGATCACAAATGACTGACGATAGCATTACAACTGGGAACATCAGAACTTTGATGACAGAACTAAACATGACTGAATCAGAGACTGACAAGACAAATATATCGATGAGTACACTGAAGACAAAGTAGAAAGTAGCGACGGTCACAAACAGGGCAAACTATGTACCAGGGACAAGATTTAACAAGAAAGATGAAGTAAGTACTGCAGGGGAGCCAGTGAACCCACAGAGCAGTGACCCACCACAAGGACAGAGAGGCAGGCAGACCAGACAGTCTCTGAGCTCAAAGCAGGCTCTACGGCCCAGGCGTGCTGCTTCTCAAGTAGTCACTGGTAAGCAAAGCTGCTGTAAAGTGCCAGCAAGGTCTGGTAGCCAAAGCAGCATCACTGACTCTTTTAACAGACTTTACTCTGGTGACAGTGAAAGAGATTCAACCCCACAGATAAAGGTAAAGGTAAAGGTGTCCCATAACCTATAAGGTCGTAGGGGAGCGAGGCGTCAGAGACCTCACTTCTCTAGGGCCAGCATATTGAGGGCAGCGCCCATCTCCTCTCCCTTGCTGCTTTACCTTCCCTGACCCTGAAAGAGGACAGGTACCATTTACAGCTGGGTGAACTGGGGGAAATGTACTGAAGCCAAGGTGCGCAAACGGTCACCCATCCAACTGGTAACCACGCTCGACGCTGCTTAACTTGGCTAGGGGAAAGCGAGTGCTCCGACCACTGAGCTATCCCGTCCCCAGATAAAGACAAAAGCAAAAAATGAGGGTAGCCCAGTCAAGGCAAAATAGGGACTCGGCCGGGCCACAGAATGTCGTCAGCAGCAGAGGAATATTTCTAGAACTGCAAATGATAGCACCAGGCTAGAGGCAGTGCAGTCTGATCAATGTGTAAATAGTTCTGAAATTAATTTTCTAACTTATAATGTTAATGGTCTGTTGCCTAAAATTAACAACAGAGATTTTATTAGGTTTTTTGCTCAAATATGATATAACTTGCTTAACAGAAACTTTTGTTGCAGCTGATTTTGATTTTCCAATCTTAAGTGATTATTGAATGTTTGTTTCAAAGGCCAAAAAAACTATCACATCAGGGAAGGTATTCGGGAGGGGTAATTCTGTTAGTCAGAAAATCCTTGATATTTTGTTAAAAAAATTGAGGTTGAGACTGAAAATACTGTTGTAAAGTTGCACAGAGATTTGTTAGGTACAAACAAAGATACAATGTTGATTTTGTACATATATTTCTCAATGTGATTCTGTATTTTGGAAAACCAAACAAGGGGTGTATGGTATGGAAGATCTGGAAAAATGTTTACTTGAGCTCCAAAGTTTATATGATGACTTTAATCTTTTACTCACAGGGAATTTCAATGCTCGAACTGCTCACTATAATTATAATGTTTGGGATGACTTTGATGATTTTGACAATGTGCATACTTTTTCTAATTTCCAAATTCCCAGGAAATCACATGATTCTGAAACAAATGTATATGGTAATCAGTTAATTGAGTTATGTAATATGTTTGATTGTGTTATTCTGAATGGGCTTTGTGATTCAGAATTTGATGATAGTTATGCTGTTATAGCATCTTCAGATTCAAGTACAGTTGACTACTTCATTGCATCTTTAGAATTAGTAACGTCTGTTAAAATACTTTCATTAGTTGTGAAAAACTTAACAGAGTCGGACCAACTTCCTGTTTGTATGAAGATAAAAGCCACTGACAATATTTTAGAAAACTTATGCAGTGAGAATTCTAAAAAGACGATTTCTTATGAGAAACTAGTAATGGAATGAAACTATTAAAGATGACTTTTTGAAGGCATTAAACAGTACTGACATGCAGAAAAAGTTCACAATGGCCACACATACTATAGAAAACAATATAGAAGAGGCTTTTGATATGTTTGTTAAAACTTTAAAGAGGCTAGTTCATGCATGTTAAAAAAGACATCACAGCACATCATTAGAAAATGTAAATGGTTTGATGATGTGAAGTAGCAAAAAAAGAAAGTCGGTCAAAGTTAAACCATTTCTGGAAAAACAGAAATGAAGAGGACAGACTAATTTTTGTTGAGAAAAGAAAATTATATAAATGGTTGCTAAAGACAAAAAACAAAGTTATAAAAGAATGAAAGTAGAATCTTTGGAAAATAGCATTTCTAATTCTTCACACTTTTGGAAAGAAGTAAGAAGCATGGGATGTGGAACCAGTGTCGTGATTAACAACTCTATTAGTAGTGATGAGTGGTATAACCACTTCAAAAATGTATTTCAAAACCTTGAAGTAAACATGGAAGGGAATTGTGTGAATGGTGATTTAAAGGAAGGAGATGAAAACTCTTTGAATAAAGAAATATGTGAATCAGAAGTAGTACAAGCGATATCAAAGGTTAAAATAGAAAAAGCCTGTGGGATTGACAATATATTGGCTGAAATGTTAAAAAATGGAGGCAAAGCTGTACTTGAGTTTTTGGTTAAATTTTTTAACACTATTTCCAGTTTAGGTTTTTATCCGAAAGAGTGGTGAAAAGCCATAATAATACCTATTTACAAAAAGGAGACATTGAAAATGTATATAATTACAGAGGAGTGTCACTGTTAAGTATTATGTCAAAATGTTATACAACAATATTGAATGCACGACTTTATAACTGGTTAGAAGAACAATAGTATGATTTCTGAGAGTCAGGCATGTTTCCGTAGGGGATATTCAACTGTTGATCAAATATTTAATTTATACGCAATTGTCCAAATATGTATGATGAAGAAACGAAGAAAATTGTATGTAGCTTTTGTTAATTTCCAAAAAGCGTTTGATTTTGTACATCATGAAAAACTGCTTGAATGCTTGAAAAACCAAGGTGTGAATGGAAAATGTTTGGCTTCCTTGACAGCAATGTATTCTTCTTTAGACTCATGTGTACATGCAAATTGTGAACATACTGATATTTTTGAGTGCCCAGTTGGGGCAAGGCAAGGGTGTGTTTTAAGTCCTACGTTATTTTCTGTTTTTATAAATCAGCTTGCTAGTCATATGAATGTTAAAGGAAGGCATGGTATCTAAATTTTACCTGACATTATGGAATTGTTTATATTGCTCTTTTTGGATGTTGTGGCTTTGCTTTCTACTTCAGTGCATGGCTTACAAAACCAATTAAATATCCTACATAACTGTTGCAATGTCATGAAATTGAATGTGAACACTGAGAAAACAAAAACTATGGTATTCAGAAACGAGTGGTATTTAGGACGTCATGAGCATTGGTTTTTCAATGGTAAGAAACTAGATGTTGTTAATAGTTATTGTTATTTAGGATTCCATTTCACTACAATGATTTGCATGAAAAGAGGTACCGAACGGTTGGCATCTAAAGGTAAGGAAGCAGTTGTTCAACTGAATAGGGATTTTCAAAAAATATAAAGAAATGACTACCAAAACATTTGGTAAGTTTTTTTTCTTTTTAAGTTCAACCAATTCTGCTGTATGCTTCTGAAATATGGGGTTTGACAAAATTAGATCATTTAGAAAAAGCTCATACTATGGCTTGCAAAAGATTTTTTAGGTGTTCCAGTCAGAACTCCAAACAAAATGGTTTACGGTGATTTAGGAAGATTTCCTCTGTATGTTAATTTCTAGTATTTCTGTCATAAGGTATTGGTTTAGATTGTTACAAATGAATAATGAAAGACTTCCACACAAAGCTTATCAGATGCTGTTGGAATTAGATAGAATTGGTAAAGATTGTTGGGTATCAAATATTAGGGAAATTCTATGCAAGACAGGGTTTAGTTTTGTTTGGTTGTAGCAAGGTGTTGGTCAAGTCAAAGTGTTTATAAAGTTATTGAAGCAGAGACTTGTTGATCAGTATATCCAAGATTGGGCTGGCACTATCAGAGACCGTGATAGGTATAGCAATTATACATCCTTTAAAATAATTTTTGAAAAGGAAAAATATGTGACTGACATGGAAACCTACTGTTTCAGAGTTGCCGTTTCACAAGTCAGATTTGATGTTCTGCCTATCAATGCAAATGTGCACCGATTTAGTAACATTCCGCAGAAGAAATCATGTCCATTTTGCAGGTCAGCAAAGGAAGACGAAGAGCATTTTCTTTTTGCATGTCCCACATATTCTGATTTAAGAACAAAGTTTCGGGGGGGGGGGGGGGGGGTAGCTAAAACCCAATTCATGTGTTATTACAAATGACTAATAGCAAACATATGCACAGTGTCTCTAGGTTCATTTTCCATGCAGTGAACAGAAAGAAGAGAAACTTGGTTGGAATTTGATATCCTTTTGATGGAATTTGACAACTTAAATTAGATAGATGGTCTTTTTGTGGAGTTAAGTACTGCTTCTGAAATGCTGAAGTGATGCGTGTGTGTGTGTGTGTGTGTGTGTGTGTGTGTGTGTGTGTGTGTGAGTGTGTGCGTGTGTCTGTGTGTGTGTGTGTATTTGTGTGTGTCAGTGTGTGCCTGTGAGTATTGTCTGTATGTATGTGTGTGTATACGCGCGCCTGCGTGGGTGCGTGCATGTGTCTATGTGCGTGCGCGCGTGCGAGAGCGCATGAACGTGTGCGTATGCAATATTGCATTGCTAAACAAGTAATGATGGAAAGTACCATGCTTATATAGATGTAAACTAAAATATGATCAAGATGTCACTTTCGTAATTGATAATGCATACCAAACAAGGATGTAGATGAAGATGATGAAGATAATAACGATGATTGTATTGAATGTAATTATTGATAACGGTGACATCATGTGTTTATGATTATGATAACCACGATGCTCTCAGTCTTGTGCTATGTGTTTGAAGAATGTGTGCCTCACTAGACAGTATACAGAAAACTGTTGATTTACATATTTCAGTTTGGTCCCTTTTGTCCCCTTTACTTGTATTGTGGCCCAAGGCCGAAGAACAATTAAAATGTTCAGAGTTCAGAGTTCTCTCTCTCCTCTCTCTCATTATATATATATCATTATAGATAGAGGATTCATACTTTATATTTTCAATACTTTATAGGGCTTGTCGGCTGAACTTAAGTTTTAATGAATGCCCTATTTCAATATCTTATTGTTATATGTAACAAGTATGTGTACCAGTTGTAGTGTAGATGTTTATTTTTATGACTTATTAAGTTTGGTTGTTGTTATTTTTCATGGTTTTTTTGCTATTTTTGTTGTTGTTGTTGTTTGTTTTTCTCTTTTTTTCTTCTTTTTGTTGGTTTGTTTTCTTTTTCCTTTGTGTGTATGTTTATTTTGGTTGGGGGCTTTTTGATTGGTGGGGGTGTCTTTAGGGTTTTCTTTTATTTGTTTGTTTGTTTGTTTCTCTCTCTCTCTGTGGGGGTGTCTTTAGGGTTTTCTTTTATTTGTTTGTTTGTCTGTTTCTCTCTCTATCTCTCTCTCTCTCTCTCTCTCTCTCTCTCTCTCTGTTTCTCTCTCTCTCACTGGAGCTATTCACTGTCAGAGTACATGGAATGTAAATAATAAGGTCAAAGAAATATACACAAATAAAACTGACATAAAATCATCATCATCATCATCATCAATGCCTTTGTGCCTTATTGGCACGTAGGGCAGCAACAAATGTTATCCACTCCTGTCTGTCCTGGGCCAGCTTCCGAATGGTTCCCCAGGTATGTTGGAAGGTCTTCAGCTCTGTTTTGACAGTCCGACGCCAAGTGTTCTTGGGTCGTCCTCGTTTGCGTTTTCCCTCTGGTGTCCAGTGGAGGGCTGTTCGGGCGATGTTTCCCTGTTCCCGACGGCAGATATGCCCTATCCATCCCTATCGCCCATGCATGATGATCGTGTCCATGCTTTCCTGGTTGCAACGGGCAAAAAGTTCTTGGTTGGAGATGGTCTCAGGCCAGAAGATGCGCAAGATTCGTCTGAGATTCTTTGTGTGGAATGTGGATAGTTTGTCGAGGTCACTCTCAGTCATCCTCCAGCACTCCGAGCCGTACAAAAGGGTGGAAAGTACACAGCTCTGACAAACAAAGTCAAACCAATTTCCTGTGTGTTTGTGTGTGTGCGCGCGCGTCCGCGCGCATGTGTCTGTGTTTACGTTTGTTTGTGTGTGTGCGTCCGCGCACGTGCGCATGTGTGTGTGTCTAATGGAAATGAAGTACATTGATTCAGCATGTCATTGCGCCCCTGCTGACAACCCTAAGGCATTTACCCCAATGCGCTAACAAAAAGAGGTGATCAAACTTGGTAAACAAGATCTAAAAGAAACACAAATCAGGCTAAATCAGCATGAAAAAACAACACAAAGAAACAGCAAATGACACTGAAGTCATTACACGAGGGCTTGTTGTCATTAACAGTGTCTTTGCTTCCTATTGGGTCTTTTAGGAGAGGGTGCAAAACAAAAAGCAAAAATAACTTACAGAAAGAGACAGGGAGAAAGACAAAATTTCCGAAGAAAAATAAGAAAATGACTAAAGACGTGGTTAGCAGACTAATTCGTTAATTAATTGATTGATTGATTGATTCAACCAGCCAATATCTTAATCAGTCAACAAAGCTTTTACTAAATCAATCAGTCAATGATTAGATCATTCAGACAGTAAGGCATTAAATTCTGCATTTATCTGATCAATTATTTAAAAATGCAGTTAATGAAGACAAAGACAAAAAGCTTCATCAGTAACAACATACACATGCACAGTGCACACACACGCATCTATACACCCCACCCATCCACCCTTCGCCACACGCACACAAACACAGAATCCCTCTCTGTCTCTCTCTCTGTCTCTCTCCTCTCTCTCTATCTCTCTGGCTATCTATCTATCTATTTATCTATCCATCCATCCATCTACCTACCTATCTAAGTAATAAGCGAGCAAAACCATCACAGAAACAATATACATGTCAGTTTATGAACTTGGACCAATTTTCTCTTTGCTGTCTACAAGCTTTAAACAAAAAACAAAGCAAAACAGATCACCTCCCAAATGGAATGCTTCCAGACGATAAAAACAAATGGAAAGGAAAGCTGTGCATTACAGACAGAAAAACCCCCACACATTGAGAAGGGCAATTCACCAGGGTTTCTCCTTGATACCAGTGCCTGGCCATTGTGTAGGGGATTTGAAAAGAGGTTAGAACTGGGTTAAAAAAACAACAGATGGACGAAAATAAAACAAAAGAGAAACAGAGTTTTAAGAGAGAGAGACAGAGACAGAGAGACAGACGCACACACACACACACTCACACACACACACACACACACACAGAGAACAATGAACAAGGAATAACTATTGTCTATAGAGGGTTGTGGAATAAGCATAACAATAGCCTTTTTTACATTCAGCCTTCTGGGTAAAACAGAGAGAGAGAGAGAGAGTGAGAGAGAGAGAGAGAAGAAAGAAGAGAGAGAGAGAGAGAGAGAGAGAAGAGAGAGAGAGAGAGAGAGAAAGAAAGAGAGAGAGAGAAAGAAAGAGAGAGAGAGAGAGAGAGAGAGAGAGAGAGAGAGAGAGAGAGAAGAAGAGAGAGAGAGAAAGAAAGAAAGAGAGAGAAAGAAAGAAAGAGAGAACAAACAATTGGCTGACTGATAATCCGACTGTCTGACTTTCAATAATGAATGATCTATTCAATCACAAAAGACAGTGACAATACACACAACAGCACACACACACTCTCATATACATACGTAAATAATCTGTCTGTGACACTGAATGTCTGTCTATCTGCCTGTATGTTTTTCTTTTTCTCTGTCTGTCTATCTATCTGTGTATATATTTGCCTATCTATCTATCTATCTATCTATCTATATATCTGTCTGCATGTCTGATTGTTTGTCTATTTCTCTACCTATCTGTCTGTCTATCCCTCTCTCCCTCTCGCCCTCCCTCTCTCTCTTTCTTTCTTTCTATCATCTATCTATCTACCCATCCATCTATCCATCCATCCATCCATCTATCTGCCTATCTATCTAAGTAATAAGCGAGCAAAATAATCACAGAAAGAATATACATTTCAGTTTATGAACTTGGACCAATTTTCTCCTTGCTGTCAACAAGTTGTAAAACAAAACAAAACCGAAACGAAACAGATCACCTCCAAAATGGAATGCTTCAAGAAGATAAAAACAAATGGAAAGGAAAGCTGTGCAATACGGACAGAAAAACCCAAAATATTGAGAAGGGCAATTCACCAGGGTTTCTCCTGGATAACAGTGCCTGGCCATTGTGTAGGGGATTTGAAAAGAGGTTAGAAATGGGTTAAAAAAAAACAGATGGACGAAAATAAAACGAAAGAGAAACAGAGTTTTAAGAGAGACAGACAGGGACAAGACAGAGACAGACACACACACACACACACACTCACAGGCACACTCATACACAGACACACATACAGACAGACAGAACAATGAACAAGGAATAACTATTGTCTATAGAGGGTTTTAGAATAAGCATAACAATAGCCTTTCTTTA
The DNA here is from genome assembly GCA_028751875.1 of Rapana venosa. NCBI lineage: Eukaryota > Metazoa > Mollusca > Gastropoda > Neogastropoda > Muricidae > Rapana > Rapana venosa. The sequence goes on along the minus strand of CM054149.1, from coordinate 46,015,558 downwards.
CATCCAGCCCTCTGGGTAAAACAGAGAGAGAGAGAGAGAGAGAGAGAGAGAGAGAGAGAGAGAGAGAGAGAGAGAGAGAGAGACAATGACAATGACAATGACAATGACAAATTCTTTTATTTCGAGGATAATGAATAAGCACACATGTGCTTTTTTACATCCAGTCCCCGCCCGTTAGGGATACATCTTAATAATAATAACCCAATACTTATACAGTCTCACAATCAAAACAAGGGGAAATAACCCTTTTCAAAACAGCTCCCCCCAACCCCCCCCCCCCCCCCCCCCCCAAAGCAAGCAATTAAAAGAAAATCCTAAAAATACCCCACCCCTACCCCCACCCCCCAAAAAACCCTAAGCAAAACAAACAAACAAACAAAAGAGAAGAAAAAACCAAACCAACAAAAGATGATAAAAAAAGAGAAAAACAGACAAACAACAACAACAACAACAACAAGAACAACAACAAAGCCAAGAAAAATAACACAACCAAACTTAATAAGTCATAAAGATAAACATCTACACATTGTCAAATGGTACACATACTTGTTACACATAATTATAAGATATTGAAATAGGGCACTCATTAAAACTTAAGTACAGAGGCAAGTCCAATAAAGTATTGAAAATATAAAAATATGAATTCTTCATCAGGATATACTATGACTATAAGCAGGACGATAAAAGGTGAGAGAGAGACAGACAGAGACAGAGAGACAGAGAGTGTGTGTGTGTGTGTTTCAGAGATAATATCCAATATATAATTCCCAAAACAGTATGCGATCCTATCAACACTCATTTTAGATTATACTCGTTTCAAATTATATGTCATGATAATGAAATAAATTTAATACCCATACATACACACAATAAAAACAAGAAACAAACCAAGAAGAAATTTAAAACTATACAGTCGTTGAGGGAGAGAATATGAGTGGGTGAGTGAGTGAGTGAGTGAGTGATGTGTGTGTGTGTGTGTGTGTGTGTGTGTGTGTGTGTGTGTGTGTGTGGTGTGTGTGTGTGTTGTGTGTGTGTTGTGTTTGTTTGAGCGTGTGTGTGGGGGGGTGGGGAGGGAGGGGGGCGATGTTTCAGGGATAATACTAAATATGTAATACTCACATAGCACACGATCAACACAAACACTTTTTAATTATGCTCATGCAAATTGAATGTCATGGAAATAAAATAAGTGCAATACCCATACACTCACATAATAAAGAGGGGGAAAAGCCAATAAAGTCATAAAAAGAACATCTACACATTGTAAGTAATAGAAACAAAATCTTTTTTCCAGGATAATGAATAAGTATTCATGTGCTTTTTTACATCCAGTCCCCGCCCATGGGGTCACATTTAAAAATGCACTCAGTACTCATACTTTCAAGCAGAAGAAGCAAAGGAAAAGGAAACTGTTTTTTTAAAGAAAAAGAGAGAAGAAAAAACAAACAAACATACAAACGAACAAACAAACAACCCCAGACGAGCAAATGACAAAACATACCCCCCCCCCCCCCCCCACCAAAAAAAACCAAAACCAACAAAACAAAAAAAACAAAAAAAACAAACAAAACAAAAAAAGAAAAAAGAAAAAAAAGAAAAGAAAAAAAAGAAAAGAAAAAAAGACAACAATAACAACAACAAAAAAGCAGACAAAAACACCCTTCCAAATAAACAAACAAAAAACAAGAAAAAAACAACAACAACAAACAAACAAATGAAAAAAAATCCCATAAAAAACCCCCAAAACAAACAAACAAACAAAAATTAAAAAAAAATATATATATAACACCGTTCCCCCCTTCACACACACACACACACACACACACACACACACACAGAGAAAGAAAGAAAGAGGGAGAGAGAAAGAAAGAGAGAAAGAGAGAGAGAGAGAGAGAGAGAGAGAGAGAGAGAGAAGAGAGAGGAGAGAGAGAGAGAGAGAGAGAGAGAGAGAGAGAGAAAGAGAGAGAGAGAGAAAGAAAGAAAGAGAGAGAAAGAAAGAAAGAGAGAATGAACAATTGGCTGACTGATAATCCGACTGTCTGACTTTCAATAATGAATGATCTATTCAATCACAAAAGACAGTGACAATACACACAACAGCACACACACACTCTCATATACATACGTAAATAATCTGTCTGTGACACTGAATGTCTGTCTATCTGCCTGTATGTTTATCTTTCTTTCTGTCTGTCTATCTATCTGTGTATATATTTGCCTATCTATCTATCCATCTATCTATATATATATGTCTGCATGTCTGATTGTTTGTCTATTTCTCTACCTATCTGTCTGTCTATCCCTCTCTCCCTCTCGCCATCCGTCTCTCTCTTTCTTTCTTTCTATCATCTATCTATCTACCCATCCATCTATCCATCCATCCATTCATCTATCCATCCATCCATCTATCTGCCTATCTATCTAAGTAATAAGCGAGCAAAATTATCACAGAAAGAATATACATTTCAGTTTAGTAACTTGGACCGATTTTCTCCTTGCTGTCAACAAGTTTTTAAAAAATAAAAAAAACATAGTGAAACAGATAACCTCCCCAATGGAATGCTTCGGGAAGACAAAAACAAATGGAAACGAAAGCTGTGCAATACAGACAGAACGCCCCCCCCCCCCCCCCACACACACACACATTGAGAAGGGCAATTCACCAGGGTTTCTCCTGGATACCAGTTCCTGGCCATTGTGTAGGGGATTTGAAAAGAGGTTAGATCTGGTAAAAGGAACAGATAAAAGAAATGAAAGAGAAACAGAGTTTTAAGAGAGTACAGACAGACAGACACAGAGAGAGAGACAGACAGGCACACACACACAGACAGAACAATGAACAAGGAATAACTATTGTCTGTAGAGTGTTTTAGAATAAGCATAACAATAGTTGTTTTTTTTACATCCAGCCCTCTGGGTAAAACATAAGAGAGAGAGAAAGAAAGAGAGAGAGAAAGAGAGAGAAAGAGAGAATGAACAATTGGCTGACTGATAATCTGACTGTATGACTTTCAATAATGAATGATCTATTCAATCACAAAAGACAGTGACCATACCTGGACCAGCACACAAACGCTCTCATATACATATGTAAATAATCTGTCTGTGACCCTGTCCGTCTGTCTATTGGCGTGTTTGTTTGTCTATCTGTCTGTCTGTCTGTCTATCTATCTGTATATTTGCCTATCTATCTATTTATCTATCTTTCTATCTACCTATCTATCTATCTACCTATCTATCTATCTATCTGTCTGTCTGTTTGTATGTATGTTTGTCAATCTATCTACCTATCTGTCTGCCTGTCTCTCCCTCTCTCCCTCTTCCCATCTTTCCCTCTATATATACATCTATCTATCCATCCATCTATCCATCCATGTATCCATCCATCTATCCATTCATCCATTCATCCATCCATCCATCTATCTGACTGTCTATCTAAGTAATAAGCAAGAAAAATCATCACAGAAAGAATATACATTTCAGTTTAGGAACTTGGACCAATTTTCTCCTTGCTGTCTACAAGTTTTAAAAAAACAACAACAACAAAACGAAACAGATCACCCCAAAAACTGAATGCTTCGAGAAGATAAAAACAAATGGAAAGGAAAGCTGTGCAATACGGACAGAAAAACCCAAAACATTGAGAAGGGCAATTCACCAGGGTTTCTCCTGGATAACAGTGCCTGGCCATTGTGTAGGGGATTTGAAAAGAGGTTAGAACTGGTTAAAAAACATCAGATGGACGAAAATAAAACGAAAGAGAAACAGATTTTTAAGAGAGAGAGACAGAGACAGAGAGACAGACGCACACACACACACACTCACACACACACACACACACACACACACACACACACAAGAACAATGAACAAGGAATAACTATTGTCTATAGAGGGTTGTGGAATAAGCATAACAATAGCCTTTTTTACATTCACCTTCTGGGTAAAACAGAGAGAGAGAGAGTGAGAGAGAGAGAGAGAGAAGAGAGAGAGAGAGAGAGAGAGAGAAAGAAGAGAGAGAGAGAGAAAGAAAGAGAGAGAGAGAGAAAGAAAGAGAGACAGAGAGAGAGAGAAAGAAAGAAAGAGAGAGAGAGAAAGAAAGAAAGAAAGAGAGAGAGAGAGAGAAAGAAAGAGAGAACGAACAATTGGCTGACTGATAATCCAACTGTCTGACTGTCAATAATGAATGATCTATTTAATCACAAAAAACAGTGACAATACACACAACAGCACACACACACTCTCATATACATACGTAAATAATCTGTCTGTGACACAGAATGTCTATCTGCCTGTATGTTTGTCTTTTTTCTGTCTGTCTATCTATCTGTGTATATATTTGCCTATCTATCTATCTATCTATCTATCTATCTATCTATCTATCTATCTATCTATATATCTGTCTGCATGTCTGATTGTTTGTCTATTTCTCTACCTATCTGTCTGTCTATCCCTCTCTCCCTCTCGCCCTCCCTCTCTCTCTTTCTTTCTTTCTATCATCTATCTATCTACCCATCCATCTATCCATCCATCCATTCATCTATCCATCTATCCATCTATCTGCCTATCTATCTAAGTAATAAGCGAGCAAAATTATCACAGGAAGAATATACATTTCAGTTTATGAACTTGGACCAATTTTCTCCTAGCTGTCAACAAGTTTTAAAAAACAACAAAACAAAGCGAAACAGATCACCTCCAAAATGAAATGCTTGGAGAAGGTAAAAACAAATGAAAACGAAAGCTGTGCAATACGGACAGAAAAACCCAAAACTTTGAGAAGGGCAATTCACCAGGGTTTCTCCTGGATAACAGTGCCTGGCCATTGTGTAGGGGATTTGAAAAGAGGTTAGAATGGTAAAAAGAACAGATGGAAGAAAAAAATGAAAGAGAAACAGAGTTTAAAGAGAGAGAGACAGACAGACAGGGACAGAGACAGAGAGACAGATAGACACACACACTGAGAGGGAGAGGGAGAGATAGGAGAGAGAAGAGAGAGAGAGAGAGAGAGAGAGAGAGAGAGAGAGAGAGAGAGAGAGAGAGAGAGAGAGAGAGAATGAACAATTGGCTGACTGATAATATGACTCTCTGACTTTCAATAATCAATGATCTATTCAATAAAATAAAACATTGACCATACCACACCAGTACACAAATGCTCTCATAATTATACATATGTAAACAATATGTCTGTGACACTGACTGTATGTCTGTCTGCCTGTTTGTCTATCTATCTGTCTATATATTTGTCTATCTATTTGTCTTCCTGTCTTCTATCTATCTATCTGTCTGTCTGTCTGATTGTTTATCTATCTACCTATCTGTGCGTGTCTGTCTGTCTCTCCCTCTTTCTTTCTTTCTTTCTTTGTATCTATCTATCTATCTATCTATCTATCTATCCATCCATCCATCTATTCATCCATTCATCCATCCATCCATCTATCTGACTGTCTATCTAAGTAATAAGCGAGAAAAATCATCACAGAAAGAATATACATTTCAGTTTAGGAACTTGGACCAATTTTCTCCTTGCTGTCTCATCATCATCATCATCAGACCCGTGACCTTGGCGGTCGTGGGGGAGACATGAAAGACGATGCTGTGGTAAGCCTCCTCCATCCATCTCGGTCCTCGGCTCTGCTCAGTAGTGCCGAGTCATTCATCCTGGTCCATTCTCTGATGTTGTCCATCCATGACTTGTTCTGTTTTCCCCTCTTTCTGCCACCTTCGAGTGTTCCCTGCAGTACTGTTTTGGGCAGAGTGTTGTGGCGGGTGACGTGGCCGAACCATGTCAGCTTTTTCTTCTTGACGATGGTGAGAAGGGGTTCCTGTGGACCTGCCAGCCGTGTTATTTGACTCTTGACAAATTCATTGGTCTTTCGTTCTCTCCAGGATATGCCCAGTAGTTTTCTATGGCATTTTGTTTCGAATGACTGGATTCGCTTTGCTGTTTCAGCAGTCAATGTCCAGGTTTCACTTCCGTACAGCAGGATCGACTGAATTAGGGCTTTGTAGAGCTTTAGTTTGATTGGGAAACTGATCTCTTTACTTTTCCATATGGTGGTGAGTTTTGTCATGGAAGATGTTGCCATGGCTATTCTGACTTTGATTTCTGTCGTCGATCGCCCGTCCTTTGTGAGTGTAGCGCCGAGGTATTTAAAAGCGTCTACCTCCTCCAGTTGTTGGCCGTTCATGTAAATTTTAGCGGTGGCATTGCTCGTGCTGTTCACAAGTACTTTACTTTTCTCCGAGCTCACCTCCATCCCATATGCTCCAGCTCTGTTCTCAAGTCTGGTCGTAAGATCTTGCAGCTCTGTGTTACTTCCGCCCATGAGGTCAATGTCATCGGCAAACCGTAAGTTGTTGAGGGGTCTGCCGCCAATGGAGATGGTAGAGTGGAAGTCATAGAGGGTCTCTCTCATAATGTTTTCCAAGAACACTGTCTACAAGTTTTTAAAAACAACAACAACAACAAAGCGAAACAGATCACCTCCAAAACTGAATGCTTGGAGAAGATGAAAACAAATGGAAAGGAAAGCTGTGCAATACGGACAGAAAAACCCAAAACATTGAGAAGGGCAATTCACCAGGGTTTCTCCTGGATAACAGTGCCTAGCCATTGTGTAGGGGGTTTGAAAAGAGGTTAGAACTGGTAAAAAGAACAGATGGACGAAAATAAAACGAAAGAGAAACAGAGTTTTAAGAGAGATACAGACAGACAGAGACAGAGACAGACTCACACACTCACACACCACACAGAACAATGAACCAGAAAGAACTATTGTCCATAGAGGGTTATAGAATAAGCATAACAATAGCTTTTTTTACATAAGCCCTCTGGGTGAAACAGAGAGACAGAGAGAGAGAAAGAGGGGGGGGGGGGAGAGAGAGAGAAAGAAAAAGAGAGAGAATGAACAATTGGCTGACTGATAATCCGACTGTCTGACTTTTAATAATCAATGATGTATTCAGTCACAAAAATAGTGACCATTCCCACACCAACACACACACGCTCTCATACACACATGTAAAAAAATCTGTGTGTGACTTTGCCTGTCTGTCTGTCTGACCCTCTGTGAGTTTTCTCTCTGTCTCTCTGTCTGTCTGTCTGTCTCTGTCTCGCTCTCTCAATTATTTATAGTCTTCTTTTAGTAAAACAGAACTATAAAGGAAACTAGTCCAACAAACAAACAAACATATCAACCAACAAACAAGCAAACAAACACACTATATTTTTTACATGATCAGAAACAAAATAGTTGAACACGCAATCATAATTATTCACAACCCCAAATCAAATACCTTAGCGAGGTAACCTCACCTGCATCTTCACCTATCCCGTAGTCCCATAGACCGCGGGGGCACCAATGAAGATTTTGAAACCAGCTTCCTCCACTCGCTGCGGGAGGTAGCTATTTGTTCCACCCAAGGCCTGTCCACTCTCTTATCAGAAATATAAAGAAGAATAACTATTATTCTTATTTTTATATCTTGCTCAGTGGCCAGAGCACTCGCTTTCCCCAGCTAAGGTTAAGCAGCATTGAGCGTCGTTACCATTTTGATGGGTGACCGTTTGTGCGCCTGGCTTCAGTACAGTCCCCCAGTTTACCCAGCTGTAAATGATACCCTTCCCCTTTAGGGTCAGGAAAGGTAAATTTAGCGAAGAAGAGAAGATGGGCGCTGCCCTCAATATGCTGGCCCCTAGGGAAGCTGAGGTCTGCGATGCCTCGCTCCCTAACGACAACTTAAGTTAGGGGACACCTTTACCTTTTATATTCGCACTAGAAGAAAGAAAAACTAGCAAACTTTGAACATAAAATCGAAAGCAAAATTTTAAAAAAGGGGAAACAAAAGCGAAGCAAACAATAGCAATACATGACAAAGAAAGAATGTTTCTTTTTCTGTCGTGGATAGTAACCTATTATCCAGCGACGTCTGGCAAGAGGCTGTAGAATAGAGAGAACAGAAGATATAAAAAAAAATTATTATAAGATGGATAGAAAAAGCATACTGAAAGCAGCTCGCAGAAAAGGAATGAAAATAAGGGAGTGCGAGGACAATAAAAGGAATAACTGACTGGCTAACAGATTTACTGACTGATTAGCTGACTGGCTGATTGACAGACGAAATGAGTGAAGGAAATGAAGTACGAATGATGAACGGTTGGATTTGAACTAAAAAAAAGGAAGAGTAAAAGAGGCAAAAGAATGATTTATAAAGCACAAGAAAAAACATACACACACGCGCGAGCGCGCGCACACACATACACACATACACACATAATACACACCACATACCCTACCCCCTACCCCCACCCCACCCCACACACACATTTTTTACAGGGAGAGGGGGCGGGCTCTGCTCTCTCTCCATTAAATCGAGAGGTCAGCTAGAACCAGCGATCCTTTTAATCAATCAGGTTTTAAAAGAAATCACCCAACCAGCGATCTGTTCAATTAAACAACCAACCTCCAAACAAAGCCAAACAATCAACTAGCTAGCCCCATTAACAAACCCACACGCCATAAGTGTTGTTGTGTTTTTTGTGCGTTCCCCAGCTTAACACACTTCGGGGTCACCCAGCGTGTGCACTCTGACTCACTCATTATCCCACCTAGGAATCACTGTGAGATTGAAATTGCTCACTGAATGAGAAGTTTGCGTGTACGACTGTTCTTAAGTACCTCGCCATATAGGCAGCCATACTCTGACTTCAGAGATTTTTTTCTCCTTTAAAGGAGAGTGCAGGTTGTTATGTTAAGAGTTTGTCATGTTTGAAGGCAATCTCAACACAACGTTTTACAAGGTAACATTTTAATGTGGGCCTTGGCCCTTAACAAAAATCGATAATGGACAGTTTGGGGCCTGGGCCAACACAGTGAATAAACATGCAAAAAGATACACAAACGAACAAAAAAAATACTGAAAGAAACAACAAACACGCAACCAGTCCAAGGGAAAAACAAGCAAAGAAGCAAAGATAAAGCAAGACTGGGAGCATACTTCAAGGCGCAAGACGTTCGGACACAGAGGCAGACAGACACACACACACAAAAACATGGACATCAACACAGACACACGTACACGCACACACACACTAACACACACAAACAAGCTCGCTTGTGTGTACACACGCACGCAAAGTATGCACACACACACAAGCACGCACGTACATACATGCACCCGTGCATGCATGTATTCACGCACACACATACACACACACACGCGCGCACACGCGCGTGCGCACACAAACACACACACACCTCTATCAATCCGCTTTGTCTACAAAATCCTGCTGTAGCTTTCACATCATTGTTTATACCACAACAACAACTATAGGAGGGGGCATATCCTCTTTTTGTATAACGTTTTAAACGGCATTTCCTACCACGCCTTCCCCCTTCAAATAAAAAGACATCAAAACAAACAAAAGCAGATAAAACAATAACTGAATAAAGAAACAAAGACAGAAATAAACATACAATTGAATTTATAGAATTTTCAAGATTACTAGTGTAGATTTATTCGCTGTAAGTTGACATCTGGACTAGCTAAGACTGTCCTACAAGGAACAGTACAAGGAGGGAGGCGAAGAGGCAGACAGAGAAAAAGATGGGAAGACAATATCATCAGAGTGGACTGGCCTTGAGTGGAACAAATTGCTACGAAAGGAGTGGACCGCGGGGAGTGGAGGAAGCTGGTTGCAAAATCTTCATTACTGCCCCCATGGTCCACGGGACTACGGGATAGGTGAAGGTGAAAGGTGAAGATAACAGTCACATTATGGGATAGATCAACTCTGCACAGCTGCACCATCCGCTCATTGACATGTCAACGGGTTAATCCAAGTATGCAGCAGTCTGGGCACGTTTGGAGGATCCGCTACCATAATTGTCATTCGACAATAAATCCTACAGCTTGTGATGGAGATCGTCGATTTTCTTCTGTCACCCACATGTCTCCATTGCCGTGAACAACAGTGAGAGATTCACTCTTAAACTTAATAAAGGATAGCCATGAGATGCAGTTTCATCTTCTGAGTACGATATCTTGGATGAATGGTTTTATATCAGACAATAACACTTGTTGTCAGAGTAATCATCTAAAGAGAAGAAGAAGAGGAATCTTCAGTTTGCTGGAGTCGGTGATGTCCATGAAGGATTCTGTTGACAGGTTTCCTTGCTTTTCCCTTACTGCAACCATAGCGGTAAACCCACAGTCAGCGGTACGATTATGAAGGAAATAAGCTATATAGAAAGTACTGGGTTGATGAAAATAATGGACATATAACCTACTTGTATCTCATGATTGCCCTACTTAAATTGGCAAGGTGTGTCTCTGCCCTTCTCCTGTCTCTTCTTACCCGTGGCGGGCAATTCGCATGTGTGGAGCCCTGCTGTTTTAAAACGTAGAGCAATGAGTGGAAACATTAGCTAGCTGTCAATTTCAATACAACGAAAGTTTGATTGCCTCTACCGTCAAGTTTAAACGATGAAAGCATTATGCCATGTAGTGCAGAGTTCAAGAAGCATTTCAAGATTTTGGGTAGTACTTCCACAAGCATTGTACATCTAAACGTACAGATCAAACTGAACAAGGGTCCATGTTTATGCCACAAACGTTTTTTTTTGTCCCTGACAGAGATGCTCGCGCGCGCGCGCGCGCACGCGCGCGCACGCACACACACACACACACACACACACACACACACATGGGCAGACAGAAAAGGAGGAACAGAGACTGATTAAAAAACAACAGATACAGACGCATAAAAATAGATTCGGGAGACAATTCCTGTTGGTAGGAAATAGAACTGATTAAGCTGGACACAGGTTAAAAACGAAAACGAAAAGAAGACAAAAAACCACACCAGCAAGCAGATAGAAAACAAGAAGAAGGAAAAAACACGAAGCAGAAAACTAAGCAATAAACGAACAAACAGAAAGCAGAAAAACAACCCTTTCCGGATACAGCAACACCAGGAATAAGCAAGAATGATTTTTTTAAAGAAAGAAAATGAAAATAAAACAGAATGAAAGAACAGCAGAAGCTGAAAAAAAAACAAAAAAACTTATACCCAGCGAAGGATGAAAACATCGGAAGTAAGTCTCAAGAGAAGAGAGCGAGAAACCAAATAGAAGACCAATCTCAAGCACTTGAGACAGTAAAACGGGCAATAAGGTGAACCATTCAATTATGCCACTTCAAGGCAGTACTCCAACCGACGGTATTGTGAGAGTCAACGTTGAGTCCTCTGTGGTGTCTTTAAGTGATTTTCCTGTCACTAACTGGCTCAACACGCCCAACTGCACGAACGCGGTCCAAATATAACTGGATCCTGTCCTTAAAACGGGTTAGCTCTCGGCTTATACAAACACACATTGAGAGTTGAACCAAAGAAGGACGGGGAGTTGGGGGAGGGAGGGATGGGGGAGAGGGGTAGCTTAGTAATGTGAATGCTGCGCTCGTGATCTAACATTCTGACGCCCGTGATCTGACAAAGTGATGCTTGTGATCTGACAATGTCACTCTTGTGATCTGACAATCTGATGCTTGTGATCTGACAATGTCACTCTTGTGATCTGACAATCTGATGCTTGTGATCTGATCTGATTGCTCCTGATCTGACCGTTTGGGATCGAGTTGCCACCCCCGAAGCACCCGTTCAGTACTGATTCCAGACCCCCGAAAGTCCTTTAAAAGAGCCAAGAAACCGAGATCAGGTGTGCAAACGCAATCAGAGTATCTCTGGTTTTTTGTTACGACCCTTGTCGCATTTTGAAAGAGTAGGCTATTTTTTTAAACTGCCATACACACTGGTGTCGTGTTTAGACAGCATCCCTGAAGTCGGAATACGGATACTTTAATGATGGGCAAAAGCGTTTGCATACGCAAAATATCACTAGTGGTGAATTGTTTTAGTTGATGTTTTTCTTTTACTACCTCTGGTTCAATTATGAATAACGAATGCAAAAGAAAACAACGTTTATTCCCTGTTTCACACGTTTTTGAAAGGTGTATGCCTATTCCTTCTTTGTCATCAAATGCTCAGACAGCAAATATTGCTGTTTGTCATGTCAACAAAAATACGTCGTGCTACCATTAAGCGACTGAGAAGACAGGCCCAGCGCATCCTACATCGGCATTGGAGAGAACTATCACCCTTTAAGTCTTTCTGGAAGAGCGGCAAGAGATTCGACCAAGAAGGCAGAAAACAATAGACATTGAGGTGACCGGAATGAAAGAATCAAGGCAGAAACGAAGATAGGGGTAGAAAAGAGGGAATTCCTAGAACAGAATTTCCTGAAGGTGGGGATGCTATCTATACTGACAGACTTCCGCCATCTCCAATGAAATATAAGCCTGCCAACAATAAAACCCACATGGTAGAAAAAGCGAAAACAGATAAAACTGCATATATTCCTCATTTTTAAGCCTACTCCAAAGATTTATACTGACAAAATCATGAGACCCACATAACAAAACAATAATGACAACAAACATATACTAAGATTACATGTTTTTGCGTTTCTCCTTGCTTGTAAAGATTTATAGACAAAAAAACCAATAAATCCACATCACAATATCGTACTCTGGTTTTATTCATAGGGATATTTTCACGTATGATTCCATGAAGCCATGCAGTTTTTCAGTTTTTCATAAATTTCTATTATAATCAAAATACGTCTCCTTGATACTCGCTGATTCAAAGATTGGTTTTCTCTTCTTTTAACTCAGAATCATTGTCACTATCATCATAATTATTACAATCTTCTTGGTCTGTCTTGATCAACCGCTTAAAGTGCTAAAATCAGCCTACTGCATTATCATATGGTTGTAAGGCTGCCTATTGTTCAAAGTGAACGTATGGCTTCTGTTGATAATCGAAAAGAATGTTAACACTTGAAGACAAGAGAGAGAAAGAGAGAGACAGACAGACGGATAGACAGAGAGACCGACAGACAGACAGACAGACAGACGTACAGAACAAACAAACACACACACACACACACACACACACACACACACACACACACACACACACACACACTCGTCTAATATCACTTAGAGTGAACAGACGTTAAATTGAAGACAACAACAACAACAACAACACACACACACACACAGACGGATAAAGATACACAAAAGGCACACACACAGGCACAGACAGACAGTCAGAAACAGAGAAAGTCAAAATAAAGTCAAGATTGAAAGAGAGGTGGAAGGAAGGGGGGGGGGGACTGAACCTTGCTGGTCAGAAACGAAAGGCGACAGAAAATCAGCGAGATGACAAAATCACTCAGAGAGGATGGTGAAACATCCTCCTTGCCATCACAACTAGCTGCTGCTATTGCATGCTGACACATACAGTATTGTCAATGTTGTTGGTGTCATGACAGTATTGTCAATGTGGCTGATGTTGGTGAAAGTATTATCAATGTCGTTGGTGATATTGATAGTATTATCAATGTCGTTGGTGATATTGATAGTATTGCCATTGTTGTTGGTGACAATGACAGTAGTGTAAATGCTGTTGGTGACAGTGACAGTATTGTAAATACTGTTGGTGACAGTGACAGTATTGTAAATGCTGTTGGTGACAGTGACAGTATTGTCAATGTTGCTGGTGACAGTGATAGTTTTGTCAATGTTGCTGATATAGTTGCAGCTACTATTGAATTTGCTCCTTCTGTTCTGTGTGTGTTGTTGTTGTTGTTTTTACTGTGTAGCTGTTATTGGTGCTTTTGTGGTTTTTTTACTTCTATAGTGGTTTTATTACTGTTGTTGATGTTGTTGTTTCTTATCGCTGTAGTTGTTTCTACTGTTGTAGTTACTTCTTATAATTGTAGTAGTTTGTACTGTTGTAGTTGTTTCATACTTCTGTAGGTGATTTCTACAACTGCGGTTGATTCATACTGCTATAGTTGTATTCAATGTTGAAGTTATGTTCTACGTTTGTAGTTGTTTCCTTATAACTGTAGTGGTTTTCATACTGCTGTAGATGTTTCCTACTACTGCGGTTGATTCATACTGCTATAGTTGTTTTCAAGGTTGAAACTATTTTCTACTGTTGTAGGTGTTTCCTTCCTACTGCAGTTGGTTCATACTGCTGTAGTTGTTTTCATACTGCTGCAGTTGTTTTCATACTGCTAGAGCCCTTCAACTTCTGTGGTTGCTTGTGCTTCTACTGCAATCGTTGTTTCTGCAGCTGGTTCGTCGGCGGCGACGGCTGAGTTTACAGACTCGTGTGACTGCGGTATCCTATCTGATTAAACACAGAGCAGAAATAGCACGCTGGCTCCTGTTATGCAATACCTATAGGGAGGCAGCGGAAACACATACTAAATGATAGTGATGGTTCTGTGGGGGTGGGGGTGGGGATGGACCTCTTAGCCAAAGAAAAAGAGCAGGAAGTATTAAAGAAGAGGGAATTAAGTATCGGAAATATCTGATGTGCACGCTGTTGGTACTGCGTACTAATGGAGTGAGAGAGAGAGGCAGGCAGGTAGGTAGGTAGGTAGGTAGATAGATAGAAAAGATAGATAGATATTAGATAGATAGATAGATAGATAGATAGATAGACAGATAGATAGATAGATAGAAAGATAGATAGATAGATAGATAGATAGATAGATAGATAGATAGTAGATAGATAGATAGATTGATTGATTGATTGATAGATAGATAGTAGATTGATGATCGATAGATAGATAGATAGATAGATAGAAAAGAAAAAATAGATAGATAGATAGATAGATAAAATAGATAGATAGTAGAAGATAGATAGATAGATAGATAGATAGATAGATAGATCGATAGGGAGATAGACAGGCAGACACTCAGACAGGCAGACAGACAGACAGACAGACAGCTCATATTCGATTTTGTTCCCAAAATTTTACCCTCTATATGAAGAAGTCCAAGAACCAGAAGAGAAATCCCCGTTTGCTGTTCAACATGGAAAAGCTGAAGGACCCCGAAGTCGCTGAAATCTTTAAAGCTGAGATAGGGGGCAGATTTGCAGCATTGAATTTCCTCCAAGATGACATCAACAACCTCACTGAGACCTTCAGCAAGACCATTCAGGAGACAGCGCTGGAGACCCTTGGGAAAGAGAGGAAAAAGAACCAACCGTGGGTTACCAACGATATCCTGGACCTGTGCGCCCAAACCCTTTAGGGAGCTAAAGCCCAGTGAAGAACAAAAAACCCAGAAACGGCCCGAAGAGTATAGAACAGTAAAGGTCAATCAAGAAGAAGATGACTGAGGCCATGGGAACTGGATGTCAGAACAAATGCTCCAAGGTTGAGAAGGCAATGGCGAAAGGAGACAGCAAAGAGGCGTACCAGACCATCAAGGTACTAACAAGTCCCAGCAGCCAAAGACCTCCGTTATTGAAGACAAAGAGGGGTCAGTCCTTACAGAGAGCGCCACTATCATGAAGAGATGGACAGAATATTGCAGAGACCTGTACAACTACAAGCTGAAGGCTGATCCCAACAAACTTCACGAGCAAGATCCCAGACCATCAGATCCTGAAAGCACACAGGTGCTGGAGGAAGAGGTAGAAGAAGCAGTAAGATCCCTGAAAGGAGGCAAGTCACCAGGGATTGACAACACCCCGGCTGAGCTCATCAAGAACGGAGGCCCAGAGATGATCAAGGCATTAACAATCATCTGCCAACGCATCTGGACCAGCAAAGAGTGGCCTGAACATTTGGACCCAATCCATCATAGTTCCACTTCCAAAGAAGGGAGACCTGAAGAAGTGCCAAAATTACAGAACAATCAGTCTGATAAGCCATCCAAGCAAAGTTATGCTACGCATTGCCTTGAACAGACTGAAACCACAAGCAGAAGAAATCCTATCAGAAGAACAGGCAGGATTCAGACCAGGTTCGAAGCACTGTCGCACAGATCTTCAACATCAGAATGCTCATAGAGAAGCATCTCCAATCAGCTACAGCTCTACAACAACTTCATTGACTTCAAGAAGGCCTTCGATCGAGTGTGGCAAGAACCTCTGTGGCAAGTCATGAGAGACTATAGCTTCGACGAGGACCTGATTCAAGTCATCCAGGCGCTGTATGACAGCTCCCACAGTGCAGTCTCATGGGTGGAGAAATCGGGGAGTTCTTCCGGACTTCAGTTGGAGTTCGACAAGGCTGCCCGCTATCCCCGTTCTTTTCAACGTGTTCCTGGAGAGCATCAGGCAGGAGGCCCTCCTTGGCTTCAAGACCACAATCACAATAGGAGGAAGGCCAGTCTGCAATCTTCGATTCGCAGACGATATTGATCTCATGGGCCGCAGTGAAGAAGAACTCCAGGATCTCACCACCAGACTGGAAACATCAGCCAATGCCCACGGTATGGAGATCAGCACGGAAAAGAGCAAGATCCTAGTGAACAGTACCACACCGACCACTCCCACCAGCATCAAGATGAGTGGCGAGACACTAGAGGAGGTGGAAACTTTCAAGTACCTTGGAGCAGTCATCACCAAAGAAGGCACGAGCACACAAGAGGTGAAGATCAGACTTGTTGTGGCACTCTCCTCCAAGACTAAGCTGGCGAAAGTGTGGAGAAACCACAACATCAGAACCCACACTAAGGTCAGACTCTACAAGGCACTCGTCACATCCATTGCCTTGTACAGCTGTGAAGCATGGACACTTACTGCCGATTTAGAACGTCGCATTCAAGCCTTGAGATGAAGTGCCTCAGGCGGATCCTGAACATCACCTACAGAGACCGCAAAACCAATGAATACGTCTGGCAGCAGATCGAGGCACTGGCTGGCAAACAAGAACCATTGCTAGATACAGTCAAACGGAGGAAACTGAAGTGGTTTGGCCACACAACAAGGCATAACAGCCTGTCAAAGACAGTCCTGCAGGGAATGGTGGAAGGAGCAAGGAGGCAGGGACGACCACGCAAAAGCTGGATATCCAACATCAAAGAGTGGACCGGCCTCACTGTACCAAGCCTCCTGAAAACAGCCCAGGACAGAACCATTTGGCGGTCCACTTGCAGCGTCCGTGCGGGTACCCCAACGGTTGTCCCGACCAAGGGATGAGTGAGAGTGAGTGAATATTTTTTAACTACTAATATGAACGCAGTTACGAAGAAATACAATCTCCCATCTCCCGCAGTATAGGCAAAGCTAATATTGTTTACTATAATTTACAGTGATTTCTGCTGTTTGTTAAAATAAATTGATTATATAAGATGTTTGTGTACACGTACTTTCTGCAGTCCATATCAATTAAACACTGAACTAGATTCAACACATAAGCTAAATCTCAATGTTGGTCGTGAGCTGTCTGTCTGTCTGTCTGAGTGTCTGTCTGTCTATCTCCTTATCGATCTATCTATCTATCTATCTATCACTCAATCTATCTATCTATCACTCAATCTATCTATCTATCTATCTATCTGTCTGTCTATCTATCTATCTATCTATCTATCTATCTATCTATCTTTCTACCTACCTACCTACCTATCTACCTACCTACCTGCCTGCCTCTCTCTCTCATTCCATAAGTACGCAGTACCAAAAGCGTGCACATCAGATATTTCCGACACATAATTCCCTCTGCTTTTATACTTCCTGCTCTTTTTCTTTCATAATCAATCATCTTTCCCGATCTGTAACAGCTCACAGAAATGGTTACAAGTCACGAAACTACTCTACAACAAACAAGTCAGTTACATATATTCCATCACCACTGGGGAAATCATTAAGGAAATGACGTCTGTAGCCCCGCACGAAAGGAGCGTACTTCTTGAGGCGCTAATGAGGCTGTTTCTGCCTAGATCAGTGCATTCCGAGAATGAGCCGTAACTGTTTCAGCTTCTTTCGTAACGCTACTAAACTTATGTAAAAAAAAAAATAATGTTTGAACTATGTTGGGTTGTATTCTACTAAACCGTATCTTGTACTGAAGTTGATTATACTAGACTGGGGTGTTGTTGTTTTTCCTTTAAAGTGTTGTACTGTGTTGTACTGCATTGTGTTGAATTTGTGATTGTGTTGAGTTGTGTTTTATTGCATTGTATCGTATCGTATCGCATTCTATTGCATTGCGTTGACTTGTATTCATTGCATTGCATTGTATTGTATTGCACTGCTTTGATGGATCGGTGGTCTAGAGGTAACGCGCCTGTCTAGAATGCGAAAAGTCCGGGTCGGGTGTGTGCGTGGTTCGTACCCCGTTTGGGCCCGAAATTTTTCCCCATCCATTAGACCATGAGTGGTGGTCTGGGCGCTAGTCTTTCGGATGAGACGATAAACCGAGGTCCCGTTTGTTACACAAAATTTTCAGCGCACGTAAAAGAACCCACGGCAACAAGGGAGTTGTCCCTGGCAAAATTCTTAGAAAAAAGCCACTCTGATAGGGAAACAAATACAGTTGCAGACAAAAAAAAACAAAAAAAAGGGTGGCGCTGCTCTTGTGGCGACGCGCTCTCCCCGGGGAGAGCAGCCCGAATTTCACGCAGAGAAATCTCGTGACTTAAAGTTGTATAAAATAAAATAAAATAAATAAAAATATTGCATTGTATTGTATTGTAGTGTAGTGTAATGCATTGCAATGCATAGAATTCTATTGTATTCTGTTGCATTGCATTTATCGAACTGTATCGCATCGTATTGTATTGTATCGTATTGTATTGTATTGTATTCCTTGCCAATTTGCAGTCAGGGCAGGTTTTTCAACGTAAATCTAGGGCTTTTCTTCATAGGGAAAGCGTGGTACGTCTGTGATGGCTAGACAGCGAGCCATCAGATCAGGAGCGAAACGCTCTAACCACTAGGCTGTCTTGCCACTCTAATCCATGCCTTCGTCAGTTGGGATTGAGGACATTTTGTAATTTCTGTTATGTATTCGCAAACGATTCTGAAATTCATTATCTACGTTATCTAGCCAATTCTTTTCTGCTCGCATAATCCTGTACAGCTTTTGAAATTGAGGGTAATGTATGCAAAAGCTGTGTTCATGCGTAAAACAATTATCAGGGAGTGTTTTTCCTTCCATCACAAGTAGGCTTTTAACTAGATCATCACATTATAGATAGATATACGATAGACAGATGGATAGATAGACAGACAGTCAGATCGATAGATAGGTAGATAGATAGATAGATAGATAGATAGACAGATAGATAGATAGATAGATAGATAGATAGAGAGATAGAGAGATAGAGAGATGGAGATATACATAGATAGAACTTTCGCTTCTGCCTGAAACCAATCTTTCTATCAAAAGTGTTTTCTGTCAGCTCAAATATTGTATCAATATGTTGTTGCTGATGTAGCATTGTGTGTGCACATTTTGTAGCGCTTTTGTTAATACTATTCGATCAGTCAACAATTACTTTTGTTCTTTTACATTGCTTTCTCAACCCTTGTTTGTACTTTTGGAGTTATTTTCTGATGAATTCTTCATCATTTGTATGATACTGAGTTTTTTTTATATAAATGGCTAAATAAATGCAAAAACATGACTTTTCAATAAAAATCATATACATGGTGCCTTGAATCCTTCGATCGTTTTCGTACTTTCTCTGTTAGTTCCTAAATATGGAAATAAGCGCTTTGGTTTGTTTTTCTGGCGACATATAGTGCTATATAAATTCCATGTATTATTATTATTATTATTATTATCATCATTATTATTATTATCATCATTATTATTATTGTCATCATCATATTATTATTATTGTCATCATTATTATTATTCTTTTATTATTATCAGTAGTAGTAGTAGTAGTAGTAGTAGTAGTGGTATTATTATTATTATTATTATTATTATTATTATTATTATTACTACTACTACTACTACTATTTTATAACCAGTTATCCGTACATGGGCATAGGATAGCGCACAAACATGTTATGCAGACGATAATTTGAAGAATGCTTCACCTAAACAAACCATTTACTTCATGTCTTTGAGTACAGAAACCATTTATCGTGACTCCTTCCACTGCAGGTGTATTGCCACTTGACTGGGATCGGCTTTGTTCCAAACATATTTGCTTCGTACGTTGGTGCTATATTTTTCAGGCAGAAAAATCACGTTGCCATACCATCCATGGAAAAGCAAAAGAAGTTAATTTTGAAATTATTTAATACTTTGATGATTATTTACATAACCCTGTACCATTTCAACCGGTTTACTTAATCTGATTAAACTATGACTTATTTATCATATTTACGACTGTAATCCTACAAAACAAGATTGTCCATTTCGTGTACTCTAAACTCGTTAGTTCAACTATTTCATAACCGCTTGTTCTCAATAATAAAGGATAGGCAAACATGATGTTAACAGTTACAACATCTGCTGTATATCAAACATGTCGCAGAATTATAGTCAGCTAAATAGTTTACTATGAAAACTATCTACATGACATAACTTTTCTTACCAATACTGACCTCGACTTGACTCATTAGAGACATCAATATTAATTTGTTTTTAAGTTCGTTTAGTTTAAATCATCAATCGGGGTGGGGGTGGGGAGGGGGCAAGGTAGGCTAGTGGTTATAGCTTTGAGACTGCGATCTGATGGCTTGGGTTCAAGCCACCACCAAGGTACCTACCAGTATGAGGGGATTTCCCCCTAGAGTTAACATCAGTGCTTATTCTATTCCCTCATAAATCCTTCGGGTGATACTATATAAATCGCGGTGCCGCGTGCGAACGCACTCAAGACATCTTGCACATGCGTTAAATCGCGTTTCGCTTTTCGGAAGAATAGGCCATTGTATGCTGATCAGAGTGAAGTAATATATTTAGAGAACGCATGCATACTGGTGATGACATCATCCCTGAAGATGGAAGGCGGTAGCCGCAGTGATTAGACCTTACTCAATCATATCCAGATCAAAAAAATAAGATTGCTCAGCTTTGCAATTCCTTAAAACGACAGAAAATTTCGAGTGTGTTTGTGTGTGTGTGTGTGTCTGTGTGTGTGTGTGTATGTGTGTGTGTGTGTGTGTGTGTGTGTGTGTAGGTGTGTGTGTGTGTTTGCGTGTGTTTGGGTATGGGCCCGAGCATGTGTGTGCACGTGTGTGCGTGCACGTGTGTGCGTGCACGTGTGTGTGTGTGTGTATCCGTGTGTGTGCGTGCACGCGCACGCGCGCGTATGTGTGTGTGGTGTTGTCTGTTTGTGTGTCTATAGGCTCAAGCTGCTCCTCCGCCTAGTAGTGATGCAGTGTAAACACCACACCCTCACGTGGTTTAGCCCGCTGGCTGAAGCGGTTGCCCGGGGTGTGGCGCTAGGAGCCAGCACGTGAGAGATTCAGGAGATGGATGAGGACCAGAGTGCCCGTCCACCCTACCAGGTAGGATGCAGCCGCCAGACAGCAAAGGTACCACCTCTATCCAGAGCCCCTACACCCCTGCTGACCAAGTCGAGCAACGTACCTTGGCTCTGCCATCTCCAGTAGCCTCAGCCTGGACACCGAGCTGAACTCCAGAATTGGCAAGGCATCAGCAGCAATGGCTCGTCTGTCAAAGAGAGTATGGGAGAACTCCATGCTCACCCTCAAGACAAAGACCCTAGTGTATCAAGCCTGCGTGCTGAGCACATGACTGTACGGTAGCGAGAGCTGGACTCTATACGCCCGACAAGAACGCAGGCTCAACACCTTCCACCAACGCTGCCTCAGAAGGATCCTTGGCGTCAAATGGCAGGACCATGTTCCCAACAAAGAGATCCTGGAAAAGGCAGGAATACTCAACATGTTTGCCCTGCTCACCAAGAGACGTTTGCGCTGGCTTGGCCATGTCACCCGCATGCATGACGGCAGACTGCCTAAAGACATTCTGTACGGTGAGCTTGCCACCGGCTCCAGACTATCAGGAAGGCCAATACTTCGATACAAAGATGTGTGCAAGCGGGACCTGAAGGTGGGTGGCATTGCACCAGCAGGCCTTGAAGCACTGGCAGCAGACCGCAGCAGTTGGCGAGCCACTACCAGGTCGGCCATCAAGACAGCAGAGCAGAAGAGGGAGGAGCAGTGGGGAGACAGACGAGCACGCAGACATCGGAGAGCGGAGTCAGCACCATCAGACAACTCCGTCTTCACATGCAATACCTGCAACAGGATCTGCCGCTCCAGGATTGGACTCTACAGCCACAGTCGGCGCTGCAGTTCCACCACTGACTGACTGACCCACGGCGCATTCTCCATTGTCTCCCGAGACAGACGGATGCCAACAATATACTATAGGCTCATGTCTTTGTGTGGGTGTGTCTGCTTCACTCTCCTGTTTCTCTATCCGTATGCCTGTGTATGTGTGTCTCTGTGTCTGTATGCAAGCGAGCGTTGGTGCTTGGAAGCGTATGTGGGTGCCTCTATGTGTGCATATATTCATAGCTTGTCAGCATGCGAATGTAAAGCACCGGTATAGCTGCTTACATAGATGGATGCGCACTTGACGTGCATGCATGCTGTACATATCAGTGTGTGTGTGAGGGGATCCGTGTGTGGGTGTGTGCTGACGAGGACACGCATTCTCCTGGATTTCTGTCTAAATAATCGGATTTCAAATTTGTAAGCCTATTACTACAACGAGGAGTAGTTCTTTCTCTTGTGTGTGTGTGTGTGTGTGTGTGTGCGCGCGTGTGTGTGCGTGTGTTTGTGTGTGTGTGTGTGTGGGTGGGTGGGTGGGTGTGTGGGTGGGTGGGTGGGTGGGTGTGTTTGTGCAAACGTGGGTGTGTGTTTGTGTGTGTGTTTGTGTGTGTGCGTATGTGTGGTGGAGCTAGTGATATTATGTGTGTGTTAGTGTGCGTGTGTTTTTTGCATGTGTTTATGTGTGTGTGTCTGTTTCTGTGTGTGCACGCGCGTTTGTGTGTGTGTGTGTGTGTAGGTGTGCAAATAAGTACGCAAAATCGTGCGTGCGGGTGTATGTGTGTGTATCGGTGTGCATATATGTGTGCCTGTGTGTTTATGAATGTTTGTCTGTTTGTGTGTGTGCGTGCGTGTATGTGTGTGTTTATAAACCAACTTAATCACAGTGAAGCTTTCGTTTGCTCGGAATGAACAGCAAACATGCAGGCCAAAACCACACTCCGTTTTTAAATGTCCCTCTGATACAATTTCATTTCAGACAAAACAGACTTTAACTAACAAACACACACATACACACACGTACACACAAACACACATACACACATGCACTCGCACACACTCATCACACACACTCATCCCCACACGCACATGCACACACTCATCAACCCTCCCCCCATACACACAAAGCATGCACGCGCACACACACAGACTCATCTCATCTCACCTCACCGCCTCATCTGCTCCTCTAACCTCCTCCGGGGATTTGCAGTGAGGAACGTTGTACCAGTTGGCTCCATTTGCGGAGATTGTAGGCAAGTGCCTGGGTCGTGGAGAAGCTTCTTCCCGGTCCATTCAGTGATGCTGTCTGCCCATTTCTTCTTCGGCCTGCCTCGCCTTCTCTTCCTGCGCACTGTTCCTTGCAGTATGGTCTTGGAGAGCCCCATCTGATCTTGTCACATGTTCATACAATCTGAGCTTCCTTTTTTGACTGTGGCTAGCAGGTTTTCGTAGTGCTTTACTTGTTGGGTGATGGTTTGTCGGACTTCTTCGTTGGTAATGTGGTGCGTGTATGAAATGCCAAGGAGACTTCTGAGACATCTCAGCTCCAAAGCCTGGATCCTTTTTTGTAGTTCGAAGAGAGATGTTTCGGTCTTTCCAGATGATCTTGAGCTTTGCCATTGCTGCTACTGTTTGTGCAGCTCTTGCAAAGATTTCAGTCTTTGGGCTTTTTACACTAATAACAGCTCCAAGGTGCTTGAAGTGATCTACCACCACAAGTTCTTTTCCACTGACTGTGATCTTGGTAGTGATCGTTTTGGCATTGTTTGTCATGAGTTTTGTCTTCTCGGCACTGATCTTCATGCCGTATCTGGAGGATGTTTTCTCCAGGTGGTACACTAGGTTGGCTAGTTCCTGTTCGTTTCCTGCCAGTCCGTCGATGTCATCGGCAAACCTGAGGTTGATGATTGTCCGCCCTCCAATACTGACTGTGCCAGTGTGATCTTCTAAGGCGTCAGTCATTATGCGCTCAAGGAAGACATTGAACAGAGTCTGGAAATAACACACACATACACGCGCGCGCGCACACACATATACACACATCCATCATACCCACCCACTCACCCACCCCACCCACACACACACACTTGCACCTACACTTACCTTCCGCGTGTGTGCACTTAAAATACACATGGCAAGCTGTAGATTACATATCAGTAGAATGATTGAATCAATCAGATCCATAGAGAAAAAAATGGAAGTCACAGAAAAATGTAAGAACAAAAAAAAAACAATGACAAATAAACGGACATGACGGAAAAGGCAAAGAGTAATAAGAATACGATATGCCGACTACTGAACAACGTGATTGAAAGACGCAACCTAATAGCTGAAACACGCTTTATTTCATTCCACTTGCCATCTTTGTGTGTGTGTGTGGGGGGGGGGGGGGGGGTATGTGTTATGCGTGTGTGAACAGAATAGAACAGAACATCGGTTATTTTAGATACAGTATGCGTGTGTGGTGTGTGTGCGCGCGGGTGTGGGTGGGTATGTGTGTGTGTGTGTGTGTGTGTGTGTGTGTGTGTGTTGTGTGTGTGTGGTGCGTGTGTGTGTGTGTGCGTGCGTGCGTGCGGGTGCGCGCGCGCTGTGTGGGTGTTGCTTTATTTTTTCCAACATTTTATAGAGATATTGTTTAACTTCTCTCTGTCTCTTTTCTCTGTCTCTGTCTATCTGTCTATCTGTCTGTCTGTCTGTCTCTCTGCTCTCTCTCTCTCTCTCTCTCCTCTCTCTCTCTCTCACACACACACACACATACACACACACACCACACACACACACACACACACACACACACACACACACTTTGTTATGCCCACCCGTAACCCTTGAAAATAAAAAAGTTATTCATTAATTAAGCAGTCTCTCTTTATCGTTTTTCATTCTTACCCTCCTTCTATAATTTCCTAAATTTGAGTCTTGCTGCATATTCAAATGCTCCATTCCCTTATTCTGGTCTCACCATCCCTCCGGATTTATCTTGGCTTGTCGTAGACTTGGGGCTAAAAGTTTGCAAAGAGGTTTTTCAGTTAGGTTGCTTGTTGTTAAGCCACTTTCCAGAAAGGCCCTGCCCTACACTGCTGCGTTGTCACTTGATGGTGTTAGATGGTGCCTGCTCTGATTCAGCCTGCGCAAGACATCACCTGCTAATCCTTCCGCTGAAAAAAACTATTCACATTCACATAGTCGGGGAGCTCAAACAGTTTTCCCAGTCCACTAGACCATGAGAAGTGTGGATTTGGGTGCTATCCTTTTGAATGAGATGATAAACCAAGTCATGTGTGCAAAAAGCATTTGGTACATGTAGGAGAACCCACGTCAATAACAGTGTGATCCAGGGTAAGAAGAAGCCACTCTAACAAACAAAATAAATATGCAGAGAGGTATGCTTTTGAAAAGATGGCGCTGGTCTTTAGGCGACGCGCTTTCCCCTGGATGAACAACCCAAATTTCACGCAGACAAATAATGCGGGGATTTAAAGTTGAAAAGTGCAATGCTATACAATAAGACGCAATGCAATACAATGCAATGTAAGACAATGCAACACAATGCAAATACAATAAAGTACAATGCAATGCAATACAATGGAAATACAATATAATGTAACACAATACAGCGCACTACAACACAATCTCATACAACACAAGCTAAAAGAGACACTCACCTGTAGTGGTGACCATTTCAACGTCCTTCAACAACCGTCCCTCAGAAATCTCTATTCCCTGAAGGCTTGCACATATCACGATCTCACATTAAGTATACAGGAAATGTACATAAAACTGTACGCGAGGTTACTATGAGCCTCCAACAACAAGAATCATCGCTTCAAGTAGGGATGGCGGTGGATTTTGATGAAGGCTACAAAACGATGATGGCATGGAGGTGCCGTGGCTTTCAGAATACTTAACAGAGCTGTGAGCTACGTGTACCCTCATGATATATTCCGGCGCGAAGCAGGTCTGAGAGATACAGACAATTGCAGAAGTGTTAGCCGATTAATTTGAGAAATACTATCAGACACACTTCAGTTGTTGCAGACGATGTTTGACTGCGTGGTCCCAGTTTTCCCTTCGAGCCTGTAGTATGTTCACACTGTGTCGGCACTGGCTAGGGTCTTAAGAAAAGTAACAACAACAACTACAACAACAACAACAAGTACTACTACTACTACTACTACTACTACTACTACTACAAAAAACCCTCTACCACTGTCATCAGATTTAGATGTGCCCTTTTCCAGCCAAAACTGTAACCCTTTAACGTCACGCTATATGGTGGCTCAAGCTTTTTACTTTTTTCTTTCTTTCTTTCGTTCTTTTTTTCATTCGTTCGTTGATTGATTCATTCGTTCTTTTTTCTTTCATTCTTTTCTATCTTTACTTTTTTCTGTTCTATTAGTTTGAATGACCTCAATCCTGATCTTTTTGGTCACAAAGGTCATATGGTTACCAAAAAATGACATTAAATGAAAACACTTTTCAATTTTCTTTTCTTTTTACATTTTTTTTGGTTGTTCTTGGAGCTTGACAAAGGCAAGGGAGGTGTTTGCTGCATTACAGGGAAAACAGCCACATAATCTCATTAGCTGCTCTGACACGAATAAAATCACCATTTTTATTTAGTCATTTTTATGAATTAACGTTGCCTCTCTTTTCATCACCTGGAGTTTAGAGTTACCATGCATAGGTTTTAGATACGACGCAATAATCTTATCATTGATGCTCTATATCTTGGGTTGATATTCGATTTAAAAACATAGACAGAAATTGGAAAGCTGCCCAGGAAGAGACACTGGCGGACAGAGAGACAGACAATTAGATTAGGGTACAGGCAGACTGACAGACAGACTGACTGACAGCAGCACAAAAACACTACAGACAGACAACGCACACACAACACAACAGACAGACAACAGAAACGCAGACGACGAGACACAGAGAGAGAGAGAGAGAGAGAGAAAAGAGAGGAGAGAAGAGAGAGAGAGAGAGACACAGAGAGAGAGAGAGAGAGAGAGAGAGAGAGAGAGAGAGAGAGAGAGAGCGAGAGGAGAGAGAACACAGAGAGGGCACAGAAGAGGACACAGAGAGAGAGGAAGAGAGAGAGAGAACAGAGAAGAGAGAAGAGAAGAGAGAGAAACAGTGGGTGGAGAGAAAGTGTGCAATGATGGAAGGTTAGGGAATAGCATAAAATAGACAGCTGTGCATAGAATTATAAATAATTCTTTGCTGTTTTATGTTGTTTTGTTGTTTTTGTTTATGTTGTTTCTGTGTTGTTGGTTTGACTGTTCTTTGTTCTGCTGTCACCTTTGAATGGTGTCTTGCTATTTTTTCTGTTTTATTTGTCCTTCTCGTAGGGTTTTTGCGGTTCATAACGCTCTCCCCCTCTTTGTGATATTTTCGTTCTTGGAGAATGGGGGTGGAAATGGGCGGGGGTGTGTTTTATCTTGGATTTTTCTTCTTCTTTCACTAGCATCTCCTACTTTTTTCCAGATTAATTCCTTCTACTCTTTGATTTTAACGTAGCCTAGTGTTAGAACATTGCGTCTTGGCAATCTGAGATCCTGTTCCGATTCCGTTCAAGAGTACATTTTCCCTGGAGTCACATCAGTGCGACCACTCCCAAAAGTCCTTCGGATGAGACTATAAATCCGAGGCCCCGTGTGCGAACGCACGCAGAACATCTTGCGCACTCGTTAAATCCTGTTCCGCATTTCGTAAGAGTAAGCCATTGTGTGCCGGTGGGAACAGATGACAAAATTTACAAAACCGCATACACACGGGGACTGGATGTACAAAAAATGCACATGAGTGCTTATTTCATTATCCTCGATATAAAAGAATAAACGAAAAGAAAAGAAAAATAAAAGAGTATCTACTTTATGTTACTTTCCAACGTTGAAACGACTTCAGGAGATTGCTGGTGTAAGTAGTAGCTATCGTTTCCAAGTCTTTTTTTGTTTGTTCTAAAAGTGATTTCTGCTGAGCCATCAGCAACAAATTGATGATAACATTGCGTTTTTTATTGTCTGTCTGTCCGTTCGTTTTGGATGTCTCTCGGTGCTTTTGTTTTCTTTTTCTGCCAGTTTGTCTATTGTCTCTTTTGTTATTTTTCTCTTTCTCTCGTTCATGTCGTCTTTGTCTCTCTATCTCTCTGTCTCTGTATGCCTCTCTTTCTGTGTGTCTGTATCTCTATCTCTCTCTTTTTCTCTCCTCTCTCTCTCTCTCTCTCTCTCTCTCTCTCTCTCTCTCTCTCTCTCTCTCTCTCTCTCTCTCTATCTCTCTCTCTCTATCTATCTCTCTCTCTTTCTCTCTCTCTCTCTCTGTCTCTCTCTCTTACTCTCTCTCTTTCACACAGACAGACAGACAGAGAGAAAGTAGGAGAGAGAGAGAGTAAGATAGAGATCTTTCAGCTGCAAATTACACCTCGTTCATTTTGCGGAACAAATTTTGGAATTACTGCACATCAAATTTCTTTCTCTGGAGAAAATGTGTCGCTATTCATTTTATCCTAGCCACCGATCAGCTTCGTTTTGTCCTTGCCCATTATCCGGGATTAGACAGGATAATGTTACCTTCCCAGTTTTCGCTGAGGGAGGAGGGGGTTAGTCAGAACCAATGAATCTCCTTTTGCTGTTTAGTCACTTTGAATCGACGTGGAGGGGGTTGGAGAGGAGAGGGGGGGAGGGTTCTGCTGCATGGGTAACAGCTTGCCCTCCCCGCCATGGCGCAGTGGTTAGCGCCTTGGGTTACGGATGGAAGGTCGCGGGTTCGATTCCCATAAGAGTCATATGGATTTTTCGGACTCCGGCAGGTTCATACCCAGAGTGAGTGTGCTGTGGGTTCAGTGGGAAGACTGGGACCACACAGTCGAGCTTCATCCACTTAACGGATGCGAGTTTGAGAGTGTTCCTCAAATTGCCTGACCAACACTGCAGATGTATGTATCTCTCGGGCCCGGTTGACCGCCCGGATATATTATGATAGTAAGGGTAGAGCACAACCCTGTCAAGTAGTCTCAAGGCATATGCACTTCCATAGCAGCATCATTACGTCATCCTCATTGCCATTGGTCATCATGCAATTTTTAAAAAAGCCTCTGATTCCGTGGTCCCAGTTGCTCTGGTCTCACGGTGACCTCAGATTCGGTTTGCCCACACACTTCTGTGCCTGTGGTGAGTTTGTGTCAAAGCCTTTGGGGTTGGGGGCTCGCGGTGGACGGTCGTTGGCGGGACGTTGTGGAGGTCGCCACCTCGGGTGGGCAACTCACTCAGTCTGGCTCCGCGACTGAGCTAATACTGTCGTTAGTAGGGGGGCTTAGTAGGTGGTGTCCTGCGTATGTTAGCTCAGAACAGACACCACTGAACACCACCAAAGTGACCCAGCAGCAGTGCAGGGCCCCTCTGGCTGGTGGCCCCACGGCGGCCTGATAGTGATGGGCCCCTGTGGACTTCCGACTCTGAGGGTGAGACATAACAAAGCTGGGTATGGCTGTGGCGGGGAGATTGGAATGAGCGGCGTGGGAACAGCAGGACGGGGGACGTCACTGAAGATGAGGCAGCAAAATAACCCCAAAAAAACCCAACTTGCCCTCCATACTGACTTGCCCAGGCTTTGCGCTGTGGAGTATAAACACCTGGAGCGCAACTCCACAGTCTTACGAGACTGACGGATGCCTAGCTACTTTGAGTAACCATGCGCGTGAAGCGGTGTAGTGGTTAGAGTGTTGCACCTGTGAACGGATGATAAATACATGAAAGCGCAGGTTTGAATCAAACCTGTGTCTCTGTCTGTCTCTCTGTCTCTTTGTCTCTGTCTCTGTCTGTCTGTCTCTCTGTCTCTGTCTGTCTCTCTGTCTCTGTCTGTCTCTCTGTCTCTGTCTCTGTCTCTCTCTCTCTCTCTCTCTCTCTCTCTCTCTCTCTCTATATATATATATATATATATATATATATATATATATATATATATCCCTCACACATACACACATATTTTTAAGCTGCAGAGAGAGAGAGAGAGAGAGAAAGACAGACAGACAGACAGACAGACAGAGACAGAGTCAGACAGACAGACAGACAGAGAGACACAGAGTCAGACAAACAGACAGACGAAGACACAGAAAAAACAGACAAAAAGGTGTCTGATCAAGGGATTTTCATCCTTGGGATTAACTTTCGGGTTGACTCTGACACCTCGAGAATCCTTTAAACGGATATCAAAAGCTGAAGTGCCAACTGGAAACACATGCAGAATACCTTACACACACACACGTCAAAGCTGCATCTGTGAAGTCGGAATGTGGATACCTAAATGATAAGGCGGTCGCATGCACACACATCTCACCATTGGTGAACCTCAGAGCTCTAGCCGAGGAGTGAAAAAAATTGTGATCAAAGAATGTCAGCCTTTATATAAAGCAAAACAAGAAGACGACAGATGCTGTCATGTCATTACAAACGTGATAATTTCGTGTAAAATGTATCAATGTTAGAAATGTAATAATAATATTAATAACAATAATAATAATGTATGGAATGTATATAGCGCTGAATCTTGTAAAGCAGCAAAATCAAAGCGCTCAGATGACATGATTATTTTTTTATATCGAGGATAATGGAATAAACACTCAGGTGCTTTTTTTTACATCCAGCCCCGTGTGTATGCGGTTTTGTAAATTTTGTCATCTATTCCCAGCGGCACACAATGGCTTACTCTTTCGAAAAGCGGAACAGGATTTAGCGTGTGTGCAAGATGTTCTGCATGCGTTCGCGCACGGGGCCTCGGTTTATAGTCTCATCCGAAGGACTGTACTGTGGTTTGCTGTTGTATGTTAAAGCTACTTTAAAACTGATGGTATTAGATCCTTTATTTATGTATATCTCTTTTTGAATAAAACTAAAAAAAGTTGTCAATGCCGTGATATGAGAGCTACTATATAAAAAAGATCTCTTTTTTCCTCCTCTATGAAGATTTCACATACTTGATTTTCGCGCTTGTAATCGATACATACTTACCAGCTTTTTGTGTTTGGGCTTAAAGGTGTTTGATAACGATGAACTACTCTCTCTCTCTCTCTCTCTCTCTCTCTCTCTCTCTCTCTCTCTCTCTCTCTCTCTCTCTCTCTCTCTCTCTCTCTCTTTCTCCTTGTATGTGTGTGTGCGTGTGTGTGTGTGTGTGTATGTGTGTGTGTGTGTTGTGTGTGTGTGCGCGCAGGCGCTTGTGTCTGCCTGGCTGTCTGTCTGTCTGTCTGTCTGTCTCTCTCTCTCTCTCTCTCTCTCTCTCTCTCTCTCTCTCTCTCTCTCTCTTCCCCCCCCCTCTCTCTCTCTCTCTCTCTTCCTCTCCCTCCCCCCCTCTCTCTCTCTCTCTCTCTCTCTCTCTCTCTCTTCCTCTCCCTCTCTCTCTCTCTCTCTCTCTCCCTCTCTCTCTCTCCCTCTTTCTTTTTTTCTCTCTCTCATTAAGCTTTCGAAGCCACAGATATTTTATTTACATCTATATGGTGAGCAAGACAAACAGAATAAACTGCGCATTCAATTTCTTCACACGAAGGCAATAAGTAGAAACCCACTAAATTAACTGCCCAAGTTTGTTCTACTGCAGTTTTTACTGATTGCCTTTGTTTCCTTCACAATCTACAGTAACGGGTCAGAAAATATGACCTCCAATTATGCTTAGTATTGGAAAAGAAAACGAATGCCTTTAATCTTTCTATTAGTTTAGTCAATGCAGGAAAATCTGAATAATTTAGCTCAATTTCCTGTTTTTTAAAAATGTAGTATTGTGGGTTCCGTTTCCTTTTCTCAAGCTGCTAACTAGGAAATATGTCCAATAAACTATGGTTCATGTAAAAGTCAAACTGTTTTGTAGTAGTTGTTTTCTTTTTTTTTTTTTTTTTTTTTTTACTAATTGTGGTATACTTCCGTGTGCATATGTGAGTGGGGGAGAGCGGGAAGGGGGCTCTGAGCAATTGTGGTTAAAAGGGTGTGTGCATACGCGCGAGCGTGCGTGCATATATATATAGATATATAGATATATAGATATATATATATATGTATGTGTGTGTGTGTGTGTGTGTGTGTGTGTGTGTGTGTGTGTGTGTGTGTGTGTGTGTGTGTGTGTGTGTGTGCTACATTTACTTTTTTATGGTAATATTTTACTTGCTATCATTTTGCTGGGTAAATTATCAGTGACGCATGTGTGTGTATGTGTGTGTGTGTGTGTGTGTGTGTGTTATATTGCCTGTTCTTGCAATATTTGACTCCATCTCATTTTTGCTGGGTAATGAATCAGTCACAGTGTGTAAATACTTGTAAACACTCAGTGTTAAGAAGAAGAAGAAGAAGAATGTATGGAATTTATATAGCGCTGAATCTTGTAAAGCAACAAATCAAAGCGCTTTTTTTATATTGAGGATAATGGAAGAAGCACTCGTGTGCTTTTTTACATCCAGACCCCGTGTGGGTTTTGTAAATTTTGTCATCTGTTTCCACCGGCACACAATGGCCTACTCTTTCGAAAAGCGGAACAGGATTTAATGTGTGCGCAAGATGTTCTGCATGGGGTAGCACACGGGGCCTCGGTTTATAGTCTCATCCGAACGACTTTCGGAGTGTTCTCCCTGGGCAAGAGGCACATGAAAGAAATTTCTTTTAATGCCTGTAGAGATCTGTTCCTTCTGGATATAACTGTCTGTCTAGCCTCTGCTTGTACCTTCGTGTCCTTCATTGTCTGTCTTCTATTCTCTGTTTCTCGTAGTCGTTTTCTGTACAGCTTTGTTCTTATTTTTCTCCACTTAAGTGACACACTCCCCACAAAAAGTCCTTTGCATGAGATTATATACCCAGACCCTATGTCCACGCCCACGCTGACTTTCTTTTGCGAGAGAGAAGGGGAGAATGACAATGACAAATTCTGTATTTCGAAGATAATGAACAGGCACG
Organism: Rapana venosa; assembly: GCA_028751875.1. Taxonomy (NCBI): domain Eukaryota; kingdom Metazoa; phylum Mollusca; class Gastropoda; order Neogastropoda; family Muricidae; genus Rapana; species Rapana venosa. The sequence goes on along the minus strand of CM054149.1, from coordinate 45,982,487 downwards.
TGTGTGCTTTTTTACATTCAGTTCCCGCCCTTAGGGATACATCATATGATAATAAAATAAACTCAATACCCATACACTCACACAGTATTAAGTAAAAGAAAAAAAAACACCTACAAAAAACACCCCAAAAATCAAAAGAAAGAAAACAACAACAACAACAAAACAAAACAAAAACAACAAACACACACACACACATTCTTTTTAAAAAAACACAGTAAAGAGATCAAAAGCAGAATAAAAACAAGAAGGAGAGAGAGAGAGAGAGAGAGAGAGAGAGAGAGACTCAGGCTCCCCCATGCAGCTGAGGTAAAGGACAGAAATATGCGAATAGATCTTCAGTGCAGTGTGCCAGTGACTATGGCTGGAATCAGGGAAGGAACAAAGGAATGAAGTACTTTGTTATAGGCTGCAAAAGTTTTTTAGAACTTTTACATCTTGAATTTGAGTGGGGAAAATGTTCATGTGCATGTAAAGGGGGAAATGATGGTATTTTGTAAAGCAACAAGAAAGCACACATACACGCACATAGGCCATATATATATATATATATATATATATATATATATATATATAGATAGATAGATAGATAGATAGAGAGAGAGAGAGTGGGAGAGATCAGATAGATATATGAATAGATAGATAGATAGATAGATAGATAGATAGATAGATAGATAGATACGCGCGCGTGCATACATACACATTCACACATGCAGACGCGCACACAAGTACGTTTGCTGTATAAACACAAGGGCATATAAATTAATATACAAAGGCCATTCTGATATGAGAGACAGAATGAATGAATGAACATTTGAAATGAGGGGACAGAATAAGCACAGTAGTAGCTTTTCCATCCAGCCCTGTCAGAGAGAGAGAGAGACAATGACAATGACAATTTTTTTTATTTCGAGGATAATGAATGAGCACTCATGTGCTTTTTTACACCCAGTCCCCGCCCGTAGGGATACATCTTAATAACAACCCAATACTCATACTCTCACACAGAAGAAACAAAGGGGGAAAACCCTTTAAAAACAAACAAATAAAGGGAAAAAAACGAGAGAGAGAGAGAGAGAGAGAGAGAGAGAGAGACTCATGTGTCAAGTTATGTTGCACGTGAAAAATACTGGTACAGGGTTGAACACTGCGTTGCAAGGCCCGCTAGCACTTTTTTTTCATTTGACGAAAACTGATAACAGTTCTTGTACCCAACGTATGCAGAAGATCCAGTCAGCGGTGGGTGGGTGACAAGAAAATAGACATACCCAGTATGCACACAGCACCTGGAGAGAAAAGGTCTTAGCTGGGCTGAACTTGCTGAAGAGACACAGCCTGAAAAAATACCCCAGACTACTGACGAATGAAGAAGAAGTAGCAAGAAGACGCAAGTCAAGTGCAGAGCTTCACACTGCTCCCCTGCCACTTGTGCAGTTTTGACCTGACTCTACAGGTAAATGTTGTTTGTTTCTTGTTGTTTTTTGTTATTACGCTGAATTGTGTTTGTCACTGTGTTACCCCCTTTATCATGGCTGTTGTTGGATTTTACTCGTTCCCTCAACACGAAATAAACAACTCTTTCGAAAAGTGGGACTGGTTTTTCACATGTGCAGAAGTGTTCTGCATGTGTTTGAACACATGATCTGGAATCGTAGTCTTATCCGAAGGACTTTGTAGGGGGTGGGGGGTGGGAGGTTGGTGGGTCAGTAGTAATGTCAGCTCCAGTGGAAAATCCCCCATAACAGGTGCCTCCAGAGTGGCTCGATCCCGGTCCTTCAGATCAGGAGTGCAACACTGAAACGAGTGACTGTCCCACCCCTGTGTTACGTTTGAAAATGAAATGTATTGAAAAGCAGAAAAGTAAAGAGGACTGTATTGTATTCCGAGTTCCACAAACATGTAAAAGTATTAAGGTGGGGTAGGATTTCCTGTGCTTTCACTCCTGAGACTTCCCTTCTACTTAAATCGTTTAGGAGGTATTTAATCATTTTGGTAAAGGGTGTCATCTGTTCCCACCGTCACACAATAACCCACTCTTCCAAAACGCGGGACAGGTTTTAACGTGTGTGCAAGACGTTCTGTGATGAACCGATAATATATCTTGTAAACTGTATGACAGAGGAGTCGGTGTGTTCATGTAAGTACTGTTGACCCACCCCTCCACCTCCACCCCGTTTCCACTTACCCTAACTTATGTACTGTAGAACCAGTAGTTTCTAAAGCAAGCTAGATGATGTCACAAAAAGTAAGGTGAAGAACTACCTGTAAAGTACTGGGGAAAAAATCCTACTAAAAACGAAAACGAAAAAGTTATACATTCAAATGTCTGTAGTAATGCTGTGTGTATAGTTTTGCGTGTATCTTGGCGGGTTTTTTTTTAGCACGTGAACGCTTGTTACTGATTGGTTGAATATTGGCCTAATCCCTCTACAGCAAATCAGAGTTGTACCGGCTTGCGTGGTGTGCAGACGTGAGGTGAGCGCAAAATGTAGAAGTTTTGCAACTGTTATTGGGATTGATTTGCATTGCCTTTACAAATTCAGAATGAAATTGATAGTCTGCATGCAGAAACCTGCGCAGTGTACAAAGGTTGGAAATATTTCTGCTCGGTGCATTTTAACTTAACATGTCAATGCTTTCTATGCACAAACTTCCCAGTGCACCGGTTTCAAATTCAATCCCGCCATTTTGACTTGACAGTGACTGTTTTGGTATAGATAAGTATGGCATTGAAATGTTAATGTATGTGAAGCCTTTTCTAAATAACTGCAAAAAAGTACAACCACTTAAAATATAGTGTGCAGGTTGAAACGAGCAAGAGTAGTTATTTCCAAATTATCTGCTTACCAAGCTGTCAGAGCTAGGAGAAACTTGATACAGGTGATGGCTAAAATTTAAACCCCAAGTGTGGTTTAAAGCCAGTTTCCCTTTAATAAGTGGGGTGGAAGCTCACATGAAAACTAAAACGGTGCCTACATTTGTTTATTCATTACATTATTTACAATGTATACATTGGGTTTTTTTGTTCTTCGGATATAGCTCCAGTGTTCACCAATAGTGAACTTTGTTGAATGGGACCGTTATTATATGTCATCAATGTAGTAGCATTTCGACTTTGAGGATAAGATGCAGTTTTTAAAAATAATGTAGGTGTGTGCTTAGTGTAATATGCTTCCAGTGGAATAATACTTGGGCTAGTACCTCGGGGAAAAAATTGGGGAGAAACCAACACAGCGAATTACCGTTTTTAGGATTTTAAAAAAAAACCATCCCTTACCGGCATAGTTTCTACTACAGATCTCAACGGGAAACTCTCATGATACTGTTTTTGAAATAGAATGGCATTCGGTGTCTTGAAGAGAAAACGCAGTTTTTCTATAACATGTGAGTATTGGTAGCCAGTATACAGGTCAGGAAAACTTCGTGTTTGTAGTCGAGTCGTAGGTAGTGTGTCGACCTTTTATAACATAATGGAATAAAAGTGTTTGTGGATTTACATTGAATCTAGTTTTGTGTCAGCCTCGTATGGTTTTAGATAAAATTGACTGTACTTTGTGGTGAAGAGTTTATATGAAAACCATGATGCAAGGAGCGAAATGAGAGTTATGACTAAGAAAATGTTGGTTTTTAAGTTTTCAGCGAGTTGCGAAACGGAATTGCACGATATTCCAGACTATCATAACCAAAGATTGTCTTTTATTTAATAAATATCGGTGAAAAAGACGTGCGTATATAAACGAAGTGGATACAGAGTCGGATTTGATTTGAATCGATTGGGAGAAAAACTTAGTGTGTTCAAGCAGCACGGGTATAAATGTAACCTTGTCATCAGAAATGCTTGAGCGGGCGCCTTGAATACGCAAAATCTTAGTACTAGTAATTTAAACCATACAACCAAACATGCAAAGTTTGTGCACACTCAACATGTAGGCCCCACATACTCCCACGTAGCACATAGTATGAACACACGTGCGCACATACACATGAATACATATTCGATGGGAGCAAGAATGGGGTGCGTAGAAACGTATATATAGTATATGCGTAAAAGATGTCTTAAACACTGTGTATTTTGAATTAGAAACCGATTAAAACTAATCGAAACCTTGATGTTCACAGGATCACACCAGAGAGACGATCTACGTTCTATTTAGGCTTTCAACAATGGAAGACCACCCAGCGTATCTACGGGTGAACAACGGAATACTGTCCCACCCAACAACAAGACTAAAAGGAATCTAGAGCCCCAAGGTGTATAAAAGGATTAACTTCGCTACAAAAGTCTCCTAAACTCTGCTCAACGAACTGTGAAGCTGAGATGGAAGACGAGAAAACATCAGCAACCATCACCAGAATTAGCCTGCATACTAGAAATCGTTTCAATGACTAGCGCTCACATGAATATAAACACAAACCTGTGACAGCATCCCCCTCCCCCCTGAACATGTCATTCAATAGTTCTGCAATTGATCTCCTCACATTGCAATTTGCTTGACAATGAGACTGCCAACTAGCTAATAAGCGGGAGCAGATACAAGTCTTAAATCTATTCTGAAGCCAAGAAAATTGAGGACAAACAGAAAAGCAAATGAACATAGCAGTATCAACACAACGGACCAGAACTCATGCATTGCATCCCTGCTCAATACACAAGACGCCCCGAGAGCTGGCCTAACCCAACTCCTGAGGCCACAAACTTCTGTTGGAACTTGGAAGACCTGCAACGTCTTACTACCATCACTGCAGTGACTGAACTGTCCATTGACGAACAAGCAACAGAAACAAGAACTCTGCATCAGCAAGAATTCGCCGTCAAGCATCGTGCAGCTGAGGGTAGCACTGCAGATGGGGTACTGACATACTTCAACCACCATTTCAAAATGTGAGTACGAGTAAGTGTATTTATTTTTGTAGACACTGATATTTGGTATACGTTTTATGAACATTGTCTTCAAGTTAGCTTGCTTGTTGGCGGCAAACAGATATGGGCAGACATACAAACACGCACACATACATATAAATACACACGCACTCTCTCTCTCCCCTTCTCACTCTTTGCTCCTTGCAAGCTTATACTACCAATACAACAGTGGAGGAAAGGGAGAGAAAAACATGTAGATAGAAATAAATTGCAATTCTCTAGAAATTAGGCGCCTATCAATGTACAAGAACCGAATAGCACCTTAAATATTTCGGGGAGGCCTACACTTGCTTCTATGGTCTATTGCCTGCTTCTATAGCTGCTGAGATGCTCATTTCGTAGTAAAACGCTGAGCAAGATCGCCCGCCATGTTCATCACTCAACCTGTTTGGGATTGTTCCCTTGGCTAGACCCTCGAGGTTCTCAGTGGTGAGAGATGTTGTGTGTACGACCTTCTTCCCCAACCATTGATGTAACTGTATTCTGACTTCAGGGATAAACTGTTTTCATAACTGTTGCCTGTTTCTTGGGTTTTTTTATTTTGCTTATGAAAACTTTCTCTGAGTAGACAGTGATCATTGAATAATTGTGAACAAGTAATCCCCCTCCTCTCTCTCTCTCTCTCTCTCTCTCTCTCTCCCTCTCCCTCCCTCCCTCCCTCCCTCCTCTCTCTCTCTCTCCCTCTCCCTCTCTCTCTCCCTCTCTCTCTCTTTCTCCTCCTCTCTCTCTCCCTCTCCCTCTCTCCATCTTTGCTAACCTTATGTATTATGGCTCAAGGCTGAGGTACATTAAATCTCTCTCACCCCCTCCCTCTTCTCGCTCGCTCTCTCTCTCTCTCTCTCTCTCTCTCTCTCTCTCTCTCTCTCTCTCTCTCTCTCTCTTTCTTTCTATACCACCTTATGTATTGTGGCTCACAGCTGAGGTACATTAAATTCTCTTTTCGCCCTCCCTATCTCCCCCTTCCCCCAATATATCTCTCTCCTCTCCTCCCCTCCCTCCTCTCTCCTCCTCCCCTCCTTCCCTCCCTCTTTCTCTCTCCTTCCCTCCCCTCCCTCCCTCTCTCTCTCTTTCTCTCTCCTCCCTCTCTCTTTCTCTCCTCCCTCTCTCTCTCTTCTCTCTCTCCTCTCTCTCTCTCTCTCTCTCTCTCTCTCTCTCTCTCTCCTCCTCTCCTCTCTCTCTCTCTCTCTCTCTCTCTCTCTCTCTCTCTCTCTCTCTCTCTCTCTACTCCTTACTCTCTCTCTCTACTCTACTCTACTCTCCCATTTCTCTGCATACGTTTCCTGTATTTAGATAATTTTACATATTTATGCATCTGTCTTTATCAGGTACTTTGCTGCAATGACTTCACCACAAACTCCACGATGCTAAGCATGCATGATGCACTGTGCTAGGCCCGTGGGGTTAAAGGGTAGGGAATGGAGCATTACAGGAAAGCTAGGAAAAAAGCCATGAAGGGCTTTGTTGTAGTGAAATTTGGAAAAAAGATTCAATCTTAAGAGTGTGACACACTTTGCTTTGAAATATTAAATTGTAGTTCATATGGATCGTTCATATAACCAAAATGTTTGACAGCAGCTTAGGGTAAAGGTCCCTACGCCCCAAGGCGTCACACACACACACAAACACACACACACACTCGCAAACTCGTCATGACTGTTAGCTTCAAACTGAGCATCAAGTAGTTGGAGATAAGTTGTCCATTTATGATAAAGATAAGGATCTGTTCGGAATGAAAGGGTTGATTCGACACCTCAAGCCGCTTGAGAAATGTTTGACAAGAGGATCCCGGGTACCATTTATCATATGGGTGTTTTCCTTACGTCTTAAACAGAATATTCCGTAATGGCGATTTTTAGATTAAAATGACTAACAGAGTTTGAACCCTTTTGAACATGACAAAATGACAACCTGTGACAAACGCCTTTGAAAACCTTGGAAGTCAGGCTTGCCTGTCGAAAATTTTCTCAAGATATTTCTGTATAGAAAAATAAAGGTTTAAACGCGTGGACCAAACGAACAAGGACTAGCAGACGACAAAGTCTCCAAGGAGATAAAAAAACTAATTTGGCGCATGCGCAGCAGTCTCTGGGAGTCTTTTCATTGCAAAGCTGGATAGATCTCATTCAAAGTTCAAAACGACGAAGCAAGGCCAAAATTATGCACTGAATCCTATGAAATAAATGAAAGCAAAGCTCAGGGACTACATTAACGAAGTAGCAACAAATGTTTTCGCTGTACCTGTGACAAAACAATAGGTCTGCAAAGGGTGGGGGAGGGGGCAAGAGTTCGAGGCTGAAGCCAACTTTTAAGAGCAGATTTTTTTTTTACACCTTGCTGAAGTTCTACGAAACGGATACAAGGTAAGGAATTTTGATGCAAGTGGTGCCTAACACTGGAGCCAAAATGAAATTAAGGAAGAGGAGATAAGGTAGTGGTGTGCACTGGTGGTCAATTGAGAACTAACGTAGATGGATGCTTAACAAAATCGTGTGTGCGCGCGCGCGCGTGTGTGTGTGTGTGTGTGTGTGTGATATAGGGATAGTGGATAACGTGCTTTTTTACATCTAGTGAGCATGTGCGTGTATATGTGAATGATTTTTGGGGGGAGAGGAGGGGAATAAAATATTTTGCAGATGTACTAAAGGAAAACTGACAATTGGAAGGTGGCAGGTTATGAGTGGCAAGGTTATTGGAAATAGAATTAAAAGCTAGCAAAATAGCAAACTTTTTTTGGATGTAGTTTTGGCTAGTTCCTTAGTTTATCTACTTTTTTATCAATTGTGATTAAGATGAATATGTATGACTAGGTAAGTGGAATACAAAAGTCTTGCACAAAAAACGGGTTTTTTCATGTGGTTTTATTTGGAGATAATTATGATCGTTCATCAACTTAATTTGGGCTATTTTAGAAAACAGACGCGATTTTTTTAAATGATACAGTATGCCGGAAATTAACGATTTCAGAGCTGGAAAATTGTAATTAAACGGGAAATGTTTCTAGCTTCTTCATCTATCTATTCAATTTGGGTTCTTTTGAAAACATCTACAGCCCATTTGAAAACAAAGATAGGTTGCTGGAAACCACCGAGTTGATTCCAGAACTGGAAACTTGTCATAAGAAACAAGTCGGTGAAGCAACAGAGACAACTTTGGCTTGTTGATAGCACTGGTGATTTGTGATTTAAAGAATTTCCAAACCGTTGTCTCAAGGCATGTACCATTGTGTCTATGTGCCATTGTGTCCACATGCAAGCATGCATACAGGCTGACAAGCCAATGACCGACGGCCCTTTCCCAGTTACTAATGTTGATTGCTAACACTAACCTTTACGCTAACCTTTATTTTCTTAACCTGGCCCCACATGTGGACACAAAGGACAGGTGGATAGTATGGTACAAGATGTGACACATAAACACAGCTGTTCTGCTTCTTTCGTGTTTAGGTGCGAGGAATATGGGGGGGGGGGGGTGAGGGAAAAGGGATGCTACAGAAGGGGCGGGATATACAGCTGTACGTGGGAAGGGGCATAACGAAGTTATGGCTGAGTCGTCTGTGTGAGCGAGTGAGTGTGAGCAAGAATGGGGAGTTATGCAAACATAGGCTTTTTGGTAAGAGGAAGGGGAATGTTTTAGCAAAACAGATAGTTAAATGCAAAAAGGTGCGGTTAAATCGAAAATGCATTTACATAGATGATTCTGAGGGCGTGCGTGCGTGTGTGTGTGCATGCTTGTGAGAGATAGTTTGCATACCGACATACATGCATGGATACATAAAAGGACGGAAGAGTGTATACGTATTCCTAATCTTGCATTTTGTTTAGATCAAATAAACATTGGTTGAAAAAAGAATAAGCATAACAATTGCAAAAAACCCAAAGAAACGGAAATACAAAAGGAGCTCGAAAAGGAAAAGCGCAATAAAAATGATGAAAAAAAAGGAAAAATAAAGCGCAATGAAAACACAAGATTAATAACAAGAAAGAAATAGAAACGCAAGAACCAGCAAAAGCAACAAAAAACGGCGAGAGCAAAATTTAAAAAAATGGTGAAAACCAAAAATGCCAGCAACAAGAAAAACACTGGAGACTTGAAAAGTGGAAAGAACAGAATAAGTGTGGGAAGATGGAACAAGGGCCAAGAAACAACAAAATAAAAGAAATGATACAGAAGAGCGCATAGGTGATGTTCCTTCTATTTTAAACGAAATTCTCTATTTGGCCATTTTCGGATTTAATTAATAAAGGACTAGAGTTAATACTTAAGTCCTGCTGAAAATGACAACTTGTGACAAACATCCCTTTGTAAACCCTTCAAAATCAAGGCACGTCTATCGAAAGTATTCCATTAACGCTGAAAATAAACAGGATACATTTTTGTACGAAAAATTTAGATGAAAATTCAAATGCGTGCGAGTGGCTGGACGAAACGAGAACGGAAAATCATACAAAAGTGTCAAGGAGGTAATTGTTAATTTGAAGTTTTGAGTCATCCATCAATCTCGATAGTCTGATACATTTTAGCCTAGAGTGTCTGGTTAAAAACAACAAAGCAAGTTATATACTATGCATTAAATCCCGTGTAACTGATGAAAGCAGAGGTTAGATGAAATAACAACACAGAAAACTGTTTTCGCTGTGTGTATGGTAGTGTTAGAAAATACAACCTGCAAAGACTGAGAAGTGGTCATGAGGGATGTGATCTGGTCACACCCATACATTTCAAAAGCGTTAACTTAGTCTCCTTTCCACCCTGATTCCACTCGGGTCCTAGTCTGGTGAGTCATGTGGATCATCAGGGCAGTCTTTGGGAGCGGGGCTATCGTCTGGGGGAGACGCTGTATCAAGTCCTTTCATGTGTAAGTATATAGAAAACTATATAGCCGCAGATGAGTGACTTTAATTAATTATGCATGATTCAGCTATCAGTTTTTAACTTTTGTGTGTTTAGGAGGGGGAAAATCCTACTGACTTAGATTTGTCCTAGAGAATATAATTTGGTTGCTGCAGACATGGTTGCATCTATCTACGGAATTGGGAATATCATGATAGTGTTGGAAAAAATGCCGTTTTGTGTACTAATAAAACCAAGGTATCAGAAATAGTGCATTTAATTAGTATAACTTCATAGTCCATTATGTATTTGACATCATGAAATGACAAGTCATATAAGATATTTAACTAATTTGATAAAACATGAAAGGCTTAGTCAAGGTGATAAATGAAAGAAAGCCACTGTAATATGAGCCAAAGAAACAGGGGTGCTTCAGTCTTACTGGTGATTTTATTTTCAGGGGCGCAAGAGCTAGAATCAAGAGCCAGTGACCTGACACGTGTTATGGCAGATATCTTAGCCTGCGTATTCAAACACAAAGGTAGGATGTGTATAGTTTTGCTTCCGTTCTTTGCTTTATCATTTCTGATCTGATACTTTTTAGTCCAGTTTATAGGACATTCAGCTTAAATGAATAACTCCCCATCTGTTCTGTGTGTGATTTGTTTGGGGGGTTGGGGGGGGGGGGGGCTTGTTGTGTTCTTGTTTTATTGCTGCCTCCTCTTCAATTACCGTCCTGCCTTGCTGTTTTCACACTTACCGCAATCGCTCCACCTATCTTATTTGTAACCAAACCCTTTAGAAAATTGTCCATCACAGCTAGTGAAAATACCGTTTTAAATATGTAAATAAATGTGAAGTTTTTTGTATTGAACATGATAAAGCCTTTGTTTTCAATGGAAAACCAAGTCAATAAAAGGGTTTAAAGATGAAATTACAGGGGGTTTTGTTTTAGTTAATGGTTAAAGCTAAATCTTTAAAACAGGAAATCAAATAACTGAAATATTTGAGCTGATAAAAAACTGAACTAGTACAATCTCTGTAAAGAATGATCCGACATTCAATCTTTTTTAAGGTAACACGCTCAGATTACTATAACTTTCAGCCAAGAAAGCCATAAGTTTTCATGTTATTGATCACGACTGATCACGACTTCTTTGCTTTCAGGGGCTGAGACTGAAACCAAATGCAGCCATCATGAACTGTGGGTTTTGCCATGGCAGTGTCGTATGTCTATCATAGGTAAGAAATTGAAAAATTGGTTTAAAAGTTGTTTAAAAAAATTACAGATAAATATGTGATACCATTACAGATTTATTGTAAATATCTGGTTAAAAGATAAACCGTTATGAATTTTGAGTAATGAGAGCACAAGCTGAAGTGTAATGCATCTTTCAGAGGGAATATTTTATTTTTTGTATTAGCAAACTATATTCTGCTTTAGTGTATTCAGCAAAATGATAAAACTATTGTGGCACTGTCTGAGAATTGCTAAGTTATTTTGTTAATATCTTTAAAGAAAAATATGAATGCTTCTCGTTTCGGAGCAATGAGATATTAGCATATTGTACTTAAGGCAACAAAGCCAGGGATGGAATTCTACCAGAATAACAATTACAAATTCTATTCTGTAATCATTACAGCTATCAATAAAGCCAAGTCTAGTGTCTAGAAAGTGTTTGGTTTCCAAAATTTGAAAATGAATATCCATAAATGAGAAAAACGTTAGTGGAAGCTGACGGTGTCGGTCACCAAGATGTTGAAAAAGGCAAGTGCAAAAGTTGACAGTTTTTAGTCAAATTTAGGAAGAAATGTTTATCACTTTCAACAAGGTATGTTACCATCCCTCCTGGTGTACTCTTATCTTCAGAAGAACTTCTGAGCTACTCCATTCTTCAGCAGTTTGGAAACATCAGTGGAGTTTTTATATTGTTTGGAATGGTGAGCTTGTAAAATCTTTAAAGTAACATGGATGCACACAAAACACACACTCACTCACTCGCCCCCCCCCCACCCCACCCCACGAAAACGTACACATAAAATACACACACGCAAACACAACACACACACACACACACACACACACACAAACGCCACACACTCCAAACACCACACATATACCACAACCACACCACACAAACACCCACACACCACGCCACACAGACCGCTATCACATCACACCCACCACCACCACATCACACACACACAAAGTCCTTCGGATGAGACTATAAACCGAGGCCCCGTGTGCGAACGCACCCAGAACATCTTGCGCACACGTTAAATCCTGTTCCGCTTTTCGTAAGAGTAGGCCATTGTGTGCCGGTGGGAACACATGGCAAAATTTACAAAACCGCATACACACGGGGACTGGATGTAAAAAAGCAATAAGTGCTTATTCCATTATCCTCGATATAAAAGAATGAAATAAAATAAATGAAATAATAAAAATAATAAAACACACACACACAATCTGTCTTGCTGGATTAATTTTCCCTTTGGTTTGAAACTTTTTATCTCTACCTTTACCTTCAATATCCTCTCACTTGCTACCTTTGCAGTCAATTCTCCTGCCATATTTTAAGTAAATCGGGTATCTTTTTCTTTTCAGACGTTATGACACTCCAACTTGACAAGAATCCCAAGTTGAAAGAAGAGGACGATACTACCAGTATTCAAGGACGTGAATGCTGTATTCAAAGGAGACAATACCCCTGCAATCGCTATTTGCTATGGACATTTCCCATCATCGATTTATCATACATAAATCTCTCTCCCTGTGACAATTTTTGTGAACAAAATCTCTGATGCACAGAAATGGGATATAATTCAGAATTTAAGAAATGGGATATAATACAGAATAATATTTTTAAAATCCAGACAAATTAATGTAATCACCAGTAGCATTGTTTACCGCATGCATTAGCCAGAGGCAAGAGAAGCACCTTGTTTAAACTAATCTGGAGAAAATAAGAGAAAATGTTAGCAAAAACTGAAAAGGCAGAAAAAGGAATAACCCTAAAACCAGTTGATACCCCACAATGTATAAAAGGATAGTGCTTTACAATCTGCATGTAAATGAGGCAGACAGGGGACTACGTATGCTGGAGTTTGCCTGCACCCACAGACTTACCATTACCAATACCCTCTATCCCCACAAAGTCAAGGAGGACAACCTGGCATGCGCCAAACGGCAAGATCCATAACCAAATAGATTTTATCTTAACACCACGGCGCTTCAAATCCAGCATCAACAGAGCCAGAATAAGAACCTACCCTGGAGCTGACATAGGCAGCGACCACGACCTTGTGCTGCTGGTATTCAAAATGAAGCTGAAGAAAAACGGCCTGCAAACCCATGTATCAAATTTGACGTGGACAAACTGAAAGATCCAGATGTCGAGATCTTCCAAGCTAAGCTTGGCGGACGTTTTGCGGCACTAACCCTCCTGGACAATGGCATCAATGACCTCACCAACAACTTTGAGGCAGTCCGAGAAACAGCAGAGGAGGTACTTGGTCGCCAGAGGAATATACACCAGCCATGGACTACCAATGACATATTGACCTCTGCGATACAAGAGCAATGAAACCAACCAGGTCTTCCAACCCTCAAGAATACCCGGAGGCCAACAATCTTGTGAAGAAGTCAAAGTTAAAGACCAGAGAGAAGTGGATCAGTGATCAATGTGATGAGATCGAAAAAAGCATGGAAGTGGGCAACAGTAAAAAGGCATACGACACCCTGAAGAAACTCGCAAAACCACTTCAAACCAAATCATCAGTCATTGAAGACAGCTCCGGAAACCTCCTCACAGAAAGCTCAGCTGCATTGAACAGGTGGTCTGAGTATTGTCAAGAACTATACAACTACCCAATACAACCTGACAAGAGCATAATAGAAGAGAAAGCAGCATCAAGAGTACCCTCGCCATTACCTATACTGAGAGAAGATGTGGAAGAAGCCATCCGCAGCTTACCAGTAGGAAAGTCCCCAGGAGCAGACAACATACCAGCAGAGCTGCTCAAGCCTTGTGGCGAAACAGTCATCACATGTTACAGCTATCTGTCAGAAGATTTGGGAGACAACAGAATCGACACAATCGCTCATCATACCCCTGCCCAAGAAGGGGAATTTACGCCAATGCCAAAACTATAGAACAATCGGCCTCATCAGCCACGCCAGCAAAATCATGTTCACTTTGAATCGACTAAAGGAGGCAGAAGAACACCTTGCAGAGGAACAAGCTGGGTTCAGGGCAGGCAGGAGCACAATCGAACAGATTTTTAGCTGCCACATCCTGATGGAAAAACATCTTCAACATCAGAGAGACCTGTTCCACTTCATCGACCTCAAGGCTTTCGACCGAGTATGGCACGAAGGCCTGTGGCAGGTCCTCAGAATGTTTGGCATTGAAGGACTAGTGCAAATCATTCAAGCACTATACAACACCGCAAGCAGTGCAGCCTTTCTGAACAATCAGGTCGGAGACTACTTCAAAACCACAGTGGGGTCCGACAAGGATGCCTGTTATCTCAAGTCCTGTTTAATCTGTTCTTGAAAAACATTATGAGACCCTCCATGACTTCCACTCTACCATCTCCAGACCCCTCAACAACTTGCGGTTTGCCGGTGACATTGACCTCATGGGCGGAAGTAACACAGAGCTGCAAAATCTTACGACCAGACTTGAGAACAGAGCTGAAGCATATGGGATGGAGGTGAGCTCGGAGAAAAGTAAAGTACTTGTGAACAGCACGAGCAACGCCACTGCTAAAATTTACATGAACGGCCAACAACTGGAGGAGGTAGACGCTTTAAAATACCTTGGCGCTACACTCACAAAGGACGGGCGATCGACGACAGAAATCAAAGTACAGAAATCAGTCAGACTAGCCATGGCAACATCTTCCATGACAAAACTCACCACCATATGGGAAAGTAAAGTGATCAGTTTCCCAATCAAACTAAAGCTCTACAAAGCCCTAATTCAGACTAACCTGTTGTACGGAAGTGAAACCTGGACATTGACTGCTGAAACAGCAAAGCAAATCCAGTCATTTGAAACAAAATGCCATAGAAAACTGCTGGGCATATCCTGGAGAGAACGAAAGACCAATGAATTTGTCAAGAGTCGAATAACACGGCTGGCAGGTCCACAGGAACCCCTTCTCACCATCGTCAAAAAGAAAAGGCTGACATGGCTCGGCCACGTCACCCGCCACAACACTCTGCCCAAAACAGTACTGCAGGGAACACTTGAAGGTGGCAGAAAGAGGGGAAGACAGAACAAGTCATGGATGGGCAACATCAGAGAATGGACCAGGATGAATGACTCGGCACTACTGCGCAGAGCCGAGGACCAAGATGGATGGAGGAGGCTTACCACGGCATCGTTTTTCGTGTCTCCCCCACGACCGCCAACGTCAAGGTCTCAAGATGATGATGATAATACATTTTTTATAGAAAAATGTGCTGGCATTTTTATATTTCATCCTACTAACGAAAAAATGACTAGTGTAATATGCCTCGACATTTGAGTGACAAAGTACCTGTTAACTGGTTGATTATGCACTTTGAATTTGAAGTGAATGTGTATAAAAATCAAATTTTTAAAAATTCGAAGGAATAACAAAAGATTTCTTTTAAAGTGGAGTATCTCCTAAATGTTTTGTGTGTTTGGGTTTTGTAAAAATCTGATCAAATGATTGCTTGAAAAATTTATAAAGTTCCTGACATAATTAAGTTGGCTATTTGGAACAATTTTAAATCGTTGTTTTCTGTTTTTGTTAAATGATCCAATGGTTTCTAGCAAGTACTCTTGCCTTAGTATAACTTAACTCAAAATTAGATTGGAACAAACTTGTGATTTTTTTCATAAAGGCAGTTTTTTATTTTCCTTTTTAAAAGACATCATTGAAATTTTGTTTGACGAAATACTTCTGGCCCATGCTGATAGTGGCGGTAATATGCGATGCTTTTATGAGGAAAGTTCTATTTATATTTTTTATATGAATTTGATTTCATATGTTGATACTCTTGACCCAGTATGGCATGTTGGACTGGTTAGACATTTTTTCAAGACATTCTTTAGTAAATCAATTCCTAAAAAACTGGAATGTGGAGTCCCACAAGGATCAGTTCTGGGCCCTGTCCTGTTCACTCTCTACACTGCTCCACTCTCATACATAATAAACCGTCACCAGATCAGCCACCATTTCTACGCTGATGACTCTGATTCAAAGCAGTGACACTCCTGAAAGTCTGCCTTCTCTCTTGACAAATATGTCACTTTGCCTTCAAGACATTCAAAACTGGATGATACAAAACAAGTTACAGCTAAATGCAGATAAAACCGAAGCCATGATTATAGGGACCAAACACAAACTCTCTTCCATCACAACAGATTCAATAGAATTTGGCAATACATCAGTTCCGCTATCCACTGCAGTTAAGTATCTAGGTTTTGTTATTGACAGCACACTCTATGCAAAAATTCATCACCCAGACCTGCCAGTCCTGCTATCAATTACGAAGTATAAGTGCAATCCGAAAGTACCTGTCCACTGATGCAACATCCAAACTTGTCACATCTCTTATTGTTTCACGTCTGGACTATTGTAATTCTCTTTTGGCTGGTCTGCCAGCATCATCTATTCACTCCCTTCAACGCATACAAAACTCTGCAGCTCGATTAGTCCTCAAAAAGAAAATCTGAGCATATTACTCCATTCCTGCAATCTCTCCACTAGTTGCCTGTGCCACAGAGAGTAAAGTACAAGATCAATACCCTCTGTTACAAATGTCTCCACAAAACAGCACCCTCATACTTTGAATGTCTTCACCTGTACACTTTCTCGTTCCCTCCGCTCTGCTGCAGATACCATGGGCTTACGAATACCTAGATTCAACCAATCCACTGTTGGCCGTCGCTCTTTCTCTATTTCTGGTCCATCAATCTGGAATGACCTCCCTCTCTCCCTTCGTGAAAAGTCTACTTACGACAGCTTTAAATCCAGCCTCAAAACATACCTATTTCAAACCTAAGATTTTTCCCTCTTGTTTCATCTCGTATCTGTCCCTGCCTTTAAACGCCAAAATTCCATCACCCTGCTGAAATGCACAAACTGTGTGTTTGTGTGTGTGTACACTTGAGTTTGTTAGAATATTGTGAATCGTTGTTGTTGCTTGTGTAGGAGCGGATTCAATGGAAGCGCTCTGATTTGTAATTGCAAGATATAGCGCTGTATAAATTCCATTTATTATTATTAAATTGGATCAAATGATTAAAAAAAATCCTTGTGATATGCCCTTTAGAGCTCGTATGATTGACAATGCTTGGGTTTTTATTTTGTTGAATTAAGAAAATATAGTTATTGGAAAATATGTAAAAACTGTTAGAATTTCATTGACATTGTTAAAAAATAATAGTTTATGCGTAAGAATAGGCTGAATGCAAGGGCTTTGATTTATTTTTGCAAGATGTAACACTACATAAATTCCAATTAGTAGTTGTAGTAACTAAATTCCCCCCAAATAAAAAATATTAATGCATGTAACTATTATTCAGATAGAGTAGAAATGTGCTATAAATATTTTAAGAAACGAATGGTTTCAAGGTCGTTAGGTATCTTTTAAGTAGAATTGCTCATTGCCAATCAAAAACACTTTAATCATCCCATGGAAGGACAATACAACACATTCCTGCTGCACTTAACGGTTCTGGCCACCACTGAAATGACATTGCAAGAGCTGAGAGAGTAGCAGTTAGATTTAATGGTAACACACGCCTTTTTTTTAGAATCTTTCTAATGAGTTTCATGTTCACAAAACTTCAGTTTTCTTTATATTTTCAGTGAGTGAATATGTTTGTGTGTGATGTGGGAAGATCAGATTAAAAGGAGAGGCACGGAAGGGAAAAGGGTGTTAAGGTAGGGCTACAAGTGCACATTTCAGAGTGTTAAAGATACAGAAAAAACACCTGGTTCATAAACGTTTACTTTCTTTTTTGCTTTATGTTTGTATAAATGACTACAAATTACTAACAAAATAAAGTGCCTTAATCCTGAAACCATTTTGATAGTAAAATTGGAAATTTGCGAATACAGAAGTCCAGTGTAAAGCCTGAGCTGTTGATAGGACTAGTGAATTCGAGATAAGTACCATTGTGTCTATAGCTACATACCGTTTGTCTATCGGCTGTTGTGTCCACATCCATTCTAACATTCAAACCGACCAGCTGACAGTCAACCCATGCCCGATATTAACAATGTTTTTAACCCTAACAATAACCTTAACTCTAACCCTTGCCCCATATGTGGACACAAAGGCAGACAGATAAAATGTATATGCTGACACGACGACTATTTTTTTAAGCTGTAAAATGGTAAAATGACATAACAAAACGCTTGCTCATTTGAGGCTGGTAAGAGGAGCCATTTTTGAGAAAGGGATACAAGAAATGTTCAGCAATATAGGGGTTGGGATAGGTGCAGTTACTAAGGATTGGGGCAGGCAGTTGCACTTTTTGATTACTTTCATAGTGAGTGGGGGTAGGGAGGATTTGAGAGGGGGAAAATGTTGATTTAGAAACCAAAGTAAAGTGATGGTTTCATACATTATAGTCACTTAAGTCGTAGGGGGTGAAAAGAGCTTATTCAGAAACAGAAGGGGTCACTAGTTTTGGAATACAGTATTGAATAATTATTTGGTCCAGGTAATTGGCAGTGAGGATGCATTATTAAAAAAGAGGAGCAGCGTGTTTAGGGCAGTGGGGATGAGCGTGTGATTTGCTGCAGGCAAGTCAATACAGTAGTATAGTCAGAGGTACTAGTCATCACTGATGTATGCTATATTGTACAGCCAACACAAATATTGCTTACCATCTGTGTATGATTTAGGGGGTTCGATGTGAAAATAATTATGGAATTTATATAGCAATATATCTTGCAAAATCAAATCTAAGCGCTTGTATTCACCCTATTCTCTCACACGCAACCAGTTAAATTAAGATTTTTTGTTGTTGGTTTTTCTTTCACAAAATAGCAGTTTCTGGAACAGCTAGTGGATGTAAAGGTTTATTCAGTATTGAGCTTAAGAAATTGCCATAATGTTGGAAAAGGTGGAAGTGTTTGGTTGTCACATTGAGAAAAAATCTTTTTTCATATTTCTTTGCATGTTGGTGGACTATTTTTTTTTAGAGATATTTCCCCTTTTTTATTTCTCAAAATCTGATACATAAAAACTTTTGCTTTCTGTTTTAAAATGTGTATGATTTCAGTTATATCCGGTTGTCTTTCCTGCTTGCCCTTGCTTTGCCAAAGGTTAGGGTCATGCCCTTTAACCAGGTCATAGCCCTCCCAGCCCATTAAAAGACTACGCCATCTAATCTCTCCAAGTAGTTTTTGATTTCCATTGTCAGCAAAAATGTACTCTTTTCACAGACTTTATGTTTTATTAATCTGAAAAGAAGTGGGAAAGAGGATGAAAGCCCAGCAATATAATTGTATAAGAAATTTTGAAATACTGGGAAAAGGTTTCTAAATTAAAATGAAGAATGTATAAGTGAGGAAAAAGACTGGAAGCCCTATAAAAAATGTGATTGTATTGGCAAGCCTACAACGATTCTATATTGATCAATGCTTATTGCTGCATGATTTGTCTAATTTTGCATTTGTTCAGCATCTGTTGTGTTCATTTGTGCTTATCTACAACTTTCTTTTTCAAATGTGCGAATGGTAAAATTCTAGTATGGAAATGCTTTGATATATTGCAATTTAGAACACTGCGAGAATATAGTGTAGTGCATGTTGTAGCTTGATTTTAAGACTTCTTCTTCTTCCATTTTTGTACTTTTATATCTGGGTTGTGTAAAACAAGAAAATGATTGTATGTTGGATCATTTCAGTGGTTTTAGTGTTTACAAGCAAATGTACAAACCACTTGACAGTACGAATGGGTGAGGAGGGGGGGTGATCGTGAAAGGGGGGTGTTTCGTTAGCATTCTTGGGGTGGTGGTAGTGGTTGTTGCTTTAGATCACTTGTTCAAGTAGATGTAAAACGTGCATTTCAGCAAGAAATGCCATTGAACAGCTAGTCTTGTATTAAAAGCACTTTTCTGGTCAATCATATTTTGATTTTATATTGAAACATAGCATTTTCTTTATTACCAAAAGCTGATGTTCCGTTTATTATTGCTTTTTCATGTTCTCAGTTTTAAGTATTGAGCAAAGTGAAGCAGTTTACTTGCGATTTCCGTTTTGATTTCATTGTAAATGGTGGAATTCGGTTATGCAGTTGTCAATTGCTGTGTTACCCTCTATACTTATATATTATTTATTTCAACATAAGCTGACATGTTTATTACAACTATGGTTTTGCTCAAGAAGCCTTTTCCAGTGCTGGGCTATTTTGCAGCTGTAAATATGTTTTTTTGTTTGGATTCTCTTCCACCATTAGGTTTCTTGACTTCACTTTATTATGCATAAACAACAAACAAAATAATACAGCAAAGGATAAAATTAAGCTTAAAGCGCTTTTTCAAAATATATTGCTTTTTAATCCCCTTTCCAAATGATCGGGGACGGGATAGCTCAGTGGTCGGAGCACTCGCTTTCCCCCAGCCAAGTTAAGCAGCGTCGAGCGTGGTTACCAGTTGGATGGGTGACCGTTTGCGCGCCTTGGCTTCAGTACAGTTCACCCAGCTGTAAATGGGTACCTGCCCTCTTTAGGGTCAGGGAAGGTTAAAGCAGCGAGGGAGAGGAGATGGGCGCCACCCTCCATATGCTGGCCCTAGAGAAGTGAGGTCTCTGACGCCTCGCTCCCCTACGACCTTATAGGTTATGGGACTCCTTTACCTTTTTACCTTCCAAATGATTTTACTCGATGAAAAGGTGAATTGGATACCAGTACCCCATTCACGTGCAGCACGTTATGTTTTTGCTTTGGGGTTGCATGTATTACTTAGTTATACACTTCATTTACAAAGACCGATATTTTGCCCTGATCTCGTACGTGCTTTAATATCTCTAGCTGGGAATGAATCAATGTGGATAGAAGTTTACAAAATTGCCTTTATCTTATGTGATATCTTCCCATTTTATTTTGCAGAGAAAATGTTTTTCTTTGAAGGATGAACAAAACCATGAGTTTGCTGTAACCTGTTTTATTTTCCCTTAAGTTTGACGATCCTGTAAAAATTAAATGTAAAAGTTTAGGTTGAAAATCAAATGGTGAGCACACACCACTGGCACATGACTTCCATGCGGAATCTTCGTGAGAATACAAACTTTGTATCACACGTTCTTTCTTAAACATAAAAGCTGTTTTGCCACAGAATGAAATCGACATTGTGGCCAAGGGTATTTCAAATGATGGTGCAAGTGTTCAAAAGCACACGTCAGTTGGTCAGTCATTGTGTCACTGCTGGTCAGAGCATTGGAAAAAGCCTACCTCCCCCTTCAGCAAAAAAACGAGGCTGGAGTTAGGGTTGGGTAGCCGGCTCGCAGCTTAAACAAAACAAAAGGAAACTTTAGGATGAATTGCAAATTGTCAAAGCTTATTGAAATGTGATATACACAAGTGCAAATATGTGACCACAAATAAAACAAATATTTGAAAAGGTCTTTGTTCAGAGTTCTGGTCATGAATGAATGTTTTAACAAGCATGAGTTATGCGCACAAGATCTTGGATAAACGCCTTTATTTTGTACTCTCTCATTTTGTCTGCCTTTACCACTCTTTCTACCTTTCTTTATATTCCTATATAGACAAATCGGTCTATTAGATATCTGCAAACAACTCGGAAACATTCACGTCTCTAAATTCCTAACAGGTAAATATTACAAGTTATGTACTCTTCAGTGCTTAAGCACTCCTTGCGCAATGCAAATCAAAGTCGAAAAATGCAATATTAAAATGATGTTGCGATCATTGCAAGAAGAGCAGAGTTTCCATTATGCCGGAGGGCAAAGTTGTAAATTGGCAGGCATTTCATTAAATTAAAATCACATGTAAAGAAATACTAAATTTGATTATATTTTCGTATATTTGTAAATGGTTTAAAAATCCAAAGAATATTGACAGGGTGGTGATAAATAAAAAATATGTATGTGAACACATGTGATCTTCAGTTTAACGTCTATTCACATTTAGTGATTAGACGGGAAAAAGTAATATAAAGAAGAGAATGCAAACAATAACAGAAAAGCGTCAAATAACAGTACTTAATAAAAACTAAGTTTAACATACTACAACTGAATTATCGGACTTCTTATCAATCCTAACACAATGTCCAACAGTAACGATGGTTCAAAAAGAATCTGATCCAGTAACAAACTTGGTACAGCAGGTAAAAATGCTTTTAAATGTCCACAATAAAAAAATAACATGACTATTGGTAATCTTCTCCCCACAATGACAGTTTACATCTTTCAAGTACTTTGTCCTGAAAGCATTTAGTTTAAATCTGTACATAAGGGATAACATAATATTATTGCTACGATTATACCAACCACAGAATTTGTTAGAAATGAAAGCATTTCGAAAATCTATCACATTGCTTGTACAGCCATTCCAAAGACAACAGCCATAATCATATATTTTCTTTCTGAAGTGCTTCCAGCAAGCGTTTTGTAGCAAGCTGTATCCCTAATGCAGAGATAAGACAACGTTTATTTC
Source organism: Rapana venosa (assembly GCA_028751875.1). NCBI lineage: Eukaryota > Metazoa > Mollusca > Gastropoda > Neogastropoda > Muricidae > Rapana > Rapana venosa. Next base: position 45,960,063 of record CM054149.1, on the reverse strand, counting down.
ACAAGAACTATTTTTATTTCTCGCTCCATATTTGCAAGACTGTCAACTTTTTCATTCTAAATGATACCAGTGTGTTAGGGGACCCAACAGAAAGTAACGGTACTACCTCATAAAATAAAAAAAGTGTGCCAGATGCCTGATTTAAATGATTAGATCTTTTCTTACTTTAAAAGTAGAATTTGTTTAAAGCATGTAAAACCGATTTAGAATCGACACACAAAAGTATATGAGCACATGTGCGTATGCACTCGTGTCTTCTAGAACTTGCTGTCAATATGGTGAGGAATACGTAACTGAGCACATATGTGTATGCACACATACTTAATGCAGTTTGAATAAATTTTCGAACAATAGGCTATTGATTTTACCTTTCGTTTGAGATAGGAACCGTGATTTATTTGTGTTGGTGGGAAGTGTGTACTCATCTGCCACAATCAGAGAGCTGCAGAATTTACACCAACTCTTTCAAAACGTTTACTACAAAAATCGAATCTTGTGAACTTTTTATTGGTGTGTATGTTTTGGGGGGAAGTTCAAGACGAAATTGGTGGGCAAAGTCGATTACAAATCTGAGACAGTCTGTTGGTGTAGGGATATTTGCTTGGAGAGAGAGGTGGAAGTTAGCAGGGGAGGGAATCACCGTAAGTGCAGTTAGGTAATAACCCCTGATCATAGTTGGAATGAGTACATTTTTTAACTTCCCTATTTTGTACAGGGTAAATCACTTTCTAAATTCAAAAATGAGCATATTATTGTTGTGTTACTTCACGTGGATATAGATTTTAGAGAGCTCTTTAACAACAATCTGTTAGCTGAAAATTGTTTCAAGTTTAGTTTTTTCTTAGTTTTAAAACAGGATTTGTTTCGGATAGTTTTAGTGTTTGTGTGTGTGTGTGTGCAATGGACAATGCTTGCCTTTGAAGTAGATGGTTTTATTCATTCAGTCATCCATTACTATTTTGAGGATAATTGCATAAACACTGATCTGCATTTTTATATACAATCCTCGTGTGCATGCGGTTTGTAAATGTTTTTCACCAGTACCCACCAGCTCCCAATGGCCTTCTCTTCCTAAGGGTGGAGCAGGGTTGGACGTGTGCACAAAATATTCTGCATGCGTTTGCACAGTAGACTAGCTTGATCCGAAGGACTCTCCGGGGAAGTAGAGTTGGTACTGTGAGAAGTGTGTGTACCGACTCTCTCTTCCCACAATGTGTGTGTGCGTGTGTGTGTGCGTATGTGTGTGTGCGTATGCGTGTGTGTTATTTTTTTCTGTATCAGATCAGTCCGGAAAGCAAAACTGCGTTTAATGTAAAATTTAAGTTTTAGTGTCATTATTGCATGTTTTGTGTTTGATCAATGATGTATAACTTTGTAAAGGGATGAACTGCTTCTGAGTAGAATGGCAAGTTGTTGGGTATGTATCCAATTTTGAATTGAAATTAGTTTTGAGTCTTGCTTTTTCTCTTTTTTTTTGGGGGGGGGGACTGAATGAAATGTCACTTGAAAACGCACATGATTGTGATGACCTTTCATGTTGGCATAAAATAGCAGAAGTGTCTGTTGGTGGCAAATATGTGCACTGACCTTTCATTGACTTGTAGATCAGTGTAAATTTTACACCAGCACAACTGAAAAGTAATTTGTATAAAAGATCATCTCTGTATAATGTTGCGTAAAGTGTGCTTTTCCGTGCACGCGCGCGTGTGTGTATGTACATGGAACTTATATAGCGCTCGATCTTGCACCAAAACAAATCAAAACGTTTTCATTCATTCTACTCATTCACATGCAGTCAGTTATAATTAATAAGGGTTTTTTACAAGTTCAAATGTATACACACACGCTCGCACGCATGCGCACACACATAAAGGTTTAAACTCCGGCAGGGTGATGGGGTTTAGGCTGTTGAGGGCAGGGACAAAAATGAAATGGAACAAGAGGGGAGAATCTTAGCTTTGAAATAAATTTGTCTTGAGGCCGGATTTAAAAGCGTCATAAGGAGGCTTTCGGCGAAGAGAGAGAGGGAGGTCGTTCCAGATCGATGGACCAGAAACGAAAAGCGACGGCCAACGGTGGACTGGCTGAATCTAGGTATTCATAAGCACAAGATATCTGCAGCAGAGTGGAGGGAACGAGGAGTGTACAGGTGAAGACATGCGCAGAGGTAGAAAGGTGCTGTTTTATGGAGGCATTTGTAACAGAGGTTACTGATCTTATAGTTTACTTTCTGTGTCACAGGCAACCAGTAGAGAGATTGCAAGAGAGGAGTAATGTGCTCAGATTATTTTTCTTTCTGAGGACTAGGCGAGTTGCAGAGTTTTGTATACTTGGAAGGGAGTAGATAAATGATGCTGGCAGACCAGCCAGAAGAGAATTGTAATAGTCCAGAGTGAGAGAAATGAGAGACGTGACATTAGTTTGGATGTTGCATCTGTGGACAGGTACTTTCGAATTGCACTGATGCGCCGCAATTGATAGTAGCACGACTGTCAGGTTTGGTGGTGAATGTTTGCATGGAGAGTGTGCTGTCTATAAGACCCCTAGATATTTCACAGCATTAGATAGAGGGACAGACGTATTGCCGAATTTTATTGAAGCTGATGGAAGAGAGTTTGTGTTTGGTCCCTACAAGCATGGCTTCGGTTTTATCTGCATCTAGCTGTAACTTGCTCTGTATCATCCAATTTTGGATATCTTGAAGGCAGTAGGACATATTAAACAAGAGAGATGGCAGATTTTCAGGAGTATTACTGCTAAGAATTTGAGTCATCTGCATACAAATGATGGTTGATCTGATTTCGATTTATTATATGTGAAAGAGGAGCAGCGTAGAGAGTGAAAAGAACAGGGCCGAAAACTGATCCCTGTGGGACTCCACATTCCATTTTGGCAGGTGTTGATTGAATCTTGTTTACTGCAACTGTATGTGTGTATGAGAGAGAGAATTTGGTTTTCAGTGGAGATAAAATAGATACAAATGTTTATTGTTGCACACGCATGGTCACGTAAAGCTTTCTTTTTTCTTATTTGTGTGTGAGTGTGCGGGGGAGGGGTGTGGTGGCCAGATAGCCTAGTGGTTAAACCATTGTGCTCAAGCTGAAGGTTAGGGTTCGAGCCACCACCGAGGCATCCGTTCAATGAGATTTTCATCCTGGAGTTAACATCTCTACCAACTGCACTCCCTGAAAACTCCTTTGGATAAGACTACTGTCCAAGATCCCCTGTGTAAACGCACGCAGCACATTATTTTGCACACATTCAATCATGTTCTTTTCATTGCGTGCCGGTTGGAATCGATGACAAGATTGACATTAAAGAGTTACTTTGAAATGATCAATTTATGTTGCTAGACTAATACTGTATGGGTTTTTTTAACAATCCATTCATAGCAGACACGTATGTGACCACGTGCACAAACACACACACACACACACACACACACAGATGTACGTGAGCGCACGCACACACACACATACACACATGCCTGAAGGACAGGATAGCCTGGTGGTTAGAGTGATGCGCATTACGCTCATGATCTGCTGACCCGGGTTCCAATCTCGTTCAAGAGGATTTTTCCTCTGGAGTTATCATCGGTGCCGACTCCACTCCCCCCTAAAAGTCCTTCGGATGAGACTATAAACAGAGGTCCCGTGTGAGAACACACGGAGAACATCTTGCACGCACATTTAGCCGTTTCACTATTTGAAAAAGTAGGCTCTTGTGTGCCAGTGAGACAGAATTTACAAAATTGCATACACACGGGGACTAGATCTCAAAATGCACATGAACGCTTATTCCATTATCTTGAAGTAAAAGACTATAAAAAGTGTGTTGGCGTGCTCGCATGTACACCTGTGCAAACATGCATACAGAGACATGCATAGATGATGCCCACGGACACACATACGTACTGACATCTATGCAGAGGAGCTATGTTCTCATACCGTTGTTGAATATTTATTATGGTTCTATTGTTTTCTGGTGTAGACATGTCACAGCTTGTGTTGTTATAGTTTTGCCTTTTATTGCCATTATGTATATCTACCCCTTGTTTATCATGGCTTATTTGTTGGTTTTTTGGATATGTTTACAATCTACAAACAGTTAACTCTCTTATTTGACATCTACTGGACGTGGTTTTGTTCAACTGTGTAGCCTATTTTTTCCGCAAAAATGCTAGATGACTCATGTTAGCATGTCTTGTACTTATATATTTGTCAAACGATGTTCTGAACGAATAAAATTATGTTTAAACCAAAATCATAAACCCCAAAATGCACATACACACTGGTGCCGTGTGTAGACATCAGCCAGGATTTCAGAATGTTGCCAAATTTATTTTGGCTGGATGTTTGTGTGGTGTGTGTTTATTTCTTCCTCGTTATCTAAAAAGATGAAAAACAAAATTTTCAGTTTCGCTTTGATGAAATTACAGTGACAATCAAATACCGAATTTCTTCTCCCTTGTGGCTCGCTGATTTTACTTGGGGCCAAAAATTGTGTGTGTGTGCCTCCGCCTCTATCACTCCCGCCCCATCCCTGTAGTTTGTGAACAATAATGATAAAGTTGATATGTCTATGTGTCGGATACGATACAACCAATATAGCTGTCTACGTCATGTACACCAAATTGTGCGTGTTAACATCGATGATTCTGTCACTTGCGTCGAGCCAGTGTACCAAAATTGAGAATCTTCCGGTTGTAGGCGGATTTCCGCCTTTCTGGCCGTCTCCGAGACCCATTTCAAGGTCAATTTAAATACATTGAGAACACTTTCGGTTATACGAGTGTGTGTGTGTGTTGATACCCGAGTTGTTACAATCACAACAAGGCTGTTCTCAGTTGGATGATTGAGATTTTCGAATGGATCAATCTTCATCCAACGCCTTACGTCTTTTACAAATCCGCGTTCATTTGTCTTGTTCGGCAAACACAGAAACGCCTGTCCAAGTGCCCTGTTTGGTATTTCGCAGAGTTTATAAGATAGTCACCACCAATCGGAATGTTGAGATCACAAAAGAAAGAGGGTCACGTGCGTGCTTCTTGAAAGTGTACCCTTTAAGGACTCTGATGTCAGCTATTTCAATCAGTTAGTTATGAGAAAGGATTATTTGTGAAAAGGCTCTTGGGGCCAATAATTCAGTAGTTACACAAAGATGACATTTTTGTAGCTCGATCATAGGTAAAGGCACTGCTTTGTATAATTATTATAACACAGACTGGAAGATCGATATTGCATTTGAAAATCGACACATGCAATGCTAATGCACACAAATAATTATTTCGAGACTGGATATCGGTGTCTAGAGTGCATTTGTAAATAAAGTGTAAGCATAAAAGAAGCAACTAAGCACTTACAAAATGCAGTGTATATTTTTATGATTTAGAGACAGAGCAAATATGGATTAAGTTCGGCAAATCTTTGTTGCAAACATTCCTAATCTGTATTCAAAATACGGGTTTTATTCTCATTTTCATATGTCACAATACAAAGGATGTGTATTGCTTTGATTGCTTTACAAGATTCAGCGCTATATAAATTCCGTACATTATTATTATTATTATTATTATTATTATTATTGCCCCACCCTGGACCCCACTGGGGGACTAGACGTTCCCAGTCCCCCACCACATTTTCTGCTCTGACTTTTTTCGTTCTCACCTTCGAAGTGTGCTAGACAATCGGTATTCAAGGAAAGAAAAAGTGACGGAGAAAAAATAATGGTACGTAGACAATGTGAGTAGCGTCAGCACCGTTGTCTGTGGAACAACCTTTCATGAAAAAACATTGCCATGTAATATGATTTCATTCAATTGTTTTTTCATCGGAAAGTTACTATTTTGGATGAATCTTAACATTTACAAAATGAAGGGAAAACTGTAAAGTGACACGTGCGTTTTAGTTTCCTCAGGCTTTTTGACAGAGAAAGCAACGTTAGGATGAAATCAACCTAGTTTCAGAGACGAGATGTAGCGACCAAAAACCAAAAAAATTGCAATATCACCCGGGGAATGGTTTTACAACAGATCTAATAAGTTCGGGGAAGGGGGGCGGGGTGGGGGATTGTTTCTGTTCTAAGAAGGGAGATAATTTGGATTGTGTGTATTAGAGAGTGGATGGTAGGGTGGGTGGAAGAAGAGGTGTACGCTGTGTGTGCACAACATGGTAACACTATGAATTGCGGGAGACCAAATGCTATAATTCACCAAAAGAGACAGAGGTTTTGGAACCTGAACATGTTGAAAGCAATAGCTGTACTCGTTTATATCGGTTACAGATGGTTTATACCCGGGGCCTGCTGACATCAGTTGAAACGAGACAGCTAGGCTGGTTCATAACAGCTACGCTGGTACAGTCTTGTAACAGAACTATGTTAGTAACAACACAGCTCTGCTGGTAGAATCTCGAAACGAGTGCACTGACATAAACGCCAGTATAGCATCGCAACACAGCTACTTTGGTATAGTCTCGCAATACAATAACTACGTTTGTATAATCTTGCTATACTTCTTCGTCAAACGCTCAGACAGTAGCTATTGACTTCAAATGGGTGAAAATTCGTTGTTCTGCCATTAAACGCCTGAAAAGTCGAGCCCAGCACATCCGACCGGTGTGGAAGAGAATTGTTATCAAGTCTTTTGAAGAAAAAATGCAGAAGAATGGACCAAGAAGGCAGAAAATAGACAATAAGGTAACAAGAAGAAACGAAACAAGAAAGGAACAAAGAGGGACACAAAAGAGGGAATTCCTAGCACCAAATTTACAGAAGATGGGGATGCTATTTATACTGACAGATCCCCGGTATTCCGAAGGGTAAGGGGAAGTCTCTTGATACAGAAAGTGCTTGTAAAATCTCCCAATAAAAATGCATTGGTATAGTATTGCAATACAACTATGATGGTATGCAGTATCATAATACAACTACATTAGTATTGTCTAGCAATACAACTATAATAGTTTAGTCTCGCAATTCAATTACGTTTGTATTGTCTCACAAGAACAGCACTGCACTGGACCCCAGAAGAAAGGAGAAAGAAAGGAAGACCAAAAGCAACGTGAAGGAGGACTGTAGAAAGTGAGATGAAGGCCATACATCACTCTTGGGGATCAGTGACTAGGTTGGCCCAGGATAGGCAGGAGTGGAAGCGCTTTGTTGCTGCCCTACATACCAATGGGTGTAATGGTCAATGATGATGATGATGTCTCATAACAAGACTACTAAGCAGGAATAGTATCGAAACAAGACGACTACGCCGGAATAGTATAGAAAGACTACTACGCTGGTATAGTCTCCCAATGCAGCTCCATTGGCATAGTACAATAACACGACAGATCCGCTTGTATAGTCTGGTAACAAGACGACGATGCTGGTATAGGCTCGTAACAAGACAAATACGTTGATAATCGTGTAACAAAAATGTTTGCTTTGGTTTAGTCTCGTTACAATTCACATAAGCTGGTGTAATCTCTATCGCTTGCACAGTTTTGGAACAAGACAACTATGCCAGTATAGTGCGGCAAGACTACTACGCTGGTGTCTTGTAACAAGACGGCGACGTTGGTGTAAGACAAATACGGTGGTATAATCTTGTAGCTAAGCTTGAATAGCATAACACAACTCCGCTGGTATTGCCTTGTAACAAAGGTACACTGGTTTCGTATTGACAACTGCGTTGATATAGTCTTGTAGCAAGACTTCTCCGCTTGTATATTATCGTATCAAGGTCTAACTTTTCTTGCAAAAACTGTTCTTCAGGAATTGTTAAGGGAAACAGACAGAGGTATAGACAGAAATGAACAGTGGATTAGTGGTGTCCAAAGGACTGACCACGAAGTTCAGAGAAGGAAAGAAAAGACATGTTTTACTGGGGGCGGTGGATCAAACGGTTCATTAAGAATTCAGGATTGGATTTTTTTCTTTTTGTTCTTTGGCTAGAGTTCAGGGGTTCACAAATAGTAAGGTTTTGCGTATGCATCCATTTACCATCATTAAAAGTAGCACATTCGACTCGGGGGCTGGGATGATGCTCGATTACGAAACTAGAGCGCAGGCGGGTTTGTTTAAAATGTTGTCATCCGTTCCTACTGGCACAAAATTGCCCACAGGACAGGTGTATGAGATGCTCTGCATGCGTTCGTATATTTCAGTTTATGGTCTCGTCCGATGGACTTTTCTGGGGAGTGGAGTCGATACTAACGTTGGCTCCAGGGGGCAAAAACCTCTCAAACAGGTGCCTTGGCGTTGACTTGAATCGGGGTCGCCATATTACAAGGCAAAAGCTATATAGGCTCACAACCCCTCCCCCCCCCCCCCCACCTCCTTTTGAATGGATATAAAATGCTTGCGTCAGCCCAAGCCAAATGGCTTGACAGTTTTTGTGAGCTTAGTGCCAAGGGCCACAGTAAAATGCTACAATGCCTTCAAATGTTAAACTTAAAAGCTTGAAGCATAATACCCTGCACTCGCCTTCAAGGAAATAAACGTTCTCTGAAGTCAGATATGTCTGCCTGTGTGGCAAGGTTCATGAACACAGCCCTGCAGGTGAAACTTCTCTTCCAGTGTCTGTTCACAGTCTCCAGGTGTTTTGCAGGTGTGATGAGTCAGAGTGCAGAACTGGGCGTGATTCCCAGGTGGTTAAGCTGGGAAACGCGAAACAACACAAACATGTTTATATACAAGACACCTGAACAGGGGGGAGGGGATAGCTCAGTGGTCGGAGCACTCGCTTTCCCCCAGCCAAGGTTAAGCAGCATCGAGCTTGGTTACCATTTGGATGGGTGACCATTTGTATGCCTTGGTTTCAGTACAGTTTACTAAACTGTAAATGGGTACCTGCCTCTTTAGGGTCAGGGAAGGTAAAGCAGCGAGGGAGAGGAGATGGGCGCAGCCCTCAATGTGCTGGACCTAGAGAAGCTGAGGTCTCTGACGCCTCACTCCCCTGCGACCACATAGGTTATAGGACACCTGTACCTGAACAGGGAGATAATAAAGTATTGATCTTTTCAACCCATTCCGTGCACAACTTAGACTTTTGTGTTGTAATATTTTACCACATCATGTCCATGACTCAGAAAGCTAAATGGAATGTCTCTTTAAGCATGGGCTGAAGAAAGTGTGTTTGCGTGTGTGCATGCTTGCACACGGATGCTTGTGAGTGCGTATGTCCACATGCATTTGTGGGAAAGCGAGCAAAACGGTGTTAGTTCACGCATGTGCTTGTACTTGTGGATGCATGTGTTATTGTTTCAGTTTATTTTTAAACTTAATATAACAGAGGGCTAAATGTATATGTGTGCGTGCATGTGCAGTCTCTGTAATTGCGATCGCGCGCGCTCGCGCGAGTGTGTGTGTGTGTGCACGAGACGTTTTTGTGTGGACGTGATGATTGTGTCGTGTATTTGCGTGCGTGGGTGCAGGTATAGTATGTAAATACTTTGGTACGTGCAAACTTAGATACTGCGTCTGTAGTGGACATGTAAATGCATGACTTCTTTAGTGCAAGCATGAATGAGAGTGTCGGTGAGTGTACGTGCGGGCGTACCGTCACATAACTCCTCTTGTGTAACTGCAGCAACTTCATTCTAACTTGAAATGAGATTCCCAGTTTATTTCTGAACTGTGTGTATCAAGCATGGTTTTGAACGAACCCCAGTGTACCTGAAAGCGATATGTTGATTAAAAATAACCACTGTCTCTATTTGCACTTTGTGTACACACTCAAATGTCAGACGTGACTTTGCACCTGTCATTGAAAAGGTTATTTGTTATCGTTTGCTTGGTTTTTCTCTGTTGTCGTCTGCAGTAAAGACTGTTTATTTGTTTGCTGTTGCAGTGCAGTTGTTATTGCTACTGTTTTATGTTGTTGTGGTGTTAGCTTTGTTGTTTGTTTACTTGTTGTGCTTCGCTTTGTTATGTGTTGGTTGCCTTTTATGCTCAGAACTAAATGTACCAAGAGTGAACCTCAGAGCTGTATCGAAGAAACAAAAAAATACAGACACCCTGATTTTCTAAGACCAAAAATAATCTTCTTGCTTTGTTTTCATTCTGTACACAAGCCCTAATTTTGTTTGCTTAAAAAGGGTGTTCTTAAAGTACAAAGTGTCGGAACTCACTTTGAAGCAAAATCGATAAATAAGCACAACGAACCTGTAACAAGCAAGGTGACAAAGAGAAAGTCTCAGATGAAGAAGGCAGAGTGGAAAGAAGAGTGGACATAAAATCAGAGGCAAACGGATTGAAAGAGGTGAAAAGAAGGACGCAGGACTCATCTCCGCTGAGTGGTCTCTTGGGGGCTGCTAGACAGGCTTGTAACGATGTGAAGTAAATGGAACTGTCGATGTGTCTCCCTGCCCGCCCCTGTTGTATTGTGTTGAACTGCACTTGAGCGAGAGATACACACAGACAGACAGACATGCAGGCAGGCAGAGAGGAAGACAGATAGAGAGACAGAGTATTTTGATCCCTTAATTTTCCATCGTTCTATTACACACACGCGCGCGCACACACACACACACACACACACACACACACACACACCCGCGCACACACACACAAGTAATAATAATAATAACAATGACAACCTTTGTATATTTAATATGGAATTCATATAGCACTATATCTTGTGGATATGTGTTGACGTACTTGCTTATAAACATATATAGATACAGCGTTCGACATATTTCATACAACACACACACACACACACACACACACACACACACACACACATACACGTGCTCAGCATTCAAATATCACTTATGTAAAGTCTTCACAAGACACGTGCAAACAGATACAAAGCATAACACACACACACACACCAACACACCCACACACACACACACAAATAGCCCAACGAACACGTGCCCAGCAACCAAAATATCACTGTATGTAAAGTTCGGATCACGAGACACAACTACAATCAATGCACAGGCACACAACACACACAACACCATTCACAATATCACTTCAGCCTAATACACTTGTAAAGTTCGTCACGACATGACAGACAGAATAAAACACAACAACACACACACACACGACACACACACACACAAGAGTGCACATAGACAATTCTTGTAGCCAGACAGTTACAAGCAAACAGAAACACAGACAGACTTGAAAAACAGAATAATGCTGTAAAATGTGTAGGTGTGTCAACACGAAAGAGGAGCTAACTACTCCTAGGGACATAGACAAATACTTGCAGTGTGGAGAACTCTTCTGCCAAGATATCATACTGTCTTTAATTAATCTCCTGAGAGACAGAGACAAAGAGAGACATAGAGAGAGACAGAGATAGAAAGTGGGCCACACACAGAGAGACAGAGACACACAGAGAGTCGGAGAGGCTCGGATTAGGATTGCCATGATTTATCTTTCAGGCCAATACCCTTTAGAAGTGGTATACATAGGAGATAAAACTACATCCTTTTGTAGATTTTCGCAGAATAAGATTAGCATGCTGACAACATACTGCCCCCATTTAAAGGTTTGTGTGAACATAAAACATGATTGTTGTGCTTTTTTATTCCTTGTAGGTGTTGTCATTTAGCATAATTGATTTGAACAAGATGGCTGTGAAGAATACTTTAAAGGAGATAGCTCAGGGCACGAAAGACTGGAGAGACAGACAGACAGACAGACAGACAGATACATACAAAGAGAAAGACAAGCAGAGAGAATCACAGAGAAAGGTAGACAGGCTGACAGACAGAAAGAGACCTACCTGCCAACCTATCCCCTTACCTGTCAGTACACCTACTTACATTAAGAAGACATCTACTGACGTTGGCAAGTAGCCACCTACAAACAACTACATGAACAGATAGGCAGACAGGCAGACAGGCAGGCAAACAGGCTCAAGCCAACAGACAAACAGACAAAATTATTGACTGAAAAGTAATAACGATGATAACAGCAATTCTTTCAATTTGCACTTTATATGCTGAAAGTAGAATATAATGGAACGAATCCGGATTGATGTTAATGATAGCTCTGATGAAGCTCCAATCCAGTCATGCTATTTATAGCCCCGCTGACACAGAGGCTCTATCAGGGTTATCACCTCGGTTAGATTTTATATCTCAGATTAGAACTGTGTAACTATGTAAAGAAAACAACAAAACTTTAATCTAGTTACTCTGTCGTTCTTTGCATCAACGCCCCAACCAGCCGCAGCCGTCGATTCAAGATTGTCACTACATTATGAGAGAAATAAATCAACAACCAATAATACCTAAATCTTATCATTCTTGTTCATTAGAAATAACTATGGCATTTTGATTAATATCAGACGGGGAGATGCCTTATTCTCTTTAATAAACAAAAGTTTTAAACTGTTGTCTGATGGAACATCACAAAACAGGATCTGTAAAAGAATGAGCAATAAAACGCTTGTGTCTAGTACCCTGGACATCACGAGAATCCAGAAGCAGAGGCAGCAGCTCGTAGCAAGCATGATTACAACCATGACAATCGTGTTCATGGCAACAATGAATGAACATGTGACAATCAAGTTCATGGCAACAAATGAATATAATGACAATCAAGCTAATGGCAATGCTTCTAAACAAGGAATGACCAAAAGTTTTAACAATTTATCTCAGGCACTTACGTAACAGAGAAAGTGTGTGTGTGTGTGTGTGTGTGTGTGTGTGTGTGTGTGTGTGTGGGGTGTGTGTGTGTGTGTGTGTTTTCGTGTGTGTGTGTGTACGTGATCGGGCACGTGTGTATGTTGTTTGTGTTATGTTTCATATAATAAAATTTCTTTCGAAGATAATCAATAAGCACTCCTGCGCCTTTTTACATCCAGTCCCCGTGTGTATGCATCTTTGTAAAATTTTATTATCTGGTTTATACCAGCGCACAATGGCCTTACTTTTCCAAAAGAGGAAACATGTCTTAGCATGTGCGTATGATCTTCTGATTGCATTTGCAAACACGACCCCGTTGTATAATCTCATCAGGAAGGCTTTCGGGCAATTTGAGTGGGCACAGATGTGCGTGTGTGCGTTGTGTGTGTGTCTGTGTGTGGGGGGGGGGATGTGCGTATGATGGTTTTTGTGCATTTGCAAACACAACCTCATTGTATAATCTCATCAGAAGGGCTATTAGGGAATTTGAGTCGGCACTGGTGTGTGTGTTGTGTGTTGTGTGTGTGTGTGTGTCTGTGTGTGCGTGCGTGCGTGCGTGTGTGTGTGTGTGTGTGTGTTTGCATGTGCGTATGATGGTTTGTGTGCATTTGCAAACACAACCTCATTGCATAATCTCATCTGAAGAGCTATTAGGAAATTTGAGTCGGCACCGGTGTGTGTGTATGTGTGTGTGCGTGTCTTTGTGTGTGCGTACGTACGTGCGTGCATGCGAGCATGCGAGCATGCCTCCATATTTGAGCGTGTGTGTATACGTGTGTGTATGTGTGTGTATGTGCGCGCGCGGGCGGGCGTGCGCACATTTGCGCAGTCGAATAAACATGGGTGGGTTACCCCTAATCAGAGTTGAATTTCGCCTCTGCAGCACTGGAATTCCATCCTGTTTGCTTCAGCTTATAGAAAAGCTTTACTCCGCTGTCTTTCGCCGCGTCCAGAAATCGGAACTCCTGTATTTATAAGATCGTGTTTCGGCACACTCACGTTGGTGCGTACAACAGAGAGACAGAGAAAGAGACAGACAGACAGACAGACTGACTGACAGACAGAGACAGACAGGGATGGAGAGACAGGCAGACACAGACACACAGACAGACAGAGAGGAAAACAGATAGACAGAGACACAGAGATATTGATAGAGAAGAGAAAAAGAGAGAGAGAACTCAAACACAATAGACATACAGGCAGAGACAGAGACGGGAGGGACACAGAGAGAGAGAGAGAGAGAGAAGAGAGAGAGAGAGAGAGAGAGAGAGGAGAGAGAGAAAGAGAGAGGAGAGAGAGAGAGAGAGAGAGAGAATCAAAACAAACTCGAATGTCATGAGAGAGACAGACAGAACAGGCAGACAGACATAGACAGATGGGGGGAGGGAAAGACAGAAAGAGACAGACAGACAGACAGACAGACAACAAAGCTCGATTAACGAACCGAGGGGAGGGAGTGGGGTACAAAATACATTTGCTTTGAATTGAACAACAATGACAGTCAAGGCAGATTTATCTGCGATAAAATTGGGCTGCTTTTCTCGAGAAGAGTGCGTCGCCACAAGAGCGGCGCCATCCATTTGTTTCTTTTTCCTATTTTGCGTGTGAACTTGTTTCCCAATGACAGTGTCTTTTATATATTTTTTCCAGAGCAAATTTCTTGTTTCTGTGGGTTCTTTTACATGCGCTCAATGCATGTTGCACAGGGCACGCTTAAAAGGCTAATACTTATTTTCGGATACTTTTTGCTTCCCACCTTTCTTTACACACACACACGCGCGCGCGCGCGCACGCCCCCGCGCGCACACACATACCACACACACACACACACACACACACACACACACACACACACTATTTGATAGGTGGTCTAGAGGTAACGCACCTGCCTAGAAAGCGAAAAGTGCGATGCGGTGGTTCGATCCCGTTTGGGCCCGAAGCTCCCCCTACCTATCCCCCAACGCCCCATCCCCAATCCGTTAGACCATAAGTGGTGGTCTGGGTGCTAGTCTTTCGAATGAGACAATAAACCGAGGCCCAGTGTGTTACACATAATTATTTAGCGCACGTAAAAGAGCTACGTGCGGCAACAAGAGAGTTGACCCTGGCAAAATTTTGTGGAGAAAAATCCACTCTGACAGGGAAACAAAATTAAAACAGTTGAAGACAGGAAAAGAAAAAAAGTAATGAGTGGCGCTGCTCTTGTGGCGAAGCACTCTCCCCGGGGAGAGCAGACGGAATTTTACGCAGAGGACTCTGCGTGGCTTTTAAGTGGTATAAAAAACATAAAAGATATAAATAATTACACACTAACACAACACACACACACACACAACACACTAACACACTAACACTAACACACAACACTAACACAGAACACACACCACACTAACCACCCACAACTAAACACACCTAACTTAACATAACACTAACACACACATACACACACGTACAATAATACACTAACACACACACACTAAACACACACACTACACACAAACACGCAACACACTAACACACACATACATACATACATATAAACATACATACACCACATACATACATACATACTACATAAATACATACATACAGCATATATACATACATGCATACATACATGCATGCATTCATACATGCATACCATATACTTAGACAAATACATACATACATACACACATACATACATAACAACATACATACATAAACACATTATACATACATACAGACATACATACATACATACACAAATACATGCATACATACATACATACATACATACATACATACATACATACATACACAACAAATACATACATACATAACATACACACATATATACACGCATACATACATACATACACACACGTACACACATCCATACATACGTACAAAACACATACACACATACATACACACATACATACACGCATACACACATACATACATACTACATACCATACATACATACATACATACATACATACATCCCATACATACATACACACATACTTACATACACACACATACATACATACATACATACATACATACATACATACATACATACATACATACATACATACATACACACATCAATACATGCATAATACACACATACATACATACATACATAATATACATATACACATACATACATGCATAACATATATTAATATATATATATATATTATACATACATACACACATACATACATATACATGCATACACACATACATTCATACATGCATACATGCATACACTCATACATACATGCATACATACATACACACATACATAAACACATACATACACACATACATACACACATACACACATACGTACATACATGCATACATACATACATACACACATACACACATATATACATACATGCATACATAATCATAATAATAATAATAATAATAATAATAATAATAATAATAATGTATG
>CM054149.1:45911474-45938974 GCA_028751875.1 Rapana venosa | reverse complement strand
ATGATTTTCGAGGGGAGAGGTGTGTATGTCTCCAATCCAGTCCACTCTTGTTGTTTGTTGCCCTGCCGACCACAGGGGTCGTCACACGGGTGGACGGGATAGCCTGGTGGTTAGAGTGATGTATTCCTGATCTGCTGACCCGGGTTCGATTCTCGTTCAAGAGGATTTCTCCTCTGGAGTTAAAATATCAGTGCTAACTCCACTCTCCCCAGAAGTCTATTTTCGGATCAGACTATAATCGGAGGTCCCGTGTGCGAACACACGCAGAACATCTTGCGCACACTTTAAAACCCGTTCCCCTTTTCGGAAGAGTAGGCCATTGTGTGCCAGTGGGAACAGATGACAAAATGTGCAAAACTGCATACACACGGGGACTGGATGAAAAAAGCACATGAGTGCTTATTCCATTATCCTCAAATTACAAGAATAAACAAAAATGTCTTTGCAGGCGTACGCGTGCGCAACCCCCCCCCCCCCTCACCTCCATAAAGCAGCAGCAACAACAACACCAACAACAAATGTGATATATATTCACGTTTAATCAGGAAGCTGAATTAGACCCCAAAAATTGAAGCTGCGTATTTTATTACACTCTTTCTTGATTTGAAATTAACAGGAAATGATTTTTTTTTAATCATTCATTTTTACGGATTCATACAACCTGATTTTCGAGGCGAGAGGAGTGTGTGTGTCTCCAATCCAGTCCAATCTTGTTGTTCGTCTGATCTTTCGACCACAGAGTACATATCAGGACTGTCACCTTGTCAATTTTTGAAAACCTTTTTCTGCGTTTGTTTCGTGATATTTCAACTAGAACATTTGTGAAGCTGAAGTATGGTATGTGTATATATATATATATATATATATATATATATATATATATATATATATATATTATATATATATATATATATATATATATATATATATATATATATATATATTATTCTTTTATATCCGAGGATAATGGAACAAGCACCTATGTGGTTTTTTTATCCAGTCCCCGTGTGTATGCAGTTTTGTAAATTCTGTCATCTGTTCCCACCGGCACACAATGGCCTACTCTTACGTAAAGCGGAACAGGCTAGGATTTTACGTATGCGAAAGATATATGTATGTATATATATATATATATATAAGGAGAGAGAGAGAGAGAGAGAGAGAGAGAGAGAGAGAGAGAGAGAGAGAGAGAGAGAGAGAGAGAGAGGAGAGAGAGAGAGAGAGATCAAAAGAGACACAGAGGGAGAGACAGATAACGAGAGAGACAGACATCTATATTTTTAATGGGGTGGGGGTGGGGAAGGGGGGGTGCTATCTCTTCTGTTGTGATGTTCCTGTCCTGCTGTTCCTCCGCCTCTCTTGTCCATCTCTCCTCTACAGCCAGCCTTACATACATACATACACAGGTCCGTTATAATTATCATAACCACAGGGTCGTAAGTCCACAGGGAACCTATCAATCAGGTCACCGCGAGACCACCAGCTAGAGGGTGCCCTGCACTGCTGTTGGGTCACTTTGGCTGTGTTCAGTTGGGGCCTGTTGTGAGCAAAACGGGTTTATTGTTTGTTTTATTTATTTATTGGTTCTTTTATTTCCATGTGTTTTTAAAAAATCCTTTATATCGAGGATAATGGAATAAGCATTTATGTGCTTATTTTTACATTCAGTCCCCGTGTGTATGCGGTTTTGTAACTTTTGTCATCTGTTCCCACCGGCACACAATGGCCTACTCTTACTAAAAGCGGAACAGGATTTAACGTGTGAGCAATAAATTCTGCGTGCGTTCGCGCACGGGGTCTCGGTTTATAGTCTCATCCGAAGGACTTTCGGGGAGAGTGGAGTCGGCACATATCAAGCCCCTTACTTACTGAGGACAGTGATAGCTCCGTCGTGGAACCAGACTGAGTGAGACGCCCATCTGGTGGTGACCACCACCATGATGTTCCTTCAACAACCTTGACCTTCTCCTTTGACCCTACAACCCCGACGGCTGAACACGAAAGTCACAACAGATACACCACTGTGAACTTAGGCCCCAAGTAAGGCGGCGAAAGTGGCGTTGGGTCGGCCACACCCTACGGAAGGAGCCTTGCAACATCACCAGACAAGCGCTCGAGTGGAACCCGCAGGGGGAAAGGAAGAGAGGGCGCCCCAAACAGACCTGGAGGAGAAGCCTGCACAGTGAGCTGAGAGACTCCAGCCTGACATGGGAAGAGGCCAAGACCCTTGCCAGAGACAGGAGAAAGTGGAGGGACGCTGTTGAGGCCCTATGCTCCGCTAGGAGCTATAAGGACTAAGAAGAAGAAGAAGAAGAAGAACTTAGGCCCCCATGAGACCAGAGCAACAGAGAGCCCACCGCGTCAGAGACCTTTTTCTGTTATTGCTGTAAGATAATGACGATGAGGATAATGTAACGGTGCTGCTGTGAATGTGCGTATGTTAACAGACTACATTACAAGGTTTTGATCATGATGCATCCCGGCTTTAAACGGGCCACAGAGATACTAGACAATAATAATTATCATTAATAATAAAAATAATATAATTATTATAGTCACCTGCAGTGTTGGTCAGGCAATTTAAGCAACACTCTCAAAACCGCATCCGCAAAGTGGCCCAAGCTCGACTGTGTGGTCCCCAGTCTTCCCAACGAGTCTATAGCTAACTCACTGTGGGTAAGAGCCGGCTGAAATCCGAAAAAAATACCCATGACTCTTGTGGGATTCAAACACACAACCCTTTCCCGTAACCCAAACCATTAACCATTACTAACCACTGCTCCAAGGTGGCTGGTGTACCTAATATCTCTATGTCGTCAGATTTAATTAAGACACACACACACACACACACACACACACACACACACATACACACACATACACACACTCATCGACGGGAACATGATAGCCTAGTGGTTGCAAGGTGGAGCATTGCGTTCTTAATTTGCTGACCCGGGTTCAAAACCCGTTCAAGGGTATTTCTTCCCTGGATTTATCATCACTGCCAACTCCACTCTCCCCAAAAACCCTTTGGCTGAGACTATAAACAGAGGTCCCATGTGTTAACACACGCAGAACATCTTTCGCACACGTTAGAACCTGTTCCGCTTTTCCGGAGAGAAGGCCTTTGTGTGCCGGCGAGAATGAATGACGAAATGTGCAAAACCGCATACACGTTGGGACTGTGTAAAAAAGCACATGAGTGCTTGTTCCATTAACTTCGAAACTTACTACTACTACTACTACTACTACTACTACTACTACTACTACTACTACTACTACTACTACTACTACTACTTTAACTACTACTACTACTACTTTAACTACTACTTCTACTTAATCTACTACTACTACTTTAACTACTTCTACTGCTGCTAATAATGATAATAAATTATCATCATCATAAAAAGAATAAACACACACACACACGCGCTCAAACACGTGCGTGACCAGATCCTACCCTGCCGCACGCACGCACACGCACACACACACACACACACAGAGAGAAAGAAGGAGACGCCTGTACTGGTCAGAACGGCCTTGAAAACAGCCAGCTATCTACTTTCCTTACCAGTGTCTCCTATTCCGTGTACACACGAATGTTTGACAGTCTGTATCATATATATCCACGTATGCATGTAGGTATGTATATACGTATACATATGCCTGTCGGCCTTTCTACATGTCTGTATGGATAGATGCATGAGAGTGTGCATGAGAGTTCGTTTGTGTCTGTGTGTCTGTCTATGTGCGTATCATATGTATGACTTATGTATGTCTGTCTAGTACATGAGAATGTGTATGTATTTCTTTGTTGACCTGTCTTTGTCGGTCTGTGTGAGTCTCTCTCTCTCTCTCTCTCTCTCTCTCTCTCTCTCTCTCTCTCTCTCTCTCTCTCTCTCTCTCTCTCTCTCTCTCTCTCTCTCTCTCTCTCTCTCTCTCTGTCTGGATCTTAGCCTAATAAGTCTGTTGCATTTGTATGCTATACGACTATCAGATCTTCCCAATAATTTGCTGATGGTTTTTTTGGGCTGAAAGCTTTATCTGATAATGCAATTATGTGCTTTGCATTTGTCATCCTTTTCTTATTCGCTTGCTGTTCTCCATTTGTGGAAAGCTGGATGTTTAAAATTTAGCGTGATCTGTCTAGTCCCCTGATTTAATGAAATTATTAGTTTTGTTCGATATTTTGTCCTCCACCCCACCCACCCCCCTCTCTCTCTCTCTCTCTCTCTCTCTCTCTCTCTCTCTCTCACTCTCTCTCTCTCTCTCTCTCTCTCTCTCTCTCTCTCTCTCTTCTCTCTCTCTCTCTCTCTATCTCTCTCTCTTTCTCTCTCTCTTCGGATGAGACTATCTTTCATCATTCATCCTCATTCATCCCTCGGATGAGACTATAAACCAAGGCCCCATGTGCAAACGCATGCAGAACATCTTGAGCACACGTTAAATCCTGTTCCGCTGTTCGAAAGAGTAGGCCATTGTGTGCCGGTGGGAACAGATGGTAAAATTTACAAAACGCATACACACGGGGACTGGATGTAAAAAAGCACATGAGCGCTTATTCCATTATCCTCGATATAAAAAATCTCTCTCTCTCTCTCTCTCTCTCTCTCTCTCTCTCTCTCTCTCTCTCTCTCTCTCTCTCTCTCTCTCTCTCTCTCTCTCTCTCTCTCTCTCTCTCTCGCTCTCTCTCTCTCTCTGGGAGGGGGGGGGGGGGGGGAGGGGGGGCCTTATGGTTAGAGTGATGCATTCGTGATCTCTTGATCCGGGTTCGAATTTTGTTCAAGAAGATGTTTCCTCTGGAGTTAAAATTAGTGCAGACGTCACTCCACCTCCACCCCCACCCCCACCCCCAAAAAAGCCCTTCGGATGAGACTATAATCCAAGGTCCCGTGTGCGAACGCACA
The DNA here is from genome assembly GCA_028751875.1 of Rapana venosa. NCBI lineage: Eukaryota > Metazoa > Mollusca > Gastropoda > Neogastropoda > Muricidae > Rapana > Rapana venosa. The sequence goes on along the minus strand of CM054149.1, from coordinate 45,934,067 downwards.
CAGAACATTTTACGCACACGTTAAAACCCGTTCCGCTTTTCGGAAGAGTAGGCCATTGTGTGCCGGTGGGAACAGATAATAAAACTGACAAAACTGCATACACACGGGGACTTGATGTAAAAATTTTAAAAAAGCAAACACGAGTGCTTATTTCATTATCCTCGAAATAAACGAAGAAATATTTTTCTTTCGTAACAACAGCTGCAAATAATCAGAAACCCCATCTATTGTTACCCGAAGATGTCATTTATAGAATGTCATTAAAACTTTTCCACGACAAACGATACTTCCATTATTTTCCTCAAGATGACACAGCCACAAAATAGCAACGAAGTGCGTTCATATTAATAGATGTCTGCGTGTTTCATCATTAATGGCAAGGTATGGTGTGGGGGCTCTGGTACGTGTGTGTGTGTGTGTGTGTGTGTGTGTGCGTGCGCGCGCGCGCGCACCTATCACGTGTTATGTCTTCTTTTCTCCGATGTCATTTGGATGTGTACCTACCATGTGTTACGTATTTTTTTGCAGATGTCATTCTGGTGTGTACTTTTCACGTTGCTGTGTGTTCTTTTCTCAGATATATCATTTAGATGAGTACCTATTTATTTATTTATTTAATGTTTCATAATGAGGATAATGGAATAAACACTGATTGCTTTTTACATTAAGTCCCGTGTGTATGCAGTTTTGTAAATTTTGTCATCTGTTCCCAACGACACACAATGGCCTACTCTTTCTAAAAGCGGAACAGGATTAACGTATGCGCAAGATGTTCTATCCGAAGGACTTAGTGTCACAGTTCTTGATTAAACCATTGACGCTGGGGGCAACAGCAAAGTGAGAGGCTGTATGATCAGTAGCTTTCCCACTCATGGAATTCCACTTTAAAGCTTCGTCTTTAGTGATCGACAATGACTCTCTGACTAGGAGGCTTCACTTGCACAGTCCTTATAAATGTGCTGCAGCCCTGGGGGCTAGTTGGCCTTTGGAAAACATCTCCAACGCTGACTGTCCTTATGCCCACTTGGCCGAGAGAGTGGGGATGTACTGTGGGCAAGGCATCTCCACTATAATCAAATTTCTGCCCAATTTCCGAAACAGCGGCTGCCTCCTCTGCTGTTTTGGAGGTCATCGTCGAACACGACGGACAAACATATAATACATTGTAGTGTAATGCATTGTATTGTATTGCTTTGTATTGTATTTTTGCAATGTATTGTATTATATTGCGTTGCACTGAATTGCATTGCATTGTATTGTATTATATTGCGTTGCACTGAATTGCATTGCATTGTATTGTAATGCATTGTATTGTATTGTTTTGTATTGTATTTTTTGCATTGTATTGTATTATATTGCGTTGCACTGAATTGCATTGCATGTACTGCATAGTGTTGTGCTGTATTGTATTGTAATGCATTGTATTGTATTGTTTTGCATTGTATTGTATTGCATTTTATTGCATTGTATTGTATTGTAAACCACGTTAAGTCACGGCAGATTTCTTTGCGTGAAATTCAGGCTGTTCCCCCCGGGAAGAGCGCGTCACCACAAGAGCAGCGCCACCCTTTTTTTTTTTTCTTTTCCTATCTGCAACTGTATTTGGTTCCCTCTTAGAGTGGATTTTATGTACAGAATTTTGCCAGGGACAACTCTCTTGCTGGCGTGAGTTCTTTTACGTGCGCTAACTAATCATGTATAAGACACGGGACCGTCGGTTTATCGTTTCATCCGGAAGACTAGCACCCAGAGCACCACCACTCATGGTGTAGAGGATGGGAGAAAAGTTTCTGGCCCAAACCGGATCGAACCACCACACACTTCGAACCCGACCTTTTGCTTTCTAGGCAGGTGCGTTACCCCTAGACCACCGATTCCACTGCCCTGAAAATCTTTCAGATAAGGCTATAGTGCAAGGTTCTGTATGCAAACGCACGCAAGACATATTGCGCGCATGTTAATACAAGAGCAGCACCGCACATTAAAGAAGTAAGGACTTAGATGTGTTTGTTTCCGTGTAAGAGTGTGCGTTTTGCTTTAGAAATTTGCCTGGCACAACTCACTGCTGCGATTGTTTTACATGCGCTAACTGTATATTGCACACATACCCATGTTTAACGTCCCATCTGAAGGAATAGCACATAAGCCCCCAATCATGACTAAGTGAATGAGGAATGCTTTGGGTTCGGACGCGAATCAAACCTGCCACCCTTTACTTTCCCGAGGCTGGCGTTGTTTCTACACTACTGTCCGCCGCCTTAAAAAAGTGGAGATCCCGCCTTTCTTCCAACAGACAGAACCACACAACTTCCTCCTCCTGCTCCTGCTCCTGTTCCGCCTCCTTCTCCTCCTTCTTCTTCCACTTAGACAGCAGCTATTGCTGTCTGTCGTATGAGTAAAAATGCGTTGTGCTGCTGTTAGGCGCCTGACAAGTCGACCAGAACAGCAAACAATAGGCAAGAAGGTGAAATAGGACGAAAAGAAGCAAGGCAGAAACAAAGAGGGATAGAGAAGAAGGAATGCCTAGAGCAGAATTTTCTGAATTTGAGGATGCTATTTATAACCCCCCCCCCCCCCCAGCATCTCCACAGGGGAGTGGGGGGGGGGGGAGTGAAATGTGACACAGGTGACATTTTCAGAATGCCAGACTAGACTCCACAGAAAATAACAATGTAGAAAAAAAATACCCTGTCAATTAAGAGACTGTCTGGCAATGTCTCATTCAATTATTTCTTTTCAAGATTTTCCCTGAGGTTGCACGTAGACCCCAAATAATGCCTCCTCCAGACCCTGATGATCCCGGGGGCAGCAGACGTGTGCGTCATTGCCGAGAAGCTGACAGTGCTGGGAGGTGTGGGGCCAGTCCCCTCACACGGCACACACGCCAGTGAAGTCAAGGTTTGTTTTTTCGTTCCTGGGATAGAGCTTCGAGGTTCATCAATAGTGAGATTTCGCGTATGCCACCGGTATTTTTGCCCACCATGAAGGTAGCCGCGTTCCGACTTCGGGGCTGTATGCTGGGTATGGTCGTGTTTCTGTAACGCACCGAAAGCTGACACGAACTGCAGGATCTTTAACGTGCATATTCGAGCTTCTGCGTGTGTATATATACACGAATGGAATTAAGGCACTGGGAGGTCAGCCCTTGAAATTAACGTGGCAGATTATAGAACAAATCTTTACCCTTCATTCCCCCGACTCCGCGGGTATTTGAAGCCACCACTTCATGGACCCGAGGGATTGAAATCGAACGGTTTTAACCACTCGGCTATAGCGTCCATCAGAACTCTAAGATATGAAGGTGGCTGCCCCTCAGTAAGACTGCCTACCCTGTCTTTGTATGTCAAAGTAATGCACAGCTTTAGTAGTAGTTATGGCGTACGTCTGAGTAAACTGTGTGCTGCTCTTTCCAAGCACAGCCTATTGTTAAAGCATTGTGCCGCCTGCTTGTCCTGTCTACTTTCTCCTGATTAATAACCAGTTTGTTTACGTGAGCGGTCGTCTTTCACAAAGCTTTGCACAATCCTTGTTTCCATGTATTCTTTTTAAAATGTAAAAGTATCCCATAACCTATAAGGTCGTAGGGGAGCGAAGCATCAGAGACCTCACTTCTCTAGGGCCAGCATATTGAGGCGCGGCGCCCATCTCCTCTCCTTCACCGCTTTACCTTCCCTGACCCTAAAGAGGGCAGGTACCCATTTAAAGCCGGGTGAACTGGGGGACTGTACTGAAGCCAAGGCGTGCAAACGGTCACCCATCCAAGTGGTAACCATGCTCGACGCTGCTTAACCTTGGCTGGTGGAAAGCGAGTGCTCCAACCACTGAGCTGTCCCGTCCCGTTTGTTTTACGATGGCAAAATTAATGCGAAACACAGGGCTCTTTGTAAACACATGGTCAACAGGTTAGATACTCAAAACAAATCCAGCGTCAAACAAAAATCCAAACAAAAACAACAGACTACAGACATCCTAGACAGAAGGATATCACTAAGCCTTTAAAAGCAAACAAAAAAGTATCCCACATATTCTGACAACTGCGATCTTTGACCAAGTTTTCAGGCACCATGGCTTAAAGGCGATGATGGGAGTTTTCTTTTCAATCGCAGAGTAACATTTTTGTCTTGGTTAGAGATTAAAGAAATACAGTAACAGTCTTTGTTTTAGAGTGTAGATATTCTACATTAATAGTATTTTTATTTCTCTCACAGGTTACAGTTGATTTTCTTTGCATTTTAGTCTGCCTGTTTTTTTATCTGTTTTGTGCATGTGGTGTGTGCCGGTCTGTCTGTCTGATGATCTCTTTCATGGACTGTGCTAATTGATTAATCCTCTTAGAGGAAAGGGAAAACTTTATCAGATTAAGTTACCTTGGTTTTTTTTATAAATCATAATGTCTTTAGCTTTTTCATGACGCATACATGAGCTTTATCACTATTTCTGTTTGTTTGTTGTGTGTTTGTCATTGTGGTGAGTTGCTCTGAAGTTTACAGAGAATGTATATCATGGCACAATTAAATGAGTGAATTTTCAAACTGAAAGTATCAATGTCCAAGACTTCAGGTTCTTGAAGGATTCCTATAAAGGCTACCATGAATACAGTAAGATTGCAAAGCTAGTAAATTCAAATCATCTTAGATTGGTTTCATAAGTTTGAGTGCAGTCATGTACATTTCAAAGAGTTTGCAATTAATACGATGAAAGCAGCTGTTAAGTGAGAGATGTCTCTGTCTGTCTTTCGGTCTGCATGTTTCTCTCTGTCTCTGTTTTCTTATGTCTGTTTTGTTATTACTCATCCTCGTAGAAACGCACTTGCCTGTACGCGTTCTGGTGTGTGTGTATGTGTGTGTGTGTGTGTGTGTGTGTGTGTGTGTGTGTGTGTGTGTGTGTGTGTGTGTGTGTGTGTGTGCGCACACACACACAAACGCGCGCGCGCGCGCACGCACACACACACATACACAGACCCGGGAGAACGCACGTGTCCATGTACACACAAACACACAGACACACGCAGGAACACACACTGAGAACACACAGACACACACACAGAGATACGCGAGAACGCATATGCCCATGTACACACACACACACACACACACACACACACTCAAACACACACAAACACACACACACACACACTCAGAACACAAGATCTAGTTCCTTTAACCACCTTTTGGGATATGGAGGTTTAAAAAAAATCTTATTTAACAAAAAACACACACACACATAGGCAAATCATCCACAATAAAAACCTTTGAGAAACAAAAGTTTGAAAGTAATTCAAAAGACTTTGAACTAAGAACGAACGGAAAAGAAAGAAAGAAAAAAGAACTGGACAAAGCGAGAGCTTAAACGCGACTTTAATCTCGGATAAAAAAAAAAAACAAACAACAAACGCGACTTTAATCTCGGATAAAAACAAACGCGACTTTCATCTCGAATAAAAACAAACGCGATTTTAATCCCAAATAGAAACATTATATGTCCCTTGCCCTTATCCTATCAAATGGCGTGTTTCTCTTTGCAAGGGAGACTTGCAGATACCTGAATTATCTGATAAGCTTGCGTGTTCCCTCATCTCTTCACAATGTTCACTTTGAGGGACAAATGATACGAATAAAAAATGGACACTCCGGTTTACTTAGTTCTGTATTATTTGTTTATTAATAATAATAATAATAATAATAATAATAATAATAATAATAATAATAATAACGTATGGAATTTATATAGCGCTGAATCTTGTAAAGCAACAAATCAAAGCGCTCAGATGACTTTTTAAAATTTATTATTTCAAGAGAGATCGTACACAGATCCTTTTATGAATTTTAATTTGATTTACTTTTTTTCCTAAAGGAATCACGATGTGCGACTTTTTCTCTACACTGCATTGTGCTAAGTCTTACACAGGAGGATTCTGGGGGATCTGTACTTACACAATCACTCAGTGGTTTTTTCTTCTTCTTCTTCTTCTTCTTCTTCTTCTTCTATTTCTTCTTCTTCTTCTTCTTCGTGTTCTTCTTCTTCTTCTTCTTCTTCTTCTTCTTCTTCGTGTTCTTCTTCTTCTTCGTGTCTTCTTCTTCTTCTTCTTTCTTCTTCTTCTTCTTTTCTTCTTCTTCTTCTTCTTCTTCTTCTTTTTCTTCTTCTTCTTCTTCTTCGCAATTCTTCAAAATTCTTCTTCGCAATTCTTCGCTATTCTTCTTCTTCTTCTTCTTCTTCTTTGCAATTCTTCTTCTTTGCTTATCTTCTTCCTCGCCGCAATTCTTCTTCCTCGCAGTTCTTCTTCGCAAACCTTCTTCTTCGCAATTCTTCTTCCTCACAATTCTTCTTCACATTACCTTCTACGCAATTCTTCCTCGCAATTCTTCTTCTTCGCAGTTCTTCTTCGCAATTCTTCTTCTTGGCCCTCAGGTTTTCGTGCAACTCTTATTGTCTGTGGTGGTTGTGTACCAATGCCTGAATCTCAGCAAAAACAAAACAAAATTGGGTCTTCCAAGTTATGTTGTTTCTCCAATGAAATTTCATTTTTTGTAGTCTTGTCCTATAAATTTACCTATCTTGCAAGATGGTCTTTGCAACGCTATATAATCTTGTGAAATCACAATACTACCTAAGTTTTTTTACTGACCATTGTAAGAAAGCTTTTATACTAATCTCTGGCACTTCCTTATTCGTTCGAAGAATGCTGCTGTAGCTTTGCGTTATATCTGCTTTTTTGTGTTGGTGTCTTTATAGGTCCACTGTCGAACTTCCTGATTTCGTATACTATGTACAAGAAGGTGGAAAGAACAAGCGTGTGTATTTTTTTATCCTTTCCCACCGCCGTCGGGATGGTTTTTGTAGTCGGGGCACTCACTTTCTCAAAGTTAAGTTTAAGCAGTAGCGAGCGTGATTACAACTTGGATGGGTTTATTTTGTGTTTTTTATTTTAAAAAAATTGATATCGAGGATAAAGGAATGAGTACGTATGTGCTTTTTTACAACAAGTCCGCGTGTGTATGCGGTTTTGTAAATTCTGTCATCTGTTCCCACCGGCACACAATGGCCTACTCTTCCAAAAAGCGGATTTAACGTGTGCGCAAGATGTTCTGCGTGCGTTTGCACACGGGACCTCGGTTTATAGTCTCACCCGAAGGACTTTGGGGGAGAGTGTTGTCTGCACTGATGTTAACTTCAGGGGAAAATATCCTCTTGAACGGGAATCAAACCCGGGTCGTCAGATTGCGAGCGCAATGTTCTAACCACTAGGGCTATCCTGTCTTTGGTTTCAGCACAGTCCCCCAGGTAACCCAGCTGTAAATAGGTACTTCCCCTCTTTAGGGTCAGAGAAGGTAAAGCAGCGAGGGAGAGGAGATGGGCGCCTCCCTCAACATGCTGGCCCCTGGAGAAGTTCAAGTCTCTGACGCCTCGTTCCCCTACGACCACATAGGTTATGGGTCACCTTTACCTTTTACCATCGCCATGCAATGGCCCACTCCTCGGAAATGTGGAACTGGTTTTAATACATTTTCCTGAGGAGAGCAGCCTCATATTTCACACAATTTTCTTGTAACTGAAAGTTAGGTACAGTAAAGGTAAAGGTGTCCCATAACTAATGTGGTCGTAGGGGAGCAGAGACCTCAGCTTTTCTAGGACCAGGATATTGAAGGCGGAGCCCATCTCCTCTCCCTCGTTGCTTAACCTTCCCTGACCATAAAGAGGGCAGGTACCCATTTACAGCTGGGTGAAGTGGGAGGACTGTACTGAAGCCAAGGCGCGCAAACGGTCGGTCACCCATCCAACTAGTAACCACGCTCGATGCTGCTCAACCTTAGCTGGGGGAAAGCTTGTGCTCTGACCACTGAGCTATCCCGTTCCTTGGGTACAGCACAATATATTGAATTACAACACAATAAAGTCCAATGAGCTCAATTTCAATACAATCTTTGCAATAGAATTTATTTTACTCTATTGCATCCTTGGTTAGCTCGCATCAATGTCTTGAAAGCTGACGGATTGGACTGATCTGTCTGAAGGTCTTACCGCTAGTCACTCACTCAAACTGTGTGACCACGAGGTTTCAGTACTGTCACAGGAAGAAAACAGCAGCACCATGTGGTCTAGTCCACCTGAGCGCACGCATGCAGAACATCTTGCGCACATGTTAAATCCTGTTCCGCTTTTCGAAAGAGTAGGCCATTGTGTGCCGGTGGGAACAGATGACAAAATTTACAAAACCGCATATACATAGGGACTGGATGTAAAAAAAAAAGCACATGAGTGCTTATTCCATTATCCTCGATATAAGAGACTAAATAAATTAAAAAATCATGTAATGGTGACCTCACAATCATGGCTTTCTTGTTTTTCTTCTTCTTCTTTGTCGAACGCTCAGACAGCAACTATTGTTATCTGTTATATGAACGAAAGGGCGTTTCGCTTCCGTTAAGCACCTGACAAGTCAGGCCCTGCACATCCGACTTTGACATGGGAGAGAAAATCTGTTGTCTTTCTGGAAAAAAAAGGCAGGAGAATGGACCAAATAGGCAGAAAATAGACGAGGAGGAGGTAACAAGAAGAAAAGGAACAAGGCAAAAATAAAGAGTGGGATTGAAAAGAGGGAATTCCAAGCTCAGAACTTCTAGAAGGCTCGGGATGCTATTTATACCGACAGGCCAGGCATCCCTACGGGGAAATGACTTTTTATTTTGAGCGTTCTTTCCACAGAACTTTAAGCAGGAAGAAATCCAGGTCTCTGACTTCCTAGGATGGGATCAGCAGGAACGACTGAAGGTCAACCTCTGTCGATGTTTTTGAAAAAAAATATATATCCCAAAAAAAGAGGGCAGGAAACAATTGTTTTCGTGTTTGATTTTCCAAACGCTTGTAACAATTTTACATAGATTGTTTAACGCAAAAATCAGCAAAAAAAGAAAAACTCGAGATAGAAGAAAATAGGGAACAGAGTGCAAGTTTGTTATAGACCTCTCCTAATACCATCGCAAATCTCCCCCTCCCCCCTTTTTACACCACCACCACCCACAACTACCACTATTACATCCAATAGAATAGTCATGAATAACACAAGACCACAATGACCCTGTACTTACCAAAGGAACAAGAGAAGGCTTGACGGCACGTTACGCTACGCCAGTACTAACGGGATCGTCTTTTCCAGTGCATTCCTGAATGATGACCCTGTCAAAATCTATTACTACGTTGGCCATGCACTAAGAACTCTCCAGGTTCTCTCAAGGAGACCACTTAGAAGCTGTAGTATTGCAGCCATCGTTAAACGATCCGGCCTTCAGGAAGCATTAGAGGTGACAAAAACCAGGCTCTAAGTCGATAAGGAAACGCTGTCCTAAACCAAATTCCTGTAATCTTGGCAAGACAGAGTGGGGTATTACACCAGGTATGTTAATCTTCGCCACAACGTCTCCAATGTCATGCAATAGATCTTCTTCTGCTGTCAAAACCTAGGATCCAGGTTGACCTTCAGAAACGAAGCAACTGCAGAAAGTAATCAATCATAAATTAAGCGATCTATAGCGAACGTGTGTGACTAGTTAACGCGAGATGCGATGTTAATAATATTTCACGTTAATGATAATTTAATACCAAAATGATGCATTAAGACACTTTCATATGTGCAACATGAAGACAAAATATCCTTTTTGGTTGTATGACATTAATGCATGGTAAACTTGCTGATCACACCCATGCATCATAGGTTATGCAAATTACGGTCTTTTTGGAAAAGCACAGAGTGGGATATACTTGTCTTTTTTCTTTGTCGAACACTCAGGCAACAATTATTATTGTCTGTCATATGAGCGAAAATACGTTGCTCGGCCGTTAAGCGCCTGACAAGCATACCCAACTTCAGCATGGGAGAGACTTGTTGTATTTCAAGTCTTTCTGAAAAAGGACAGGAGAACGGACCGGAAAACAGACAAGAAGGAGGTAACAGGAAGAAAAAGGAGCCAGGTAGAAACAAACAGAAGATAGAAAGAGGGAATTCCTAGCACAGAGATTTCCAGAAGTTGGGGATGCTATCTATACTGACATCCCCCCTCCCCCAATCCCCCAACTCCATCCCCACGGGGAAAGATTGAGAAATAAGCCGTGAAGACCGGAAATCCACACTGAGGGTTTTTTGTGGTTTTTTAATTTTTAATTTTATTTTATACCACTTTAAGTCACGGCAGATTTCTGTCTGTGAAATTCGGGCTGCTCTCCCCGGGAAGAGCGCGTCGCCACAAAAGCTCCGCCACCCATTTGTTTTCTTTTTCCTGTCTGTAACTGTATTTCTTTCCCTATCAGAATGGTTCTTTTCTACAGAATTTTGCCAGGGTCAACTCTCTTGTTGCCATGGGCTCTTTTTCGTGCGCTTAATAATTATGTGTAACACACGGGACCTCGATTTATCGACTCATCCGAAAGACTAGCGCCCAGACCACCACTCATGGTCTGATGGATGGGGGAAAAGTTTCGGGTCCAAACGGGATTCGTACCACAGCTCACTTCCGACCCGGACTTTTCGCTTTCTAGACAGGCGCGTTACCTCTAGACACCGATCTACCTAAAGCGTACAAGTGAAATCGGCTTTTTTTTTAATACTTGTATTAAGTCTATGACAGTCTCCTAAGTTTCAGTCTTCAGTTTTCCCCCAAAAGTGACACTGCACCAGCCACCATGGCACAATGGTTTTACGTTAGCTGCCTGGCTGCAACATCAGGGATTTGAATGTTATAAGAATGTGAAGGTTTTCTGGAACAACAGCTGGCTCCTGCTCAGAGTAAAGTTTGCAAAAAGCTCATTATTTTAGAAGATTGGAACAACATTAAAGCATCACCCACTTTACAAAGGAGATTCTGATACTGTCGCTCAAAGTACTTGACCAACACTGCAGGTGTCTGTATCGCTCTGGCCCTATCAATACCGCCCGTGTCTGCATCATTTGGGCCTTGTTGTCACCGGGATGTAATTATTATGACATTTTGTTTCATTTCGTGGACAATGCATAAGCACCCCTGTTCTTGCCTTTTTTTTGCATCCAGCCCCCGTGTGTTTGCGAGGGGTTTTCTTAACTTTGCCATCCTTTCCCACCGGCATGCAATGAATGGCTTACACTTCCGAAAGGTGGAACATATTGTAACGTGTTTGCGAGATGTTCTGTGCTGGTTTCCACACGGGACTCGGTTGATAGTCTCTTTCGAAGAGCTGTTGGGGGAAAGGAGTCAGCACTGAGGTTATCTTCAAGGGTAGAATCTCCTTGAACGGGCCTCTCAGTGGTGGCTCGAACCCGGAACACGCACAGTGCAGCTCTCTGACCACCAGTTCCTCAAAGTTAGGTGACATATGCAAACCCATTCATGCCCTCTTGCGCACACAGTAATATCCCGCCCCTAGTTTGTAGAAATACCTCGTGGGGATGCTGAGGGGCGTGTCAATATGAATAGCATGCCCCACCTTCTGGAAAATCTGTGCCAGGAATTCCCTCTTTTCTATCCCTCTTGTTTCTGCCTTGTTCCTTTTTTAAATTCTTTTATGTCGAGAATAATGGAATAAGCACTCATACGCTTGTTTTCATCCAGTCCCCGTGTGTATGCAGTTTTGTAACTTTTGTCATCTGTTCCCACCGGCACACAATGGCCTACTCTTCCGAAAAGCGAACTGGTTTTTATTGTGTGTGCAACGCAAGATGTTCTGCGTGCGTTTGCACGCGGAACCTCGGCTTATAGTCTCATCCGAAAGGTTTTTGTGGAGCGTTTTTCTTCCTGTCACCTCCTTGTTTATTTTCTGCCTTCTTGGTCCAATACCTGCTTTTTCGTTTTGCAAAAAGCCTTACAGATACTATATTCCTTCCCACAGTGCAGTCAAATGCGCTGCGCCAAACTTGTCAGACGCATAAGTGAAGCGTAACTTAACTAAAGGGTATCCTCTTGCAGAGACAAATCAAAGCGTTTGCACTCAACTCATTCTTACACAGCCATACAACTACTAACAATTAATAGGTCAATGAAGTCCAAATGTGCACGCGCGCGCACACACACACACACACACACACACACACACACAAACACACACAGGTCACAAACCCTGGCAGGGCGATAGAATCTTGGCTGTTAAAGGCAGAGAAAAGCTGTGAGATGAAGCAGGAGGGAAAAATCTTATGTTTGAAATAAATGTCTTGAGACTGGTTTTAAAAGTGTCATAAGAAGGCTTTTGGTGGAGAGAGAGGGTAGTCATTCCAGATCGATGGACCAGAAATAGAGAAAGAGCAACAACCAACGGTGGATTGGTTGAATCTAGGTATTCGAAAAGACAAGGTATCTGCAGCAGAGCGGAGAGAACGAGGAGTGTACTAATGAAGACATTCACAGAGGTAGGAAGGTGCTATTTTGTGGAGACATTTGTAACAAAGGGTACTGACCTTATAGTTTACTCTCTGTGGCACAGGCAGCCAGTGGAGAGATCGCAAGAGAGGAGTAATGTGCTCAGATTTATTCTTTCTGAGGACTAGTCGAGCTGCAGAGTTTTGTATACGTTGAAGGGAGTGGATTGATGATGTTGGCAGACCAGCCAACAGAGAATTGCAAAAGTCCAGACGTGAAAGAATGAGAGACGTAACGAGTTTGGATGTTACATCTGTGGACAGGTACTTTCGAATTGCACTAATATGCTGTAATTGATATTAGCATGACTGGCAGGTCTGGGTGATGAATTTTTGCATAGAGAGTGTGTTGTCAATAATGACCCCTAGATACTTCACAGCAGTGAATAGAGGGACTGATGCATTGCCAAATTGCATTGAAGTTGTTGTAATGGAAGAAAGTTTGTGTTTGGTCCCTATTTATTTATTTATTTTTATTCATTATTTTATATCGAGGACAATGGAAAAAGCACTTATGTGCTTTTTTTAAATCCAGTCCCTGTGTGTATGCGGTTTTGTAAATTTTGTCATCTGTTCCTATTGGCACACAATGGCCTACTCTTCCGAAAAGCGGAACAGGATTTAACGTGTGCGCAAGATGTTCTGTATGCTTTCGCACACGGGGTCTTGGTTTACAGTCACATCCGAAGGACTTTGACATTCAGTTTGATTTTTTGTCAAACTGGGAAGAAAGAGCGAGGCTGGGAATTGAACCCACAACCTGACGCTTTACTTGTTGGCAGACGAACGTCTTAACCATCCTCCCACCCTCCTTCCTACAAGCATGGTTTCCGTTTTATTTGCATTTAGCTGTTCTATGTCATCGAATTTTGGTTATTTTGAAAGCAGTGGGCCATATTTGTAATTAGAGAAGGCAGATTTTCAGGAGTGTCGCTGCTTAGAATCTGATAGTCATCTGCATAAAAATGATGGTTTATCTGATGATGGTTAATTCTATGTGATAGTGGAGCAGTGTAGATGGTGAAAAGAACAGGGCCCAGAACAGATCCCTGTGGAACTCCTCATTCCAGTCTGGCAGGTACTGACTGAATCTTGTTTACTGCGACTGTCTGGAATCAGTCGGTAATGTATGAACTAAACCAGATAAGGGCTGTACCAGTAGCACCCAACGTTTTTTGAAGGCGGGAGAGAAGAATAGAGTGGTCAATAGTGTCGACGGCTGCAGATAAATCGAGTAGAGTAAGAAGGGAGATTTTCCCCGTGTCAGATGCGAGTGGAAGTGTGTTTAAGGTGTGGACAAGGGTAGTTTCAATGCTGTGGTTGGTGCGATAGGCAGACTAAAACGCAGGAAAAAGACTGTTGAAGAGAAGGTGGTGGTTGAGCTGTTTTAGAACTACTTTTTCAAGGACTTTAGAGATAAAAGGTAGGTTGGAAACAGGTCTATAGTTCTTCAGAATGTTGGGGTTAAGGTCATGCTTTTTGAGTAGAGGTGTGACTATAGCAGTTTTGAGTGCTGAAGGAACATTTCCAGAGACAAGAGATAAGCTTACTATTTTCGTGATAGTGGGTATAAGTTGTGGTAGGCCCTGTGCGAAAAGAGAAGCAGGTTTGGGGTCAAGATCACATTATTTTTAGTCATTCCTTTCAGAATTATCTCGATTTCTTTCTCGCTTGCTGGATGAAAGCAAAGGAGAGGAGTGCCAGAGAATTGGGGATCAGAAGTTGCAGGCTGGAAAGGAGTCTGATCCAAACTGGAGCGAATGTTGCGGACTTTGTCAGAGAAGAATGCAGAAAATATAGAATGAAGTTCAAAGTGCTCGTGATTAGAAGGCAGAGGACTAACCTTCTCAGATCCAAGAAACGTGGATTGAGGGAAAAGAGAGATTTCATAGACGTGGCATCAAAAACTTCAGAAGAGTAATACTTTGTTTTTGCTGAATGAATTAAAGTTTAATTTTGTTGATCTGTTTACGAAGAAGCTGTTTGTTTATTTCGGTTTTTGTTTTTCGCCGGGTGGACTGTCAGTATAAACAACATCCCCAACTTTTGAAAAAAAACAATACTAGACCTGTATCTTTCTGGGGACGGGATAGCTCAGTGGTCAGAGCACTCGCTTTAACTCCAGCTAAGGTTAAGCAGCATCGAGCGTGGTTACCACTTGGATGGGTGACCGTTTGGGCGCCTTGGTTTCAGTATAGTCTCCCAGTTTTCCCAGCTGTAAATGGGTCCCTCCCTCTTTAGGGTCAGAGAAGGTAAAGCAGCGAGGAAGAGGAGATGGGCGCCGCTCTCAATATGCTGGCCCCTGGAGAAGTTGAGGTCTCTAACACCTCACTCCCCTACGACCACATAGGTTATGGAACACCTTTACCTTCACCTTCTATCTACTCTTTCTATACTTGAAGAACGTTTTAACATAGCTTTTATTCCGAATCGAGCCAATAGAATGTTCACAATCATTACAGAGTAAAGGTGACGGACGTTATAGCAGAGTGGTTAAAATATTTCGACTTCAATCCTTTGGGTCGGTAAATTCACAGGTTTTTTAATCTTAACAGCATCTTGTGACTTAAGCGTAGAGATTTTTACAATCACCCAGGTCAACCAAGTCCAGACTACCAGTTCCCTAATTCCCTTCGTGTATATACACAGTGTTTGTTTGTTTTTGTTTTGTTTTGGTTAATGTCTATTCACTACATGGTGATTTAGACACGTCCGCATTCATACCAAAGTACCTATTATTACACACCCCATCTCTCTCTCTCTCTCTCTCTCTCTCCTCTCTCTCTCTCTCTCTCTCTCTCTCTCTCTCTCTCTCTCTCTCTCTCTTTCTCTCCCTTACACGCACTCACACACATACACACACATATGTATGTATGTATGTATGTATGTATGTATTATATATATATATATATATATATATATACATATATAAACACACACATATATAATATATATAGAGAGAGAGATAACTAATTACAGTAATAATCTTACAGGTGAAGAATATATAACTTCAGCAACTGACTTTATGAATTGCTGAGAATCATATAAAAGTTCTTGACTAGTGGCATATTTCTTATGAATATCTAAACCTCTTCTTTTATACATGTCAAAAAGAATTGGGCAATCAAACAAGAAATGGTGGATTGAAAGGGGAATAGAACAACAACATGTTACATTTTTTGAATATTTAGTATTCCATGCATTTAATCTCAGTTTATGTATTAGAATTTCTAATGTCCGTGGGCAAGGAAACTGCTGATAATGATTTTTTATAATCTTTGAATGTATGCATTTCATTAACACAATGCGGAAGATCAAATATACACGTTAAAGATCCCGTAATTCAAATCAGCGTTCGGTGGGCTACGGTAACACGAACATGGCCAGAACACTACCCTGAAGTTGGAATGCGGCTACCGCCATTGTAGGCAAAAAGCGGTCGCATACGCAAAATCTTACCATTTGGTGAACTTGGAGCCCTAGCGAGGAGCAATACAAATTTGAAAAAAAGATACAGATTATGTCTGGTGTCCATGTTATCTGTGCTAATGGAAGAATCGTTTTGTTTTGTTTTCTTTTCTTCAATGTCGTGTGAGCTTCTTCCCTCATTTGCTTTTCCAGTTGTCATGCAGGTAATGTGTGTGTGTGTACATTTGAAGTTGTTAAGACTGTTAATCTTTGTTAGTTGTTCATCATCATCATCTTCATCATCATCAGCATCATTATCATCATCATCATCATCATCATCATCATCATCATCATCATCATCACCATCACCATCACCATTATTAGTATTATCAGTAGTAGTAGTAGTAGTAGTAGTAGTAGTATCATTATTATTATTATTATTATTATTATTATCATTATTAACATTGTTATTATTATTATCAGTATTATTATTGATTCATCTAGCTTCGAAGGACAATTGGCAAGAGTTCTGAATAGATTCATTCATTTTGAGTACCCTTCTTTTTGGCAGATTATATTTGTGTGGGCGGAAGCGAACTCTGTGTGGTTTGTGTGGTGTGTGTGTGTGTGTGTGTGTGTGTGTGTGTGTGTGTGTGTGTGTGTGTGTGTGTGTGTGTGTGTTGTTGTGTGGATGTCTGTGTGTCTGTGTGTGACTGTGTGCGTCTGTGTTTGTCTCTGAGCCTGTGTCTGTGTATGCTTGCCTGCTTAGGAATCTTTGCATGTACTGTATTATGTCTCATATTCTTCCTGATTTCATGTTTTGCTGATTTTCTTTATAAACTTCATCAATAAAATCCACAATACCTCCTCAACCATCTCACGCAAAAAGGTCAAGAAAAACATAAAACAAATGTTGGAGAGAAAATCCCAAACAACGTTAACAAGATTTTCTCCAAAAACTCTCAATTTGCTTTTGCACTCTGCTCAGAACGTTTCACAGACACGTTGCCTTACATAAAAATTAATCAGAAATACATGGTGTGGCCAGTTGTGGGGCCAGTGTTCTTGCACAGGGTTGATTAGCTGTGTGATTGATTTGAAGGCATTGGTTCGGACAGGGTGATGTTCTTGGGGCTTCTTAAAATGGATAAAAGATGGACATGGATTTGGGACCTGGCTAACAATGAAGAGAGGGAGGGACAGGCAAGGAAGGGCTGCGAGAGAGAGAGAGGGAGAGAGAGAGAGAGAGAGAGAGAGAGAGAGAAGAGAGAGAGAGAGAAGAGAAAGAGAAAGAGAGACAGAGAGAGAGAGGGAGAGGCAATGAAGGCTCATAGAGAGAGAGGGATTTTTTCTATTCGTTTATTTTGAGGATAGTGGAATAAGCACTCGTGCGCTTCTTTTCATCCAGTTCCCGTGGTTATGCAGTTTCTAAAATTTTGCCATCCGTTCCCACCGGCTCACAATGGCCTACTCTTCCGAAAAGTGGAACGGGTTTTAACCTGTGCGCAAGATGTTCTTGCGTGCGTTCGCACACAGGACGTCCGTTTATAGTCTCATCCGAAGGACTTTTGCGGAGAGTGGAGTCGGCACTGATGTTAACTCAAGAAGAAAAATCCTCTTGAACCAGAATCAAACCTGGGTCAGAAGATAACGAATACATCACTCTAACCAACAGAGAGAGAGAGAGGGGGGGGGGAGGAGGGAGGGAGAGGAAAAGAAGGCTGAGAGAGAGAGAAATGAACAGATAGAGAGACAGGCAAGAAAAGCTGAGAGAGAGAGAGACGGAGGGATTAAAATCTTTCGGTTTCATAGTTTATTGTGTTATAAACTCTTTTAGAGCCAAATCTAGGCATTGCGGTGTATAATACTAGATAAGAGAGTAAAACAGAGAGAAGAGAGAGAGAGAGAGAGAGAGAGAGAGAGAGAGAGAGAGAGAGAGAGAGAGAGAGAGAGAGAGAGCATCGCTGATTCTGCTGCTGCGTATTTTTTCTTGTCATAGAATCGTATCCTGTAAGATGTCACATTTGTTTTCAAGATCAAAAGAATGGCATACATATTAAAATCATGACTTAGGAAATGGAGAGAAAGAGAGAGAGAGAGAGAGAGAGAGAGAGAGAGAGAGAGAGAGAGAGAGAGAGAGAGTGTGTGGTGTGTGTTCAGTGATTAGGAACTTTCTCTCTCTCTCTCTCTCTCCTCTCTCTCTCTCTCTCTCTCTCTCTCTCTCTCTCTCTCTCTCTCTCTCTCTCTCTCTCTCTCTCTCTCTCTCTCTCTCCTGTCCCAAAATGGTGTGGGCCAAGGATTTTTCTTAAGCCCTACTCTATTTTCTTTAGTTATTAACTATGTATTTGATACCATGGGTAAAAATAAAAAGGTAAACATGGGATACAGCTAGTACCAGACATTATGGAAATATTTACATTGCTTTTTGCAGATGACGTGGCTCTTATTTCAACAACTCCTGGAGGTTTACAAAGCCAACTGTATGTATTGAAATCGTGTTGGAGTGATTTGCAGTTGAATGTTAATTCTGAGAAAGCAAAGTAATGGTCTTTAGAAAGAGAGATTTTCTTGGGAAAAAACAACAGTGGGTTTACTATAATTTTAAATTAGAAGTGGTAAACAAATATTGCTATTTTGGATTTAATTTCACGATACAACTTAGTGCTAAGCTGGGCACATAATTATTACTTCGTGACCAAGGGAAAGAAAGCTTTTGTAGAACTAAATAAGGTTTTCCATGATTTAAAAAAAAATTTTAATTAAAGAAATTAACTCTTAATCATTTCTCAAAACCTTTCACACCAAACTACGACTAATTTTACTATACTCATCAGAGATATGGTGCTTTACATAAATTGGGGCATAAATAGTAAGTACACATGATTGCTTGCAAGAGATCTTTGGGTGTACCATTGAAAACTCCGAGCAAAATGATATATGGTAAACCGGGAAGATACCCTCTATGCAGTAACTCACATACAATTAATGCTCTTAGATATTTGTTTAAAATATTACAAATGAATCCCAAGAGACTACATATAATGCTTCTCAAATGTTGCTTTATGTTCTGGAAAGAAAAAGGTAAAGGTGTCCCATAACCTGTATGGTCGTAGGGGAGCGAGGCATCAGAGACCTGACTTCTCTAGGGAGGACGGGATAGCATAGTGGTTAGAACATTGCACTTGCAATCTGACGACCCGGTTCGATTCCCGTTCAAGGGGGATATTTTCCCCTGGAGTTAACATCAGTGCAGACTCCACTCTCCCCAAAAGTCCTTCGGATGAGACTATAAACCGAGGCCCCGTGTGCGAACGCACACAGAACATCTTGCGCACACGTTAAATCCTGTACCGCTTTTCGTAAG
This sequence comes from Rapana venosa, assembly GCA_028751875.1. NCBI lineage: Eukaryota > Metazoa > Mollusca > Gastropoda > Neogastropoda > Muricidae > Rapana > Rapana venosa. The sequence goes on along the minus strand of CM054149.1, from coordinate 45,914,919 downwards.
AGTAGGCCATTGTGTGCCGGTAGGAACAGATGACAGAATTTACAAAAACGCATACACACGGGGACTGGATGTAAAAAAGCACATAAGTGCTTATTCCATTATCCTCGATATAAAAGAATAAAATGAAATATAAGAAATAAAGCATATTGAAGGTGGCGCCCATCTCCTCTCCCTCGTTGCTTTACCTTCCCTGACCCTAAAGAGGGCAGGTACGCATTTGCAGCTGGGTAAACTGGGGGAGTGTACTGAAGCCAAGGCGCGCGAGTGGTAACCACGCTCGATGCTTCTTAACCTTAGCTGGGGAAAACAAATGTTCTGACCACTGAGCTCTCTGGAAAGAACTGTTAAGTTTTAGACAAATTCTATGTGATACGGGATTGAGCTTTGTGTGGCTTCAACAAGGAGTTGGTGACGTGAAAGTATTCTTACGTCTGTTTAAGCAAAGACTGATTGATATGTTTATCCAGGAATGGTGTAGTACAATTAGAGACAGAGATAGGTATGACAGCTACAACAGGAGTTTCAAAACTATTTTTGTTAAAGAAGAACATCGTCTACAGTTAGATACTTACAGCTTTAGATTTGCTGTGTCACAGGTGAAATGTAATGTTTTGCCACTTAGCAACAACGTACAACAATAAAGTGAACAGAACCAGAATAAACAATGTTCATTTTGTAAACTGAAATTTGAAGATGAAAACCGTTTCCTTTATGAATGTTTCGTGTACAATGATTTAAGAATTAATTTTGTGTTGGTACACTTTTACACGATCTACTTAAAGCAAAAAACAGTAACAAAAATTACTGTCTGTCTAAATCTATCTTTTAGGCCATCAATGAAAGAAAAAAAATGCTGCATTAGGATAGTTACGTCACAAACAACCATAAGGGTTATCATTTTGATATGGTTTTGAGTAGCTCTATGTACGTTGACTTTTGTCAGACATAAGGATGATACACTTAGAACAATATAGTGACTTTTGTTTGATACACATACATTTTTTTATGAAATTGTGCATTGTCTTTATCATTTCTTGCATAGAAATTGAGCTTAGTATTATGCAGTTTCTTTTTCTTTTTGCCCACTCCATGGCATTGGCAATTCCTCCTAACTAACCAAGGCCGAGGTACTTTAAATTTCTGAGTTCTGTTTTATATCTCTGTCTCTGCCTCTGTCTCTCTCCTCTCTCTCGCTCTCTTTCTGTTTGTCTTTCTGTCTGACTGTCCTGTCTGTCTGTCTGCCTCTCTCTCTCTCTCTCTCTCTCTCTCTCTCTCTCTCTCTCTCTCTCTCTCTCTCTTGAGTGGCTTCCCTTGCTTGGCTGCCAGAAAGACGCTTTTGTGTGAGCTGTGTGTGAAGTGTGGTTGTTTTGCACTTTTTGTGCATCAAAATGCCTGTTACAAGACTCCCAGCAGTGTTAGAGTGCATGCTGAACACTGCGCTTCAGGAACAAACACTATTCTTGTTCAAAGTGAACGGCAGAGGGAATCAGACTGTTGTTATTATATAAGATCAAGCAGAGCTGACAGCCATTTTCCTTTCACCCCAGGTCAAAGGTCATGTCGGGAAAAAAATGTTTTTCCCTAGTGTGCCGTGACAGAAGACGAGCAGAAGCGCACAGAGCAAACCCTGATTTTAAAAAAAAAATGAACAAACTCCCTTCTCCCGTGGGTTTATTCTTACCCACCCTGACGCCACTACTGATATGTCTATGTATAATTTGTGCCCTCCATCTTCAAGTAGTGGTTATAAAAATCAGCACATTGACTTGACACAACAGGACATAGACAGACCATGACTGTCAACTCTGACAATATAGAAAGTGTTAAGTTGTGTGGTGAATATGGGAATGGAGGGGGGAAAATGTGATGAGAATGACATGAGTGGGGAAGCCAAAAAAAGGTGTGAGAGAGTAAAAGGGGATTGGTGGAAGAAGTGGCATTGTCTGGTTCTGACTGTGGGGAGATGTGGGGAGAATGTTCAGGTGAGTCTACGGCAGGAGAGACGTGTGAGAGCGCATAAATCAAGATTGGGGATATTTTGAACAGTTTAAAAGAGTTCAATGACCAGTTTAACGATACAACAGACAATCTTTCCAGTAAACTAAATCAACTGACAACAACTTTCAAAACTGCTAGAGAACAATTTGTAGAGATGTGTCAGGTGGATCGGTGGTCTAGAGGTAACGCGCCTGTCTAGAAAGCGAAAAGTCCGGGTCTGAAGTGTGCGGCGGTTCGTACCCCGTTTGGACCGGAAATTTTTCCCCCATCCATTAGACCATGAGTGGTGGTCTGGGCGCTAGTCTTTCGGATGAGACGATAAACCGAGGTCCCGTGTGTTACACGTAATTATTTAGCGCACGTAAAAAAACCCACGGCAACAAGAGAGTTGTCCCTGGCAAAATTCTTAGAAAAAAGCCACTCTGATAGGGAAACAAATACAGCTGCAAAAAAAAAAAAAAAAAAAAAAAAAAAAGGGTGAAAGGGTGGCGCAGCGCTGAGTGGCGACGCGTTCTCCCGCTCTCCCCGGGGAGAGCAGCCCGAATTTCACCGAATTTCACAGAGAGAAATCTGCCATGACTTAAAGTGGTATGAAATGAAATCTGAGCGCTTTGATTTGTTGCTTTACAAGATTCAGCGCTATATAAATTCCATACATTATTATTATTATTATTACTCAATTGATGACTGATTAGTGTGAAATTAGTTTATGAGAGAAGGTGTTGTCTAATATAAGTATGAATTATAAACGATTGAATAGAATCTGATGATAATCTTCATCACAGATAAAATTGCTATTCATATTAGTCACTTATTGCAAACCTATATTGTGGATTTCCATGTCATGTTGTTCATTTGGGCTGTCATTGACTGTGTACTTTTTGTCTCAATAATTATATGTGTTTTGTTCCCAGTCCCCGTCTCTCTGTCGCCTTGTGAATGGGTGTAAAGCTTATCACAAATAAACCATTCTCATTTTCATTGTCTCTCTCTCTCTGTTTTTCTTTAGTATGCGGGGACGGGTGTAAAAAAGCACAAGTGTGCTTATTCATCCTCCTCAAAATCAAAGAATTTGATTTGATTTTCTCTCTCTTCTCTCTCTCTCTCTCTCTCTCTCTCTCTCTCTCTCTCTCTCTCTCTCTCTCTTCGCTCCTCTCTCTCTCTCTCTCTCTCTCTCTCTCTCGCTCTCTCTTCTCTCGCTCTCTCTCTGTGCAGTTCTGCTATTTTCTCCTTGGGATGAATGTACGTCTCCATTCAAAACCATACAAGATTCTCTGATTCTCCCCCTCACCATCCACCCCCACCACCCCCCTCGTTCCCCACACCCTGGCATCCCCGCACATCCAAGTCAGTCACAAATTACACTACCTGCTCTATGCCAGAAGAAGAAGGGAGGAGGAGGAGGAGGAGGAAGAGGTGGAGATGGAGGAGGAGGAGGAGATAGAGG
>CM054149.1:45886474-45891474 GCA_028751875.1 Rapana venosa | reverse complement strand
GTCTTTTACTGAATCATTATTGCACAGTCCAATTGATTCATTATAAACATTATTATGGACTTTAAAGACATCATCTTTCTACGGTTTAGATTTTCTCTTGTTGACTACAATTACAAATAATGCTTTTTTGTTTATTCGTTAGATTTTGTCAGAAATTGGGATTTTTACTATTCTGCACTCAAAAGTTATTTATATCTACATTTTCTTAACTGTCCAGTGTAGATTTAGTACACTCACCCTCCCCCCCCCCCCCCACACACACACACCCCGACTCCCAGAACTCCCCCCTCACCTTTATTTTTATTTTAATGTGTCTAATACATTTTGGAAAGAGACGTAAAATGAAACCGAACACACACACAACACACACACACACACACACACACACACACACACACACACACACACACATACATACATACATACACACATACACACATATACACATTCACACACATACACACGGCCACGGGGGGACTGGATGTAAAAAAAAACCACTTGAATGCTTATTCCATTGTTTTTTTTATATAAAAGAGTAAAATATAACATATAAAAATAGATAAAATAACACACAGACACACACACTGACGGAGACAGGAAGGGGGCTATTGGTAGTATTTTTGGAAATCTAGGTAGATGATATTTATATTTATTGTGAATCCAACTCTTGCTGTTCTACATCTTAGACTTCTTCTTCCTCACTTTTTCCACCCCCTCAGACAAGTGTAAAGTAAAATAATTATTATGATTTTTTTAAATAACTCGTAAAAGCAAGCCGATTTTTTTTTAAGCCAAGCAACTTGTGAGACTTTTTGGAATTCACATTCCATGCATTTTACGTGGTTTTATGCCGCGCACGTTTCCTGCAGTCCATAAACACGAAATAATTTGTATTTATTCAAAGAATTTGCCCCGAGCCAAGGCAATATTCCTTAACAGAAACTGGAGGGTCGGGGATACAATCCATTCAGAATGACATTCAAAAGCACAAACCTAGTAAACACGAAGAGATGAAAGATACTCACTGGTATGCATGCACAGGCATAAACATATATAGATTGTATTGTATCGTATTGGATTGGATTGGATTCCATTTCTTTGTATTGTGTTGTATTGTATTGTTTGCATTGTATTGTATCGTATTGTATTGTATTATATTGTATACCACTTTTAAGTCACGGCAGATTTATCTGCGTGAAAATTGGTGCTGCTCTACCCGGGGAGAGTCTGTCGCCACAAGAGCAGTGCCACCCATTTGTTTTTTCCAGTCTGAAGCAGTATTCCTTTCCCTATCAGACTGGCTTTGTTTCTACAGAATTTTGCCAGAGATAACTCTTTTGTTTGCCATGGGTTCTTTCACGTGCGCTAAATAAATATGTGTAGCACACGGGACCTCGGTTTATCGTCTCATCCGAAAGACTTTTACTCAGACCATCACTCATGATATAATTGATTGGGGGAAAGTTTCGGGTCCAAACGGGGATCAAATAACCGCACACGTTCAAACCGAACTTTTCGCTTTCTAGGCAGGTGCGTTACCTCTAGACCACCGATCCATCTATACAACGTACCACAGACACACTTATACAAAACTTAAAGCCATGCGAGTGTTGTTTGTATTTCTGTGGTAAATGTTTTCCTGTGTACTTTTTTATGTACGGCTTGTAGCCCATGTACGGCTTGTGTAAGGCTCACATACAAAATACAAACAACACTAGCATGACTTTAACATTAACCAGCTTCCTCCACTTCTCGCGGTTTCCATCTTTCCGAGGAACGACTCGCTTACAGAAAGCTCAAAACCATGACGAGTGGAGGAAGCTGGTTGCAAATTCTTCAGTGGTGCCCCAACGACCTGCTAAGACTACTGGACAGGGAAAGGGGGAAGGTGAAGTGTGAGACATCAGGTATTCATCCCACAAAGGCACAAAGTTACACACAACAGTTTGATACAGGCCACAATACTTAGATATTTTCTGCGCTGTGAAGTCTTCATTTCACTCAGAGGTTTTCTTTTCTCTCCTATTTTTGCTTTTTGTTTCTCTTTTGGTCTCTCTCTCTCTCTCTCTCTCTCTCTCTCTCTCTCTCTCTCTCTCTCTCTCTCTCTCTTCTTCTCTCTCTCTTCTCTCTCTCTCTCTTCTCTCTCTCTTCTCTCTCTCTCCCTCTGTCTCTCTCTCTCCCTCTCTCTCTTCTCTCTCTCTCTTCTCCCTCTCTCTCTCTCTCCTTCTCTCTCTCTCTTCCTTCTCTCTCTCTCTCCTTCTCTCTCTCTCTCTCTCTCTCTCTCTTCTCTCTCTCTCTCTCTCTCTCTCTCTCTCTCTCTCTTCTCTCTCTCTCTCTCTTTCTCTGGCATCACTTCGCTCTATGCCTTTTCTCTCTTTCTCTAAAGCCATTCACTCTACTCTGTCCAGTCCCACTTCCCTCACGACAGCAACAAAACCAAGCTGGAATGGATGCCAGGAAACCTGCCATGGCAACACGTCCTCTTGTCTTTTGGTATGCACGTGCGCCCTGGATGTGCATCGGTGGTCTAGAGGTAACGCGCCTGCCTAGAATTCGAAAAGCCCTGATCGGAAGTGTGCGGTGGTTTGAATCCCGTTTAATCCCGAAATATTGTCTCCATCCATTACCATGAGTGGTGGTCTGATTGTTAGTCTGTAGGATGAGACGATAAACCGAGATCGCATGTGTTACACATAATTATTTAACGCACGTTAAAGAACCCATGGCAACAAGAGAGTTGTCCCTGGCGAAATTCTGTAGGAAAAAAGCCACTCTGATAAGGAAACAAAGACAGTTGCAAACAGAAAAAGAAAAAAAAATAGGTAGCGCTGCTCTTGTGGCGACGCGCTCTCCCCCGGGGAGAGCAGCCCGAATTCCTCGCAGAGAAATTTGCGTGACTTAAAGTGGTATCAATAAATAAATCAATAAATAAAGTTCTGTGTGATGAGGAGAGGAGAGAGAGATGAGAGAGGAGAGAGCGAGAGAGAGGAGAGAGAGGATGAGAGAGGGAGGAGAGGAGAGAGAGAGAGAGAGAGAAGTCATGGATTTAAGACTAGATTTTCCTGGGGCGGTGGGAAACGGGGACTTTGGCTAGTGCAAGGGGAACAAATGTGTCCTGTAACGATTGTGAGATTACGTCCCAGCACCGTCACATAAGCACATTAGATTTTTATTTATTTATTTTATTTTATTCTTTTATATCGAGGATAATGGAATAAGCTCTTATGTGCTTTTTTTACATCAAGTCCCGTATGTTTGCAGTTTTTTGTCAATTCTGTCATCTGTTTCCACCGGACACAATGGCCTACTTTTACGAAAAGCGGTATAGGATTTAACGTGTGCGCAAGATATTCTGCGTGCGTTCGCACACGGGGCCTCGGTTTATAGTCTCATCCGAAGGACTTTTGGGGGAGAGTGGAGTCGGCATTGATGTTAACTCCAGAGGAAAATATCCCCTTGAACGGGAATCGAACCCGGGTCGTCGGATTGCCAGCGCAATGTTCTGACCACTAGGTTATCCCGTCCTGTGCACTGTCGCCGTTGTAATGTTTCTGAAATAATATAATAGTGTTTAATCTTGCCAACCCCATGATCTTGTCTAAAACAACATCATCGACTATTTTTACGTGTAACGTCCTGAATTCGAGAATAATGGAATAAGCAGCAGTCGTGTGCTTTTTTTTTGTTAGCATGGGTAAGCGGTTTTGTCAGTTTTGTCATCTATTCTCACCGGTACCCAAGGTTCGTCTTCGCTTCTCAAAGAAGGAAGAGGTTTTTAAGTGTGCGCAAGGTGTTCTGCATGTGTTCACACACGGCATCTTTGGGCTGTTATATTTTTTGTTTGTTTTAGGGATTACAGATTGTGTCGGCGGGCATTAAACTTGACCTCAGTCCCTTGTCCTGGTAGTGGGGGGCTGGTGGAGTGTACCTGGCCCAGTGGTCAGAACTGAACTCCTAATCTGAAAGATATCTGAGAGTGCAGGCTTGAGTCGCGCTGTATGTTAATTCAATTCAATCATTTTATCATCTCACAAATAGAGAATCTCGTGTTGGTTACAAGCCGTACGTAAAAAAAAGTGAATAGGAAAACATTTACCACAGACGAAGAACACAGCACAGTATACGAACATCGCCTCACATGCATTACACGATAATGCCTACACTAATACCAATACCAAAACTTTATCATTTCATTTATAAAAAAGGGGAATTCAAGTAGTCACAAGCCATATCTACATAAATATGATTAACAGAAACATTTGTCAACGAAAGTTATACGATTCAAATCCACAAAAAATCAAAGAATAAGCACCCATGTGCCTTTTCACACCCAGTCCCACAGAGAGAGACAGCGACAGACAGAGACAGAGACAGACAGACACAGAGACAGGGAACCACATCATTCTCTTTACAACATAATGAGTAACACAAACAGAACGCAATCAGCAAGGGAAGTATTTTTGCCTGTTGTTTTTTTTCCTTTTCTCCTCTTTCTTGGGTTTTTTTTTTTTCCCCTTTAAAATTTCCTTTATACTTTTCTTCTTTATTTTTATCCTTCCATTGCCAAAAAATTGCATAATGACATTTGCAAACACGGAGCAAGCCAATTAATGGTGTTTGCTAATCAGGCGTTTGATTAAAGTGTCAGACTGATTGCTTTAGCCTTTACAATAAATTATGTCGTAGGGGGCATGTTTGTGCACGAAATGCCTTAATTACAACAGCTATCGTCTACTATTCTCACTCCCGTTCAATGTCTGTCTGTCTGTCTGTCTGTCTGTCTGTCTTGTCTGTCTGTCTGTCTCTCTCTCTCTCTCTCTCTCTCTCTCTCTCTTTTCCTCTCTCTCTCTCTCTCCCCTCTCTCTCTCTCTCTCTCTCTCTCTCTCTCTCTCTCTCTCTCTCTTACAGATTGTGTCGGCGGGCTTTTTGTCACACAGTTTTCACCACAAATGTTTTGATCGAACCCATAGTGTGTTTCAGTACATAAGTTGTCTCCCCCG
>CM054149.1:45861474-45883974 GCA_028751875.1 Rapana venosa | reverse complement strand
CCAGAATATCCAATAAATGTACAGCTATCATCAAAACCTGGTGCACTAAGGCCATTTAATATTATACAGTCATGCATATTACACAGTTCAATTTTGTTGTTCCCCAAAGTTGTTGATATTGCATCTTGAGATTTCCTTGGATAATGGTTACAGTCAGAAATTGACATTTGTTCGAAATCACTGCTATCTCCATTAAAAACTATAGTTTTCCATTGCAGTTCTTGCATTAAAATCTCCACTTAGCATAATGAAAAAATCCCCATGTTGTTCATATATATCTGCTAAGCATTGATCTAGTACTTCAATTCCATATACGCCATGTTTTGACTTCCAAAACAAAGAATCATATGGTGGGATGTATGAACAAATCATCATTATGTTTTTGTCAGTAGAAAAGAGCTGTCTGTCTATTTGTAAAACTACTGTATTTTCTTGTTCTACCTGAATGCGTGTAACAAAACCAGCAAAAGATTTTCTAACCATTACAATTACTCCACCAGAGTATCTTCCTTGGTGGGACAGCTTCCTTGCTTTGGAAGTGAATATTATAAAGTCATCAAATAAAGCTGATTCAAAATCAAAAGCTAAACTAGAAGAAAACTTAACCACTTTCGATTTACCAGGAAGGAAGAAGATAGAATTATTTATGTTGAAGCTAGAAAGAGGTATAAGCAGTTGCTAAAAGTCAAGAAACTCACTTATAACAGGCAACAAACTGAAAAGTTAGCAAATGAGGCGAACAGTCCCTCTAGTTTTTGGAAGGAATTACGTAGATTGGGTCTTGGAAATAAGAATAGAATTACAAACAACATTACCACAGATGACTGGTTTAACCACTTTAAAAACATCTTTCAGGGTTTAATAATGATGAGTGTATTGATGAATGTGACATTGTGAATAATTTATCCGAAGAAATAGACCACGTGTTAAATAAAGAGATAACAGAAGAAGAAGTTAGTCATGCTATTAGAAGATGAAAAACAATAAAGCAAGCGGCATTGATGAAATTTCTGCAGAAATGATAAAAAATGGTGGTCCAAAAGTAAATGTATTTCTGGTAAAGCTATTTAATGTAATTTTTGACAAGGCATATACCCTCAGAATGGTCTAAAGCCATAATTATTCCTTTGTATAAGAAAGGAGATCCTGAGAATGTTGATAATTATAGAGGAGTTTCTCTCTTAGTATAGTATCTAAATGTTACATACCATATTGATGTTCGATTGTTATGATTGGTTAGAAAGTAATAGCCTAATCTCAGAATGTCAGGCAGGTTTTCGTTCAATCATATTACAGTTGATCAGATTTTACTTTGTATGCCACTATTCAGAACTATATGACTAAAAAAGGAAGAAAATTGTATGTTGCCTTTGTAGATTTTAAAAAGGCTTCGACACAGTTTGAACATGGCAGGTTATTAAGTTATATCAAACGCAAGGTGTAAAGGGTAAATTTTTTGCATCACTTGGGGCTATGTATAAGTCATTATCAGCATGATTCGAGCAAATTCTGAATTAACATAATATGTTTCAAACCCCCATGGGGTTACGACAGGGATGTGTTCTAAGCCCAACATTATTTTCTATGTCATTAATCAGTTAGCAAACGTTATGAATGAAAAAGGTAAGCAGGTGCACAACTGTTTCCAGATATTTTGAGTTGTTTATCTTGTTATTTGCTGATGACGTAGCATTAATGTCAACTACACCTACTGGTTTACAAAATCAATTAAAGGTCTTAGAAACTTGTTGTGATTAATATGAAATTAAGTGTAACATAGACCAAAACTAAGATTATGGTATTTAGGAAAGGGGGGCACTTAGGAAAACGTGAAAAATGGTACTTTGATAATAAGAGATTAGAATGTGTAACAATTATTGTATTTAGGATTTAATTTTACATCTATGATTAGCGTAAAAAGAGGTACATCACATTTGGTTACTAAAGGTAAAAAAGCAGTTACTCAGCTTAACAAAGTTTTTCAGAAGTGTAAAGAATGACAGTAAATACATTTTTTAAAATTTTTGATACCAAAATCCAACAATACTGTTATATTCAGCTGAAATTTGGGGATTGGATAGACTAGAGCATCTAGAAAAAGTACATTTAATCGCTTGTAAAAGATTTTTAGGTGTTCCTGTCAAGACACCAAATAAAATGGTGTATGGAGATCTGGGCAGGTACCCATTATATGTAAATACGTATGTTGCATGCGTAAGATTTTGGTTTTAAATTATTACATATGGATTCTGAAAGATTGCCACACAAAGCTTATTGTATGTTTGTTAGAATTAGATAAAAGGGCAAACAATGCTGGGTCTCTAAAATCAGGGAAATATTCTGCATAACTGGGTTTAATATCGTTTGGTTAAACCAAGGAGTAGGAGACATTAAAAATGTTCTTACGTGCTTTAAACAAAGACTTGTAGATTGGTTTACCCAGGAATGGACTGGCACCATCAGAGATCGCAGTAGATATGATAGTTACAGAAACTTTAAGATTGTTTTGAAAGAGAGATGTATATTAGTGAAATGGATAATATTGCTTTCGAGTAGCAGTTACTCAAGTACGAGTGAATGCGCTACCACTAAACAATAATACACATCGCTATAGTAGTTCAAATGAAGATAAGCAGTGCCCTGTTTGTAAAGACAAATAGAGAATGAAGAACACTTTTTATTTAATTGCCCTGTCTTGAAGATTGAGACACAAGTTTCTCAAAGATGCGAGAGACTTCCTTTGCACGTGCTACTCAAAGCTACAATATCTACTGATTAGACATAATTTATCACGATTTATTTTTCATGCAACCAACAGAGAAGTAAGATAACTGTTATAGAAATGGATCCTTATATTGATGAAAAACTACATTCAAAACATTTGTCGATTATGACGAACGTGAATTGATTTGTGATGAATATTCAAGAAATGGGTGATGTAATTTCTTTTTTATTTGCTGATATATCATTTCATATTTATATACATTGATAGTAATGTGTTTATAACACTCATGTCATATGTCCACTCCGCACACCCGTCATTCCTTTGTATTGTGGCTAAAGGCCGATGTACAGTAAAAGTCTGAAGTCTGAAGTCTGAAGAAGTCTCTCTCTCTCTCTCTCTCTCTCTCTCTCTCTCTCTCTCTCTCTCTCTTCTCTCTCTCTCTCTCTCTCTCTCTCTCTCTCTCTCAGCACTTGACTATTGTATTCCAATATGTTCTGTTTTTATTTTGTCTAAGTTGAGTACCGTTCATTCATTCATTCATTCATTCATCAATTTATTTATTCATTCGCTCGTTCATTCATGCTTTCAGCCCAGATTTCGTTCATTCAGCCTTATTTTTTTATTTCATTTTTTACCCTTTCATGAATTCTTCATTCACTCATCTTTCATTATTCTTCATTCATTCCCTTATTCTTTTCTCATTTTTCCCATGTTCGTTTTTTCGTCTTTCTCTTTTTTTTTTCATTCACTTTTCTTCTTCATTATTCATTCTTCATTCTTTCATTACCTTATTAATTTTTTCCGTTTTTCTTTATTCTGTTTCTTTCGGTTTTCTTTCATTCAGTCGTCAGTCACTCACCACTTTCATTCTTCATTAATTGTTGATTCGCTCGTTCAGTCTTTTTTTCCCCTTCTGTTTTTTGTCTTTACGTCTGTTACAAAAAAACTGGTGAAACATTTCCGGTACAGTAAAATTTTCACAAACAGACGTAGTCATTTTGAAACAGAGCATGAAATAAATTGACAGCTAACTTTTTTTCTACTATGATATTTTCTATGGGTTTGACAATGCTCTTAAAAAACTTTTTTTTTAAAACTCATTTTTTTTGCTTAAATTTTTAATTACAAAGAAAGGGGGTTTATCGAGTTGCAAAAAAAAAATATAAACTTTAAACTAATTTTGGTTGAAAGAACGAGAGGGGCAGAACTGAAAGAGAGGAAAAATAGCGGAAAAATTAAGTAATTATATCCGTTAACTATTGCAAATTGCACTATCGATCGGTTAAAAAAAAAAAATTTCCCTGCTGGCGTGACTTTGCAGGCACAATGCCTCTGTCAAAAACGTTCTGTAGTGGCAGGTAGTGGGTTTGCCCCTCAGCGTCCTGTAGATTCAAGCTCGAATGTTCTTATGATCTTCAACTCATTTTACGGTTATCTGCTAGTGTTTATAGGTATATTGCTGTATTTGTAGGGCGTACTGCTAGTTTTTTAATTATTTGCTGTATTTGTATGTTATCTGCTAATGTTTATGGTATATATCGTACTATTTGTAGGTTTTTTTTGCCCCATTTGTAGGATATCTGCGAGTATGTGTGGGATATCTGTAGTATTTATAGGTATTTGCTAGTATTGTAGGATATCTGCTACATCTGCTATATTTGTGGGTATATATTGCTAGTATTTGTAGGAATCTGTAGTTTTTGTGGGTATATCGCGGTATTTATAGGTTTATTGCTAGTATTTATCGGTATATTGCTTTTTTGTAGTTATCTGCTATATTTGAGGTGATTTTTCCTTTTTGTAGGTTACACTACTATTTTAAGTTTTTCTGGGGTTTTGATGGGGATATATACAAAAATTTTAGGTAGATCTGCTACTACTTAAAGATATATCTGTATATTTATAGGTATATTGTTGTGTTTTAGTATATCAGCTAATGTATAGGCAGATTGTGATTTTGGTATTAATTTTTCAGTTTCATTTAAAAATATTTTGTGTGTATTAAAAATAATAATTAAAAATGTAATAAAATGGAATTTAATAGCGCTAAATCTGTAAAAGAAACGAGTCAAAGGGCGTTGCACTCAAATCATTGACACGCAAAAAACATAAGATATTTCAAGTTTAGGGCACACACCGCGCGCGCGCGCGCGACCACGACACAACATCAGGTGGTGAGAAGGAGGTGAAGGATGCTGTTGAAAAAAGTAGGAACAGATATGGGGGAAATGTCGGTGGGAAAAATAAGTGCTTTTTGGGCCGGGATTTGAAGGTATAAGGAAAAGGTTTTTGGCGAGTGAAAGGGGAAAGTTCTTTCCCAGGTGGATGGCCCAGAAACAGAGAAAGGGGACACCCAAAAATTTAATGTATAGAAAATCAGTCATGGCCCTTAAAACTTATGTACTTATTTAAGGGTTTGGATAGCCTTGTGCCGGGGGCCTCATGTTTGTTTTAAAAATACATCACTAAGGCTGGGGGGTCTAACTCTTTGCTGAGATTTATTTTGGCACTTTTATTTTTTTGTCTTTTCAAGTATTTTTTTTCGATGATCAAAATATTAAACTCAGCGTCTTTATATGTGAATTCTATTTTTTTGTGAAGGAAGGTGGCGGGATGGTTAAGGTTTGTCTGCCAAAAAGAAAAACGTGAGGTTATGGTTCAATTCCCACCCTCCCCCTTTTTTCCCCAATTTTGAAAAAAAAAATCGAATAAATGTCAAAATCCTTTGGATGAGACTATAAACCGAGGCCCCTGTGTGCGAACGCAGCAGAAAATTTTTGGCAACGTTTTAAAAACCTGTTTCCGCTTTTTGAAAGAGTAGGCCATTGTGGCCGGGGGGGGGGGTGACAAAATTTTTAAAAACCCTATAACGCTTTTTTTTTTAAGTATTGGGCGCTTCGATTTGTTTTCTTAGAGATTCAGCGCTAAATTTTCCCAAAATTTTTATTTTATTATTTATTTTATATTTTTTTTTATTATTTATACATCCACTACCTGTGGCATGTACTTTTGGGAAATGTTGTCTTCTGTTCCCCTTGGCAACAGGGATACTCTTTTGAAATGCAGAACTGATTTTTTGTGTTCGTGAGATGTTGAGCGTGGGGGTTTGCTCACGAATTGGGTTTATAATCTTTTCCCAGGGGGTATTTGGGGGGGGTGGAGTCAGCATGATGTAACTAGGTGAAAAATCCATCTTTAACGACGTTTCGTTTGGGGTCAAGCACTGGCCCTTGATCGGTATGGCAACCCTTTTGACCACCCGACTACTCCCTTTGCTTTGGTAATTAAAACCCGGGTACATACTCCCCTCCCCGGGGAACACCTTAGATGGACTTGTTTAACCCAAGCTACGTATGAACTATGCAGACCCTTTCCAAACACATGAAACTCCCTTTAATGTTTTTGTCAAAAAGAAGTCATATCCCAGCCCCCTCTCCCCCCCCTCCCGCTATGGCCTTTGGGGGGGGAATGAAACCCACTAATTACACCCAAGCATGCAATCTAAGGTGGAAGGGGGCAGGATCCCCAAGGTTGTTTGCTAGAACACATCGCTTTTAAAATTTATCGCTGTGGCGAAAAAGAAATAGAGGCAAAGTCAAAAACAAGTGGGGTCGAGGTTTTGCCTAGTGGATAGAAGGTTGGTCGTGATTGAAGCCCGGGTTCAACCTCCCCAATACCACCGGCCCCTGTTGAGGGGATGTTTTTTCCTGGAGAAAATCGGTACCCACTCTACTTTCCAAAAAAAATTTGTTCAGAGGGACATGATTTAGTCGGACGACAAGATTCAAAAAAAACCCGCACCTTTGTGGTTTTTTAGTGCGAATTGATGAAAATCTTGACAGAAGTTAAAAAAAAACCCAAAAAAACTGTTCCACCCTTTCGAAGAGTAGCCAGTGCACACGGTTTTGGCGAAGCAAGAAACATATCCTAATATTATATTTGTGTGCGAGAAGTCTTTCGCACCGTTAAAAAATCTAGACCTGTTTTCCCCCTTTTGTAAGAGTGGGCCAATGCCACCCTTAGGAACGAACGTCAAAATTTAAAGAACGTACAACACAATTTTTTTTAGACATCTCCCCGAAATCAAATACGGCTACCTAAATTGGGGTTGGAACGTGCCCTACGCAAAAAAATTTTCATTTTGGGGGACCCTCGGGCAAAAGCCAATGGGGAAAAAAAAAAAAAACTGAACAACAACCAAGTCACGTCAGCGTTGAAAGGAAAATGTAAAAATAAACAGATTTATATCCTGTGGTATTTCGTGCCATTTCCCAAAACAATTAAACAGGACATGCCGGCAAAAGGTCCTGTTACTGCCTATAAAAAACCCAGCGTACCTTTTTTCTGACATTTCGGTTAAGCTGATATCAAGTTGGGACATTTAGATGTCTGGGATACCGCATTACCCGCGTAAAATAAACCTGGAAAAAAACTGAAATAGATTTCCACTAGTCCCGGGGGTTTTGTGTGACTTTGCTTCTTTTTCGCGAAGAGAGACAGAAAATAGAAGGCAGAGAGAGGAAAAGGGGGCGAGAGAAAGGCGAGAGAGAGAGACAGAGAGCGGGCAGAGAGGGCAAGGAAAGGCGGAGAGAGGAGGAAATAGAGACCCAAAAGGGGAGAGTGGACAGAGAGAGGAGATACAGAGAAAAGGAGGGACGAGAGGGGGAGGAGGGGGTTTGGAGAGAGAGCTTGAGAAAGAAGGGGGAAGGAGGGAACACACACAATTCCCCCCCCCCACCACACACCACTCATAAAAACGCATCCACAAATACCAAAAAAAACAGGTGGTCGGGGTTAGAGGTAAGCGCCCGTCTAGAAAACGAAAAATCGGGTCTGAAATGTGCGGCGGTTGTACCCCGTTTGGACCGGAAATTTTTCCCCCATCCATTAGACCTGGTGGTGGTCTGGGCGTAGTCTTTCGGATGAGACGAATAAACCCAGGCCCCCTGTGTTTTCCGTAATTATTTAGCGCACGTAAAAAAACCACGGCAACAAGAGGTTGCCCCGGGCAAAATTCTTAAAAAAAAAGCCACTCGATGGGGAAAAACCAATACAGTCCCGAAAAAAAAAAAAAAAAAAAAAAGGGGGAAAGGGTGGCCCCAAGCGTAAGGGGGGAAAACCCCGTTCCCCCGTTTCCCCCCAGGGAGAGAGGGATTTACGGAGAGAAAATCTCCCTGATTTAAAAGGGGTTTTAAAAAATAAAATTGAGCGTTTGATTTGTTGCTTTACAAATTCAGGCTAATAAATTCCTTACATTTTTTTTTTAAATTATTATACACACGCGCGTCGTAAAAACCGCACGGAGAGGACGGGAACATAGAACGATAGAGCAAAAAGGGGAAAAAGTTTGACAGACAGCCCAAAAACAGGAGAGAGTTTGGGAGAGAGGGAAACAGAGAAAAACAGAGCCCAGAGGGATGAGAGAGAAGAATGGGCAGAAAAAACAGACAGACGGGCCCAGGGGGGACAGAAAAAAAATGCAGAAAGAAGGTAGGGACAGAGGTAGACCAGGGTAGGGGAAAAAAAGCCGGGAGGAGCTGGACACAGAGGAAAAAAACACAGGCGAGGAAAAAGGAAAAAAAAGCCCACGTCAGAGGCCAGAGTTTGAAAAGGGCCCAAAAAAAAATGCCTAGTAAAAAATGGGGGGAAAGGGGTTTGAAAGAAAAAGGTATCCCACGGTTTAGCTGTCTATTCTCAAAAACAGTCCAGAAAAAGCGGGTTTATAAAGCGTGAATTTGTTTTGTTTGTTTTTTTTTTTTAATCCCAGATTAAGGGCTTCGATTTTTTTGTTTTACCAAGATTCAGCGCTATATTAAACTTCATTTTTGTTTATTATTATTAATATTATTATTTTATTATTATTATATTTTATTATTTTATTATTTTATTATTATATTATTATTATTTATTTTATTATTATTTTTTGTTGTGTTGTTTTTAATATTATTATCATCTCATTTTCATCATCTCATCATCCTTTGTCGTCGTGGTCGTCGTCATCATATCATCTTATTGTTGTTGTTGTTGTGCGTTATAATATTGTTATTATTTTATATTGTATTAATAATATATGTTTTCTTACTAAATTTTGTTGTTTATTATTATAATAACACTTTTTGGCCTTTCATTTCCTCTATTTTGCATTCTGTTGCCTAGTAGCATGTGAGTTAATAATAATAATAAATTTAATAAATAATAATTTAAAAATAATAAAAATAAAATAATAATAATATTAATAACAATAAATAACAATAATGTGATGATGATATAATTTAATAATAAAAAAATAATAATAATAATATAATAATAATAAAAATAATATTTAAAAATAATAATAATTTAAAAATTAAAAAATAAAATTAAAAATAAAAATAATAAAATAATTTAAAAATAATAATATAATATGATAAAAAAATAATGATAAAATAATAACTTGGAATTTATATAGCGCTGATTTTGTAAAAAACAAACAATCGAGCACTTGCACTAAAACATTTAACTCATGCAAAATCTCCTAGCATAATGAAAACGATTTCAATCCATGCGCACGACGTACGCACGCACACACCACACACACAAAAAACGCGCGCGCGCGCGCCACACACACACACACACACACAAAAACACACACATAACCCCCAACACACACACAAATCCTCGCGAACAATTAGGAGGTGTAAGATGTGTTGAAAATTAGGGACAAATATGTGGGAGAAAGTCTCAGGTAGGTAATAAGTGTGTTTTGAGGCTGGATTTGAAGTATCAAGTGAAGGCTTTTGGCGATGTGAAAGAGGGAGGTCATTCCAGGTGGATGACCAGGAAACAGAGAAAGAGCAACGGCCAAAAGTGGTTTTGTTTGAATCTGGGTGTTCGAAAACAAAAGTATCTGCGGCTGAGCAAAGGGAACGGGATGGAGGTTTCGGTGAAGCGGTTCAGGAAAGAGGTGAGTTTGTGGAGAATATGAACAGATGAATAATGTTCACTGATACAATAAAGTAGTCTCCTCCATACTTTCACCAGAATATCAATAAATGTACAGCGATCACAAAACATGGGATTCATAAGGCATTTATATTATACAGTTCATGCATATTAAAGTTCAATTAGTTGTTCCAAGTTTTTGATGATTGGATCATCTTGAGATTTCCTTGTATGGTTACAGTCAGAAATTGACTTTTGTTCGAAAAATCATGTATCTCCATTAAAGTATAGGTTTTCCGATTGCAAGTTCTTGCATAGATAATCTTCATTAGCATAATGAAAAAATCCCCATGTTGTTCGATATATCTGTAAGCATTGATCTAGTACTCCAATTCATATCGCGAATGGTTTTGGCTTCCAAAAAAAAGAATCATATGGTGGGATGTTATGAACATAAATATCATTTGTTTTTGTCAGTAGGAAAGAGCTGTTCTGTCTATTTGTTTAAAACTAGCTGTATTTTCTTGTTCTATAGAATGCGTTAGCAAACAGCAAAAGATTTTTACATTACAATTTTATCCACCCAGGAAATCTACTTGGTGGACAGTTCTTGTTTGGAAGGCATATTATACATTCAATTACAATATTAAAGTGAAATAAAATCAAAGAGAGGAAATAGAGAAAAACTTAACATTTCTCGATTTACCAGAAGGAAGAAGATAGGAATTATTTATGTTGAAGCTGAAAGGGTATAAGAGTTGTAAAGTCAAGAAAACTCATTGTATAAAGCAACAAATGAAAAGTAGTTAGGAAATGAGGCGAAAGTTCCTTGAGTTTTTTTGGAAAGAAATATTAGTAGATTGGGGTCTTGGAAATAAGAATGAATAACAAACAATTACACAGATGCTGGTTTAACCCACTTTAAAACATCTTTAGGGTAGAAGTGAGTGTATTGATGGAATGTGAGCATGATGGTGAATAATTTATCGAAGAAATAGGACAGTGTTAATTAAAGAGAGTAACAGAAGAAGTAGTTAGTCATGCTAATTAGAAGACTTGAAAAACAATAAATGCAAGCGGCTTGATGAAATTTCTGAGAAATGAAAAAAAAATGGTGGTCCAAAAGTAAAGGATCTTTGGTAAGTATAGCTATATATATGTAATTTTGGACAAGGCATTATATACCCTGCAAGAATGGGTCTAAAGCCGATAATTATTCCTTTGTATAAGAAGGTGATCTTGAGAATGTGATAATTTAGAGGAGTTTCTCTTTAAGAGATGTATTAATTGTTACACTAATATTGAATGTTCGATTGTATGACTGGTTAGAAAGTAATAGTCTAATCTCAGAATGTCAGGCAGGTTTTTGTAATCATATTCTAAGTTGATCAGATAGTTACTTTGTATGCTCCTATTCAGGAACTATCTGGACTAAAACAAGGAAGAGAAAAATTAGAATGTGCCTTTGTAGTTTTATAAAAAGGCCTTCGAACAGTTGAACATGGCAGGTATTAGTTATATAAAATGAAGGTGTAAAGGGTAAAATTTTTGGCATCACGGGGTATGTTTTAAGTCAGATTATAGCATGCATGTGTCGAGCAAATGTTGGAATAACGATAATATGTGTCAAACCCCATGGGGGTACGACAGGGATGTGTGCTAAGCCCAACATTATGTTTAGTGGTCATAAGTCAGGTAGCTCAACGTTATGATTGAAAAAGGTAAGATGGTGAAAACTGTTTAGATTATTTGTGAGTTGTTTTATGTATATTTGTGTAGTCGGAGCATATGGTCAATAAACGACTGGTTTACAAAATCAATTAAGAGGGTTTTAGAAACTTGTTGTGATAATTGAATAGTTAAGTGTAAAAATTGTCAAATCTAAGATTATGGTATTTAGGAAAGGGGGGAATAGGAAAACGTGGGAAAAGAATGGTACTTAGATTAATAGAGAGATTGGTAGTTAAAATTATGTATTAGGGATTTATTTTACATCTATGATTAGGTTAAAAGAGGTACATAACATTGTTGGTTATAAAGGTAAAAAAGAGTATATAGTTAAACAAAGTTTTCAGAAGTGTAAGAAATGACAGTAAAATAGACATTTGTTTTAAGAAAGTTTTGATACAAAATCACAACCATTACTGTTATATACAGCAGAAAATTTTGGGGATTTTTGTGTGTATAGATAGAGATTAGAAAAAGTACATTTAACGATTTGTAAAGATTATTTTTTAGGTGTTCTGTCAAGACACCAAATAAAATGGGTATGAGATCTGGGCAGGTACCATTATATGTAAAATAGTTAAGTTGCTAGCGTAAGATTTTGGTTTTTAAATTATTCATTGGATTTGAAAGATTGACACAAAAGTTATTGTATGTTGTTAGAATTAGATTAAAAAACGGGAAACAATGTGGGTCTCTAAAATAGGGGGATATATTTGCATAATGGGTTTATATAGTTTGGTTAAACCAAGGAGTGGGAATAAAAATGTTTAGTGCCTTTAACAAAGACTTGTAGATAGGTTTCCAGGAATGGAGGGCAACCATAGAGATTCGCAGTAGATTGGATAGTACAGAAACTTTAAGTTTGATTATTGAAAGAGGAAGGAGAAGGTATATTGTGAAATGGATAATATTGCTTTTTGTTCGAGTAGCTGTTATCAAGTTCCGAGTGAATGCGTACCGTAAAACAATAATACAATGGCATAGTCGTTCAATGAAGATAAGCAGTGCGTGTTTGTAACTACATATAGAGAGATGTAGAACACTTTTATTTATTGCCTGTCTATGGAAGATTTGAGACACAAGTTTTCAGAAGTGCGAAGAATTCTTTGCACGTGTACTCAAGCTACAATATCTATGTATAGAATAATATGATCCGATTTTTTTTCATGCAACACACAGAAGAAGTAAGAGAACTGTGTAGAAATGGATCCTAGATTGATGAAAATACATTCCAAAGCATTTGTCGATATGACGAAACTGTTGAATTGATTTGTGATGGATATGCAAGAAATGGGTGATTGTAGAT
The DNA here is from genome assembly GCA_028751875.1 of Rapana venosa. Lineage (NCBI taxonomy): Eukaryota > Metazoa > Mollusca > Gastropoda > Neogastropoda > Muricidae > Rapana > Rapana venosa. Next base: position 45,871,294 of record CM054149.1, on the reverse strand, counting down.
TTCTTTATTATTGGCTGATAATCATTTATAAGTTAATATACATGATTAGTATGTGTTTGAACATCATGTCATAGTGTCCCCTAGCACACGGCATTCCTTTGTATTGGTGCCTGAAGGCCGAGAGTTACAGTTAAAAGTTGACTGAAGTCTGAAGTGAGAGAGGGAGAGGGAGAAGCGAGGGAGGGGGAGCTGAAGAGTCTCTTCTCTCGTTCTCTTTCTCTCTCTCTTTCTTCTCTCTCTCTCTGATCTCTTCTGCTCTCTCCTCTTTCTTCTTTCGCACTTGACTATTGTATTAATATGTTCTGTTTTTATTTTGTTAAGTTGAGTACCAGATCATTATTCATTCAGTATTTCATCAGAATTTGTATTTATTCATATCGCCTCGTTGTCGTTATGATTTCAGTCGAGTTGTCTTTCATTAGCTTTATTTTTTTATTTCATTCATTATATCAGCATATTTGAATTCATTCATTCACTCACTATTCACTTATCATTCATTCATTACTTATTATTTGTTCATTTATTCGATAGTTCGGTCTTTATTTCTTTCTTGATTTTTTTCATTAGCTTATTCATTGTTCACTTATTATTTTTATTCATAGTCATTACTTATTATTTTTTTCCGTGGTATATCTTTATTTGTTTTTCGGTGTTTCTTTCATTCGTCATTCAGTCAACATCACCTCTTTCATTTGTCATTAATTGTTGATTCGCTCGTTCAGTTTTTCTTTCCTTATGTTTGTGTCTTACAGTTGAACAGAAAGTGTTGTGATAATATTTCGGTACAGATGAGACATTTCGAACACAGACGTAAGTCAGGTAAAGAGAATGTAATATAATTTGACAGTAAACTTTTTTTCTACTATGATATTTTTATGGATTTGACAATGTCTTAAAATTTTTTTACACTCATTTTTGTATGCTTATAAGGTTAATTACAAAGAGGGGAATTATCTAGTGATTGCGGAAAAAAATTATGAAACCTTTTTATTTAAATAGATTTTGGCTTTGTAATGAGTACGAGAGTGCCGCAGACACTGAAAAGAGAGGAAAAATGCGGATATTAAGTATTTATATACGTTAATATTGTATTGCACTATAGATCGGTGAAATAAAAAATTTTGTGGCGTGATCTTTGGACAGGACAATAGCTCCTAGATTCTAAACGATTCTGTAGTGCAGGTAGTGGGATTTGATCAGCGTCTGTAGATTAAGCTCGAATGTTTTATGATAATAAACATCAGGTTTTTACAGGTATATTGTCGTGTTTATAGGTATATCTGATTGTGATTTGTAGGCGTATGCTGACTAGTGTTTAAGAGGGTATATCTTCGTATTTGTATGTAATATTGTTATGTTTTAGGGTATATTTATTGCTATATTTGTAGTATATATGTACATTTGTAAGGTATATCTGGCGAGTTGTGTTTAAGGTTTATGTAAGTATTTATGGTATTATGCTGCTGTTTTTGTAGAGTAATTGCTACATGTGCTAGTAATTTGTAAGGTTATATGTAGTATTTGTGGTATATTGTAAGTATTTGGTAGGTATATTGGGTATTTATAGGTTTTTGCTAGTATTTGTCGGTTTAATTGCTAGGATTTGTACGTCTTTGTATTTTGTAGGTAGACTGTCCATTATTTGTAGGGTTATACTATATATATATAAGTATTTTGTGGTTTGATAGGTATATATATAAATTTATAGGTAGATTGTACTATAAGGTATATCTGCTTATATTTATGGATATATATGTTAGTGTTTTAGGTATTTCAGCTAATATGTGATAGGAGTATTGTGAGTATTTATAGGTATCTAATTATTTAGTTTATGATTAATTCATCGTCGTGTGTATATTATGATATAATAATAATAATGATGTATAATAAATATGGAATTTATATAGCGTGAATCTTGTAAAGAAAACGAGTGAAGGCTTGCATCAAAGATTGACACGAAGTAACATAAGATATTTAAAGTTTATGCAACATCAGGCGCGCGCTGCGGGGAGCACGAACACACAATAGGTGGTGAATGAAGGAGGTGAAGGAGGCTGTTTTGAAAAAAAAAGTAGGAAACGATAAAGGGGGAACATTGTAGGTAGGACAAAGTGGTTTTGAGGAGGATTTGAAGGTATCAAGAGAGGCTTTTGGACGAAGTGAATGGGAAGTTCAGTCAGGTGGATGAGACCAGAAACAGAGGGAAAGAGCGACAGAACAATAATGTATAGAAAAGTCAGTCAAGCTGCTAAACATTATGTACTATATTTTAGGGGGATGGATAGCTGGTGCGTGAGCTCGTTTGTGATAAAAATAATAAGAATGCGATGGTCTACTCTTTTCTGGATTTTCTTTTGGAATTTATTTTTTGTCTTCTTCGCAAGTACGTTTATTTCGATGATAAGGAATATTAACATCATGGTGTTTATAGTGAATTCTATTTATTTATTGTGAGGAAGGTGGAGGATGGTTTGGTTTGTTGCCAATCAAGGTAACGCGTGAGGTTATGGGGTCAATTCCCAGCTCGCCCTTTCTTCCCAAATTTGAAAAAATCGAAAATGATGTCAAATTTTGATGAGACTATATACGAGGCCCTGTGCTGCGAACGATGCAGAACTCTTGGCGACAGTTCTATCCTGATTCGCTTTTCGTAAGAGAGTAGGCCATGATGTGTGGGGAGGGAAAGATGACAAAATTTTAAAAACCGCATAACACGCTTCTTTTTTTTTTTTGTATTGTCTCTGGAGGCGCTTCGAATTTGTTGCTTTTTTAGAAGAGTCAGGCTAATTTAATTCATAAAATATTATTATGATTATTATTATTATTATTTATTATTATTATTATTGATACTTTCCAGCTACCTGTGGTGCATGTACTTTGGTAAATGATTGTCTTTGTTCCATTGGACACTGTGGATAGTTGAAATCAGAGATGATTTTTTCTTTGTTCGGGAGATGTTGAGGTGGGTTTGTCACGGAACTCTTTGGTTTATATCTTTCGCCAGGGGACTATTGGGGGGGTAGTGGGTCAGCACATGATGCGAAATCAGGTGAAAAATCCATCTTGGAAGAAGTTTCATATGCGGGGTAAGATGGGTTTAGATGAGTATGGGCAACGTATGACAGACAGTATTGCTTTTGTTAGTATTAACCTGGGGTAATACTCCATCCTAGAACATCCTTTAGAGAGATCTTGTTAACCAAGCGTACGTTGCAACTCATGCAGACTAATTTCCTAAATTGAAATCGTCAAATCGTTTGTAAAGAGCAAGTCGACATCGCCAGCCGCCTTCACCTCCGCTATGGCTGGGAGTAGGAATGACGATGTAATTACACCAAGCATGCAATCTAAGACGTGATGGGGATGGATCCGCAAGTTTGTTTGTAGAAACGATTCGCCATGAAGTTATCGCTAGTGGCGAAAACAGAAAGTAGAGAGCAATGTCAAAAAAAGTGGGGTCGAGGTAAATAGTAGTGGAGATCGGAGTGTTGAGCTCGTGATTGACGCAGGGATCTAGCTCCAAATACCACGGGGCCGCTGTTAGAGGGATATGTTTTTTACTGAGTTAAATCTGTTCCGCCAGTTACTAGCTCCCAAACTTCGTTTTTAGAGGAAGATAGAGATTTGATTCGGAGACAAGTTTCACAGAAGCATCTGTACACTGATTGTTGGGTATTTTTATGTGCGAGACATGGATAGAGATCTGACAGAAGAGTAAAAAACCGAAATAACTGTTCCACTTTGAAGTGTAGACGGTGAACCGGTTAAGGAGCGCAGGAAAGAAAGTATCTAACTATTATATTTGTGTGCGGAGGAAGAACTTGCGCCAACACGTGAAAAGATCTAGAGGTAGCTCCTGTTCCACCTTTTTTGTTAGAGTAGGCCATGCACAATTAGGACGAAGTAAGGTTTCATGAAGTAAACAAAATGTGTTTTCTGACAGCATCGCCGAAATCAAAGATACGGAACTAAATTGATGGTATGTGACGGCTGCATACGCAAAAACTTTATCGCTCATTTTGGGGGACCTCGGAGCACTAGGCATGGGGAAGGGGAAAAAAACAACTGATCAAAACTGCAAGTCGGTATTTCGTAGGGTTGAAAGGAAAATGTAAACATAATTAGTTTTTTACTGTGGTATTTCGGCTGACCATTTCCAAGGGAATTAAAGGACTTGTCGGCAAAATGGTCCATGTGTATACCTATAAAACTAGGTACTTTTTGCTGACCATTTCGAGTTAAGCTGGCTATCAGTATGGGAAGTGAGAATTGTTGGGATACGCGCCATTTAACAGGTAAGATCATGCTTGGGAAAAATAACACTGAATAGGAAAAATTTTTTCCAAAGCGTCCTGGGGGTTATCGCTGTTGTACTTTGCTTTCTTTTTGGCAGAGGAGAGACCTCAGAAGATGAGACAGGCAGAGCTGGTAGAGAGAGATAGAGGACAGAGAGAAGGCAGAGGAGTAGAGAGAAGAGAGCGAGGCCTGAGGAGAGGCAGAGAAGACGGGCAAAGGAGAGAGCGAGGGGGAATAGAGACAAGGAGAAGAGAGTGAGACCGAGGGGGATAAGAGACAGAGAGGGGACGGAGAGAGGGAGGGGGAGAGAGCGGGAGGGAGTTTGGCGAGAGAGAATCGCGAGGTGGAGAGAAGGAAGGAGGGAGAACCACAAATATGCACCCCCCCCAACACACACATATAAACGGCATACACACAAAAACCTACACACAATACATGGTGGTTCGGTGGGTCTGAGAAGGGATTAACGGCGTAGGACTGTCTAGAAGGAAAAAAGTAGGGGTAGGGGAATTGTGTGGCGGTTGGTACGTTGTGAGACCGGACGTTTTCCATCATTAGACCTTGAGTGGTGGTTGGGCGTAGATATTCGGATGTGAGATGCAACGAGGGTGGTGTGTACAGTAATTATTTAGCGCAGTAAAACAAACCACGGCAACAGGAGAGTTGTCTGGGCAATTTTAGAAAATGCACTGACTGATAGGGAAAAAAAATACAGTAGCCAGAAAAAAAAAGAAAAAAAAAAAAAAAGGTGGGAAAGGGTGGCGCAGCGTAAGTGGCGCACGCGTTCTCGCGCTTCCGGGAGAGGAAGAAGCGGGAATGTTCAACGGAGGAGAAAGTGCTGATTAAAGTGTTATGAATAAATTGAGCGCTTTGAGTGTTTGGTTGCTTTACGAAGATTAAGCGTCGTTATATAAATTCCATACATATTATTATTGAATTATTGGTACAAACGCGCGCTCGGTAACACGCAGAGAGAGAGGACGCAGGGAACATAGATACGCAGGCTAGAGATGAACGATCAGACAGCGTAGACAGAGGGAGCAGAGAAACAGGAGGCGAATGGAGAGAAGAGGAGAGGTCCGAGAAAAAGAGACGGATGGTGAGAAGAAGAAGAGAGGAGACAAACGAGACAGAAGGACAGCAGAAGATAGACATGCAGAAGGACAGGTAGCCGACAGAGGTAGAGGCAAGAGAGGTTCAGAGCGACAGAAGAGCAGGAAGACTGAGTGACACAGAGAGACAAAACCGCAGAGGAGACCAAGGAGTTCAGACAGAGAGACACAAGGATAGAACACGAAAAAAGGAAGTAGCTTTAAAATGGACGGATGGTTGAAAGTAAAGGTATGACCGGGAGTTGGTGTTATTCTGCAAATACAGGTCAGAAAAAGCAGGTAAAAGCGTGAATTTGTTTGTTTGTGTTTTGTTTTTTTTTGAATCCAGATATAAGGGCTTAGAATTTGTTTGTTTTACAAGATTCGAGCGTTATAAACATTATTTTTTGTTATTATTCTTAATATTTATGTATTGATTATTTATTTATAATTATTATGAATTTTTAATTGTATTATTTTTTTATTATTGATTATTCTTATTATTATTATTTTTCTTGGTTGTTGTTGGTTATTAATTTATTATCTCGTCATTATTGTATCATCATTATCCTGTCGGTCGTGGTTCGTGTTCATCATGAATATTATTGTGTTGTTGTTGTGTTTTATTAATTTGTTATTATTTTATATTGAATATATAATTTAGTATGTTATATATTTATATATTATGGATGTGTTATGTGAATGATATATAACACTTTTTGGGCTTGCATTTCCTTTATTTGCTTCTGTTGCTAGTTATGCATGTGAGTTAATATGATATAATTATAATAATAAATAGTGAAGGTAATAGTATTAACAGAATAAAATAATATAATAATAATAATAATAATCACGCAATAACAATAACAATTTAATGTGATGATGATAATTCTTATTACTATAATTTGCTAATAATAATAATATTAATAATAATAATAAATCATAAATAATAATAATCATTTAATAATTTTAAATTTTTAATAATATAATAATAATTATAATAATAATATAGAATAATAATTAATAATATAATAATGATAATAATAATAATGATAATAATTAATAACATTGGAAAGTTTTATATAGGTGAGTTGCTTGTAAAATACAAAAAAATCGAAGCAACATGCGACTGTAAAAATCGCATCTTTATCATGGAATTCCTTAGATCATAATGAGAAACAGGTTTCAATCCAGATGGCCACCACGTACTGCAGAACACAAACACCACAAAACGCGCGCGCGCGGACACAACACTCACAACAAAGCACAACATACAAGCAATACACACACATTCACAGCGAAAACAATTAGGAGGGTGTAGATGTGTTGAAAGATGATAGGGACAAATATTGTGGGAGAAGTGTCAGGTAGGAAATAAGTGTGTTTGAGGCTGGATTTTGAAAGTATCAAGTGATGGCTTTGGCGTGTGAAAGGGGAGGGTCATTCTGGTGGTTGGAGACGAAACAGAGAAAGAGGCAACGGCATCAGTGTTTGTTTGAGTTTGGATATGTTCGAAAGACAAAGTAGTATGCGGCTGAGCACAGAGGGGAGGGATGGAGGGTGTTAAGGTGAAGCCGGTTAGAGAGATAAAGAGGGTGAGGATTGTGGAGACTTTGGAAAAGAGGTATGAATTATAGTCTGTCTTTGTGAGACAGGAGACAGTGAGAAGAGTCGCCAGGCGAGCATGATGTGTTAGATTTTTTTTTTTTAGGAAGTCGGACGCTGCAGGAACTTTTGATGAGCGTTGAGGAGAGTGGAAGATGATGCTGGGTGTGGCAAGTCAAAGAGAATTACATAGTGGTGAACGTGAAGAGAATGCGAGTGTGAAGTTGGAGAGTATGCGTAGTGGACAGATACTGTGAAATCGCGTTATGCGCGTAATTGATAGTAGCAGATGTGGTCGGGTGAGTTAATTTTTTCATAGAGGGGTGTTGTACGAACTATGTAAAGACTTTAGGGATGAGCGAAGTTTTATATATTTATTTTTGACTAGTTGTCATTGTGAAGTGATGTACCATAATTGTGGTAATTGTTGAAATTGTTTATTGTCAGTGGCTTTACTTTACAGTAATGAAACTACTATAAATAACAAAGATAAAAATAAAATGTTAAAGTGCAGAGAATACAATGTGTCCAAATTCTGTTTCAAACTGAATGAAATATTTGAAACGAAGATATTTAAAGAGACCCACAAGAAAGAAAGACAGAAGGTGAGAGAAAGAAGAGAAAAGAAGAAGAAAAAGGAAGAAAGAAAGGTGACATGAAGAAGAAACGAAAGGAAACAAATAAAAGTCTGCTTGTGTTAGTTCTGTAGCTCTAGCTTTGTCTTCATCATAAATTTTGTGCTATCTAGTGTCTCTGTCTGTCTCCCCCCCCCATCCCTGTCTGTTTTGTTTGGATTGTTTGTTGTGTTTATTATTGATAGTTAGCTTTTATTTGACAGTCTGTCTAGGGATTTCGTGTGCTTTATAGATATGGGACAGTACAAACGACACATACAAATCGACACATATATATATATATATATATAGTTATATTTATATATATATATGATGATATATATACATTATATATATATATATAGTAGATATTATATATCGTGGTGAATATATGTATATTTATTTTATTATTTATATATATTATATATGTTTGTATAGAATATATCGTCAATATAACTTAAGTAGACGGAGGTTTTATTTTAAAACGAAAGAACAACAAGAGAGAGGGTACAAATAGACAGAAAGACACATATACAGAAACGAGAGAGGAACCAAAGTTATCGGACCAAAACAAGCAAGCACAGACAGAAAACAGAAATAGACTGAAATAGAGCTATACAACACAAAAACACAAACAGAAACAACAGATACGCGGACACGATACTCCTCAGGAAAAGGAAAATCAAATATACGTAATTTACACATTGGTGGTCGCGCACAACAACTGGAGAGGAAGAGAGGAGAAAGAAAGAGACAGAGAGGACAGAGTACAGACAGAAAGAAAGAGAGAGAACAGAGACAGAGGGAGTGGAGAGAGAGAGAGAGAGAGGAGAGAGAGAGAAAACAGATACAGAGACAGACAGTAGACAGGCTGATGACAAACAGAGAGACAGACAGAAAGTACCAGGATAGAGACAGAGATGAGAGAGGGAGATGAGAGGAAAACATAGACAGGGTCAGAGAGCAGCCAGGGAGCAGACAGATATGAGCAAACTATTTGACAGAAGTAATGTAAGTAATGCTCCAAAAAGTCACTTGGATGAGACTATAAAACCAAGGTCCCGTGTGCGAACGCACGCAGAAAAAGGACATCTTGGCAAAATTAAAACGTTCCGTTTTTTCGGGAGAGTAGAATGTTGTGCGGTGGGAACCAGATGACAAATTTAAAAAAAAAATGCATACAGGGGGATGGGGTGGGAAAAGTCACACGAGTGGTTTATTTCATTATCTCGAAATACAAAAAGATAAAAAATAAAATAAAATAAATGACTACTGATTAAAGCAAATGTCGATCCGTGTTAAACTCACATCACGGTAACAGTCTGTTTTTCTGTTTTATCGTTATTGATAAATCATCCGTAGAAGCCCAAAGGTTTCGGAAGTCCCTTTTCTTGATTCCAGGGCACGGTACCTAAGCCAAACCGCAGACACACAGACAACTGAAAACGTCTGACGTCGAAGATGGATAGGACAGTCTGGTTAGCGAATCAGACATCATTTTCCTGCTTTCCCCGCTGCCATTCTAGAGTAGTATGTGTGTCATCGTAGTGTCTGTAGAGATTTGTGCGTGTGTGTATGTGTATGTGTATGTGTATGTGTTGTGTGTGTGTGTGTGTGTGTGTGTGTTTTGGGGTGTTTGTGTGTGTGTGGTGTGTGTGTTTTGTGTGTGTGTTGTATGTGTTGTGTGTGTGTGTTTGGTTTGTATGTGTGTGTGTGTCTGTTTGTGTGAGTGTGTGTGTATATTTGGTATTTGTAAGTTTGTGTGTGAGTGTTTGTGCGGGTGTTGTTTGTGTGTGCGCACGTTGTGAAATGTTTGTGTGTGTGTGTGGTTGCGTGCGTGCGTGCGTGAAGAATCAGAATCAGAAATTATTATTGCCAAACAAGTCACCTGGACTTATCTTATACACCGAAATGTGTGTGCGTTTGTGTGTGTGCGTGCGTGAGTGCGTTGTGTAATGTTGTGTTGTGCGTTGTGTAATGTTGTGTGCGTGCGTGTGTGCATGCGTGCGTGCGTGTTTTTGTGTGTGTTTGTGTGTGTGCGTGATGTGTGTGTGTGTGTGTGTGTGAGTGTGTGTATGTGTTGTGTGTATGTGTATGTGTGTGTGTGTATGTGTGTGTGTGTGTGTGGTGCAGCGCAAGGGCGCGTTTCCTTTTGCAATGATGTTTTGACTTGCTGGCAACGTGAAGTCGCTTCCCAAACAAGGGTTTTTTTTG
>CM054149.1:45816278-45860974 GCA_028751875.1 Rapana venosa | reverse complement strand
CGTAAAAAACAATAAAGGTAACAAAAACCAGAAAAACAATGTTCATTTTTAAACAAAATTTAAGTAAAAACCGTTTCCTTTTATGAATTTTTTCGGTACAATGATTTAAAAAATTTAAATTTTTGTTTTGGGTACACTTTTACCGATCTACTTAAACAAAAAACGTAAAAAAAATTTACTTCTGTCTAAATCTATCTTTTGCCATCAAGAAAGAAAAAAAATGCTCCCTTAGGAAGTTAGTCACAAAAAACCAAAGGGGTTACATTTGTTGGGTTTTGAGTACTCTATGTCTTTTGACTTTTGTCAAAAAAAGGATGATACATTAGAACAATATAGTACTTTTGTTTGAACACATACTTTTTTTAAAATTCTTTCTTAAAAACTTCATAAAATTTTAGCTTAGAAAAAACTTTTTTTTCCCTTTTCCCAAAACCCCATTCAATTCCTCTACAAACCAAAAAACTTTAAAATTTTCACAACCCCCCCCCTTCCCCCCCCCCTCCCCTTTTTTCCTACTTCTTCTTCTTCTCCCCCCCCCCAACCCTCCCCCCCCCCCCCCCTCCCCCCCCCTTTTTATTTTTCCCTTCTCTCCAAAAAAACCTTTTTTAATTTAATTTTTTTTCCTTTTTTAAACAAAATCCTTTTACAAACCCCAAATTTTAATCATCAACACTCCTCAAACAAACAACTTTTCTTGCCAATAACCCAAAAATCAGATGTTTTTTTAATTATAAATCAAAAAAGGCTGACAGCCTTTTTCCCTTTTCACCCCAGGTCAAAGGTCTGTCGGGAAAAAAAGGTTTTTTCCCAAGTGTGCCGTGACAGAAGAAGAGCAGAAGCGCACAGAGCAAACCCTGATTTTAAAAAAAAATGAAAAAAAATCCCTTCCCCCCGTGGGGTTTTCTTACCCCCCTGACTCACTACTAAAAATTCTAAATTTTAATTTTCCCCACCTCTTCCCTTTTTTTAAAAAAATACACATTTAAATTCCCCAAAAACAGGAAAAAAAAGAGAAAACCAGAAAATGAAAAATTCCCTCTTTAAAAAAACCTTTTGAAAAAAAAAATGTTTTTAAGTATGGTGTTTTTTTGGTTTTTTTTTAAAAAATTTTAAAGGAAAGGGGGGGGGGGAAATTTGAAGAGAATGACATAAATTTTGGGGAACCCCAAAAAAAGGGGTGAGAGAGTTTTAAAAAGGGGGTTGGTGGGAAAAAGTGGCAAATTTTCTGGTTTTTGATGTGGGGAGATGTGGGAGAATTTTCAGGGGAGTTACGGGAGGAGAGAGTGTTGAAGCGCATAAATCAAGGGTTTTGGGGGTATTTTTTAACAGTTTTTAAAAAAGTTCAATACCCGTTTAACGATACAACAAAACAATCTTTCCCATTAAAAAAAACAACCCTTTACCCCCCCCCAACAACTTTCCCCCAAAAATCTAAAAAACAAAATTTTAAAAATCATAATCAAAATTTATTTAAAAATAATTAAAATTTTTATTAAAATTTTCAATTTAAAAAAGTATTAATTATTAAACAAATTGAATAAGGGAAACTTATTTTATTTAAACTTCATCACAAAAATAAAAAAAGCTATTATATTGTTTACTTATTGCAAAACCTTAAATTGTGGGGTTTCCCCTTTTTCAAAGTTTTTTCATTTTTGGGTTTTCAGACGTTTCACTTTTTGTTTTCAATAAAATTTTTTATTGTTTTGTTTTCCCGTCCCCGTCTCCCCTGTCGCCTTTTGAATGGGTGTAAAGCTTTTTCAAAAATTTTAAAACCCTTTTTCAATTTTTTTTTGTCTCTCTCTTCTGTTTTTCTTTTTATGCGGGGACCGGGGTTTTAAAAAAGAAAAGTGTGCTTATTATCCTCCTCAAAATTTAAAAAAAATTGTTTTTATTTTTTTCTCCTTTCTCCTCTCTCTCTCTCTCTCTCCTCTCTTCTCTCCTTTTCTTTTCTCCCTCGTCTATTTTCCCCTCTCTCCTCTCTTCTCCGCTCGTTCGCTTTGGGTCTCTCTCTTTTGCAGTTCTGCTATTTTCTCCTTGGGAAAGAATGTAGTTCCATTAAAACCAAACAAGTTTTTTCTGATTCTTAAAATTTTTCCACCCCCACCCCCCCTCTTCCCCCACCCTGGCACCCCCCGCCACCAAGTCATCACAAATTACACTACCTGCTCATCCCAAAAGAAAAGGAGGAGGGGGAGAGGAAGAGGTGGAGAGGGGAGGAGGGGAAAAAGGGGAGAGGAGGGGGAAGAGGGGAATGGAGGGGAGGAGAGGAGATGGGAGGAGGGAGATAGAAGAGGAGGAGGAATGAGGGGGGGAGGAGGAGGAAAAGAAAAAGGAGGGGGATGAGGAGAAGGGAGGGGGAATAAGGAGGGGGAAAGGGGGAGGGGGAGGGGTAGGGGGGAGGGGGAGGGGGAGGAGAAAAAAGAAGAAAAGAAGAAAACAAAACAAGAACAAAACAAAAAGAACAAAAAAACAAAAAGAACAAGAACAAGAACAAGAAAAAGAAGAACAAGAACAAAACAAAGAAGGCTGAGGGAGGAGGAGGAAGAAGGAGTAAAGTGCAAATCTGTTGATTCTTTTGCAAGGCTGCCACTGATTTTTTCAAAGCTATTAAAAATAATGAAATAAAATTGAAAAAACCCTTTTTAAAAAACAGGGGGAATCCTCTGCTGTTTAAAATGTCTTTTTTTTTTGCCTCAGAAAGGGGGATGGGTAAAGGAAGCCTTGGTCCTGAGCTTTGTTTTTAAAAGTAAAGTTTGACCGAAAATTGCCGAACATATTTTCTATTCGCACCAAGCATGAAATTGCACGCACACATCTACCAAAGCCACGGAACTATATGACCAGAGAGTTAATTCTTACAATGTGAAAAAGTTTTACCCTTTTGGTTTCTCAAGGAGATCCAAAACAAATGATTACCCATCCCCATACTCCTTTCCCAAAAAATTTGTCTAGGGATGTTTGAACAGAGATATTCCAACCCTGTGGAAACTACGTACAAACGATTAGCTTTTGTTGTTTTTTCTTTTTCATAATCCACCAAATTGTCCCGTCATCAAGTCTCTAAAGAGTTTCTCATCCATAAAGGGGAATACAATCCTAACGGCAGATGGGCTTCTAACCAAAAGAACAAAAGAGTCTTTCATTTTGGGTTTAAACGTTACAAAATAACTTCAAGTAAACATTCACACACACACCACCAAACCCCCCCACCAAAACCACACACACACACACACACACACACATTAAATTACTGGTAACAAACCTTCATATTTTTTGGTCACGTAGGGGCATAAAAAAAGAGAGATTTTTTAGTCCCTGACGATCTGCATGAAACCTGACCTGACCGAAGTTGGGCTAAAACCACCAGAACCAGACACTAAAACCTCTATGGCAAAGCTCAAAACTTTTTCAATTTAAAAATAAATTTTCTTACCCAACACTACACATTAAAAAAATAATTAAATTTTTTCATCCTTCTTAAAAACCCGCCTCCTTCCCCAATCAAATAAAATAATAATAATAAAATAAAAAAAAAAAAAAAAAAAACCAACCACAAAAACAAAAACAAAAAACCTTCACTCAAATCATTAAACACAACAACCCCAAAATTTTTTTTAAAAAAAACCCCCAAACCCCCAAACACACACACCACACAACCCCCCACACAAAACACACCAACACAACCACCCCACAAAACACACACCAAAAACCCGCCCGCACACACACACCCACCACATACACACCACCACACACACACACACACACCACCACACACACCCCACACACACACACAGAGGTTATACACTTTGGGGGATGATGGGGTTTGGGGGGGTTTAAAAGCAGGGAGGCTAGAAAGAAAACAGGAAGGAAATCTTTGTTTGAAAAAAAAAGTCTTGAGGTCGGGTTTTTTAAAAGGCCAAAGGCCTTTTGGCGAAGAGAATAGGGGGGGCCATTCCAAAGCGATGGACCAAAACGACAAAGACGACGGGCCCAAGGGGGGGACTGGCTGAATCTAGGGATTCGAAGCACAAGGAATTTTGCGCAAGTGAAGGGGAATGAAGGGGTGACATTAAGACATTCACAAGGTAGGGGGTACGTTTTTGGAGACATTGTAAAGAGGGGACAGACTTATAGTTTATTCTTTGTGGCACAGACAGCCTGGAGAGATCCAAAAAGAGAGGTAATGTGCCAGATTTTTTCGTTCTGAGAATGCGAGCTGCAGAGTTTTATGTTTATTTTTGTGTGTCTGTTGCTGGCTGTCGTCGTTTTGCTGCTGTCTGTCGTCTGTCTGTCTCTCTCCCTCTCTCCTCCCTTCTCCTCTCTCTCTCTCTCTTCTCTTTTCTCTCTCTCCCCTCTCCCCTCTCTTCCCCTTTTCTCTCTCTCCAACTCTCCTCTCTCTCCTCTCTCCCCTTCTCTCCCCTCTTTCTTTCTCCTCTCTTGCTCTCTCAAGGAAACCGAAGCGAGCTGAGGGAATTTCCCTAAAACTAATCTCTTCCCAGGAAAAAATGCTAAAAACATTTTTCTTGAACAGACCCAAAAAAAAGGGTTTTCCCTGGTGGGTTTTCTAGCCTCTTCACACAAAAATTTGTATACCGGGGGGGAAATACCTGTTTTTTTTTTTATAACCCCTTTAATTCGAGATTTTTCTCTTCGTGAAATTTTTGGTGTCCCCCCCGGGGAAAGCAAAAGTCCCCCACAAACAGCGCCCCCCTTTTTTTTTCTTTCAACCCGTGTTTTTTCCCCCTTTAGGTTTTTCCTTTTTTTTTAAAAATTTTGCCAGGGGCAAAATCTCCCTTTTTCCGGGGGGGTTCTTTTAAAGTGCGCTCAAAAAATTTTTTGTAATACCCCACGGAAAATGTTTTTTCGTTTTAAACCGAAAAAACTAGCGCCCGAAAACCACTCATGGGTTTTAAAGGATGAGGGGAAAAGTTTCGGGCCAAAAAAGAATAAAAAAGAAAAAAGTGACCTTTCATTTTTACTTGTTTTCCTTTTTCTCAGCTTTTTCTTTAAAATTTTTTGTCTGAAAAGTTAAAAAACCCTTCAAATTTTATTTTCCAAAAAAATTTCTTTTTCCCCTTTTAAATTTTTAAAAAGTTTCAAAACGAAAGATGTTCTAATTAGCACTATTTCCATGACCTTTCCAAAATGTTTAGTGCATGAACACAATTTTGAGACTTTCGCGTTTGATCTCAAATTCAATTTCATTCAAGAAAAGAGCGCGCCCACGCCCCACCACCAAAAAAAAGAACAACACAAAGAGGCACACACACAAGAACAAATCACACATCCCTCCTCTCACCAAAAAACCCCACCATACTCACACAAAACCACACTTTACCACAAATTCAAAATTAAAACAAAAACTATCCCCTTTTTTTCCCCTTTTCGCCTTTCACCCACTCCCCCCCTTTTTCCACCATTTCAAACAAAACCAAACTATGACTCCTCCCCCCTACACACTTTCTTAACCAACTATCAAATTCACAAATTTAACTTTTAAAAATTAGGACCAATAAAAAAATATACCACCCCCTAAAACCCAACACCCCAAATCACACCACAAACCACACCCCCCCAACAAACAAACCAACACCCCCCAACCCACAAAACACCACCCCCCACCCCCACCCCACCCCTTAACAACCCCACTCCCCCACACTACTACCCACCCCACACAACCCAAATAAAACCACCCCCAAACCCACCACACACAAACAACACCCCCAAACCACACCCCCACCCACCACCCAAACCCCCCAAACACACACCCACACACACAAACCCCCACCACCACAAAACACACACAACACACAAACCCCCAAACCCCCACAACCACACAAACACACACACCCACACCCCCCACCCCAAAAACAAAATATACACCACAACCAAACACACCACAACACACACACCCCCCATCACCCCCCAAAACCCCCACAACCAAACAACACACTAAACCACACAACCACAAACCCCCAAACCACACACAAAACACCCCCACACACACACAAAACACCTTACCACCCCAAAAACCCCACAAAATCACACACAAACACAAATACAACCCACAACCACCTACACCCCCACTATACACACCCAAACACACACTAACACACACCACCAAACCAAAATTCCCCCCAAAACCACACACACAACACACACAAACACACACAACACACAAAACAACACACAAAAACAACACACACCAAACACACACTATACACCAACACACAAAACACACCCCAAAAACCACACCAAACACACCACACGACAACAACACACATCACGCACCAAAAACACAAACCCCAAAAACCACACACACACACAAACCACACAAAACACACAACACAAACACACAAAAACCCCCACCCAAAACACCTATCACACCAAGCACACCTTAACCACACAAACACACACTATAACACACACAAAAACCACTATACCACACACAAACCCACAACCAACACAAAAACACACAATACAAAAACACAAACTTACACTATACACACCACAAAAAACACACATTAACACCACAAACCACACATACACACAACAACAAACACACACATAACACACCCCAAAACCACACAAAAAACACCAAACACACACAACACCACCACAACCCACCACACACCCACCCCCACAACCCAAAAACAACACACACCAAAAACACACCCACACACACACACAAAAACACCCCTTACACACACACACAAAACACCACTATACAACACACACAAAAAAATATAAAAACCCACACAAACACAAAATACAAAAAACACACAAACAACCACTCCCACACCACAAAACACAAACACCCACAAACACCCACTACAACACCCCAAAAAACCAAACAACACCACACCACAAATACACTATACCACACACCACCAACACACACATAACACACACAAAAAACACTATACACACACACCAAAACACCCCTAACACCCCAACAAAACACAACAAACACACACACTACACACACACACACACAAAACCCCCCCAAAAAACCACACTACAAAAATTGAAAAACACCGGGGGCCCTTTGACTTTCCCGGGTTTTCTAAAAATAACGGATACGCAAAGTAGAATATCACGGGCCTTATTGCCCCAAAAGAGAAGGGGTGTTTACAATGAATACACCGGGTATTAGCGGAACGGGCGCTGGGGATACTTCGTTACGAAAAAACCTTTCCCCCGATTGGGAAAAAATTTTTTTTGCCTAGCACTATCTCCTGGCGCTATCCTTCCCTTTTTTTCTCTTTTCTTTTTTTTAGGATTTGTTTCCATTTTTTTTTCTTGGATCTTCTTCTGATGCTTTTAATTTTAAATTTTTTATTTATTTTTTTGTGTTTGGGGCTTCAGGATTTTTTTAAAAAATTTTTTTTGATTCATTTTTTTAAAATTTTTTTTTTTTAATTCTTTTATTCGGGTAAAATTTAATAACACTTATGTTAATTTTTTTTTAATCTAGTCCCGGTGTTGCGGTTTTGTAAATTCGTCATTGTTCCCACCAGCACAAATGGCCTACTCTTCGAAAAACGGAAAAAAGGGTTTAAAAAGTTGTGCGCAAAAAAAATTTTTGCGTGCGTTGCACACGGGCCTCGGTTTTTATATATCCCAAGGACTCAAAATGTATATATGGTTTTTAAATATTTATAAATCTTTATCCATCCTCTCCTCTCTCTCTCTCTCTCTCTCTCCCTCTCCACATATCTACAAATTCTTGTCCCCAAAAAAATTTTCAGTGGGCCAAAATTCAACACTTTCTTTTACCTTCAATCGGGAAATCTTCTTTCAAGCTTATTTTAAAATCCCCAATTTGATTAGCTTCCCAAAAACCCCGTGAGATTCTGCCCCCGCAAAACCCCCTGAAAACCCTTACTAACCTGTGTAAAAGGGCTTCCTTTTTTTTTAAAAAAACAAAATTGCTCAAGGGGGGGAAAACTAAAGGGTTTAAAAATTTCCCCCCCACACCCAAAAACTAATATACAACAAAGGGCTGATGAAGTGTTAAAGATAATTGGGCAGGGAAAGTTCCCCTTATCCTTACAAGACAAATTTCCCAATAAATTTATTCCAAAATAACTTTTTAAAGCCAAAGTTTTTCCAATCCCAAAAATTTTGACTTGTTCCCAATTTCCATTTTATCCCGGCCCTTTGGGCTGGAAAAAACCCTTTCCCCCTTCAATTAAACAATCCCTTTAACAAACTTCAAAAATCCCCTTTTCCCTCACTTACATCAAACTAACAAATCGCACTTATCTTTTGGAAAAAAAAAGGTTTTATTCTTCCCCCCTCCCCATTCCCTCCACCCCCCCCCCCCCCCCCCCCTCTCTCCCCCCTTCCTCCCCCCCCCCCCCCCCCCCTTTTTTTCCCTAAAATTCTTTTTCCCATCTCTCTCCTCTCTCTCTCCTCCCCTCCCCCCCCCCTCCCTCCTCTCTCACCTCCCCCTCCCCTCCCCCCTTTCACCTTTTATCCAAACCTTTCTTTTAAAAAAAAACTTTTTTTAAATTTTTTATTTTTTTTAAACTGTTTTAAAAAATTTATTTATTTTTTATTTTTTTTTTTTTTTTAAAAAAAAAAATTTTTGTCCTTGATTTTTCCCTTTATTTTCCTGCCCCCTAAAAAACTTTTGTCCATTAATTTTTTTTATAAAAATTTTTTTTTTTTTTTAACCGTTCAAACTTTTTTTCTTCTTTTTTCCTTACTTTCAAGAAAACAATTTTAAAATTTTTTGTTTTACCTTTTTTAAAGAAGTACATTCAATTAGTAAACACTCTCTCTCTCCTCCCCCTTTCCTCTCCCTCTCTCTCACTCCCCTCTCTCTCTTCTCCCCTCTCTCTTTCACACAATCTCCTAAATTGCTTATATAACTTTTTTTGTTATTTACTTGTTTTTTGCTTTCCCCAAATTTTAAAAAAAAAGTAAAATAAATTTTGTTGACGTTTTGTTTTACCCCCTTTTTAAATTGTGGATTTATTTTGGGGATTTTTTGTTGTCAAACCTCCTCCCCACCTTCTTCTTTTTATTCTGTTTTTGATTTTTTTTGCTGGGGGGGGGGGGGGTTTGTGTCTGTTTTTTTTTGTTTTTTTTTGGTTTGGTTGTTTTGTTTCTTTTTTTCTTTTTTGTGTATGTTGTTGTGGGGTTTTTTGGGGAAGGGGTGTGTTTTTTTTCTTTAATCTGTACTGAAGGGGTTTTTATGTATTAATTTTCTTTTAATGTGTCTCAAAGGGCCCGGGAACTAATTAAAAACCAAGGGGTGCTTTTCTTTTCCTCAAAATAAAAAATTTTTGCCATTGTCTTTGTCATTCCTCTCTCTCTTTTTTTCCTTTTTTTTCCTCTCTTCTCTCTCTCCCTCTCTCTCTCTCCTCCCCTCTCTCTTCTCTCTCTCTCTCTCTCTCTCTCTCCTCTCTCTCTCCTCTCTCCTCTCTCTCCACAAAACCAAAAACACACACACATAAAAAAGCGCGGACAAACACAACCCCAACAAAACACACTTTTCCTTATAATTTTTTAAATCTTCTTCCCTCTCTCTCTCTCTCTCTCTCTCTCTCTGTCTCTTCTCTCTTCACACACACAACACACACACCACACCACACACACCACAATACCAAAAAATGCGCGCACACAAACACACAAAACCCCACACACCCCCCCCCCCCCCACCACACAAACAAAAATCTCTTATCTTTATTCTCTCTTTTCCTCTCTCTTCTCTCTCTCTCTCTCTCTCTTCTCCCCCTCCTCTCTCTCTCTTCTTTATAATATTATATTAATATATATATATATATTATATATATATATATAATAATAATATACACATCCATACATCATACAAACACTCATTTTCTTCTTTCTTCTCTCTCCCCTCCTCCCTCATCACTTCCCACTTCACTCCCCCTTTCAACCTCCCCCACCACACCCTCTCATCATTTCATCCAAACCCCTCCACCCCCTCAACAACCCCCCCCCTCCCAAATTCTAAACATCTTTAAAATTTTTAAAAAAAAACAACCCCCCCCCAAAACAACACCCACACACCTCACAACACAAACAACAAACAAATATTTGAGATTTTCCCCAGCTCTTTTTTGACTGAAATTTTAAAAAATTTATTTTCTTAACCCCCGTATGTGTGTGGTGTGTGTGTTTTGGGGGGGGGGGGGGGGGGGGGGGGGGGGTTTTTAAACCAATTGGTATATTTCGATAACACCGTTCTTGGGAAAAAAAATAATGCAATGGGTTCAATTCCAACAACACAAAACCACACATTCCAACACACACACCCTCACACATACACACACTCACACCACACCACTCACTCTGCACACACAACACACACACCACACACTCTATCACACACACAACACACACACACACACCACACACCCCAACAAACACCACTTTTTTCGTCTTTTTTAGTTCTATATTGTTTTTATTTGACGCTTTTTTATTTGTTGTTTTCAAGATTCAGCGCTTTATAAATCCATCATTTTTATTATTATTTTATTATTATTTTTTGTTTTGGCGTTATTTTTGTTTTAGTTTTATTGCGCTTTTTTCTTGTTTCTTTTTTGTGTTTTTTGTTTGTTTGCTTTTGGTTGTTGTTGCTGGTTTACTTTTTGTTTGTTTTTTTCATTGTTTGTATGGTTTTAGGGTTTGTTTGTATTTTGTGAAGGGGGGGGAAAAGGGGTTGTGGTCCTTTTTTTTTATTTTGTCTTGTTTCTTTTTTTTTGGTTTGGTTTTTTCTTTTTGCTTTTTGTTTGTAAATTTGGGGAAAAATATTTTCATGAAATATTTTTATTATTGAATTGTTTGTTTAAATTGTTTTGGATTTTTTTGTTTTTTTTTTAATTTTATGTACATATTAGCCTTCTCTTGTTTATTTTTACGTTTATCATTTTAATTTTTTTATCTTATGTCGCATTTAAAAATTTTTTTTTCTCTCTTTTTTTTAATAATGGGTTGATGGGAAAAAACAAATGCACGCTTATTCAAGTACATCTGAAAATAAGTTTCTTTGACTTTTCTTTTAAACACACACACTGCACACACCCACCACACCACCACTCACACCACACACCTCGCCCACAACACACACACACAACCACACCCCACACACACACACCACCACACACACAAAAACCACAACACTGAAGCATTGAGGGTTTAGTAAGAAACTGTTTTTAAAAAAATTTTGTTTATCAATTGATTTTAGAACGAAAACAAAAAGAAAAAAACGGGGTTTTTGAGGGGAAAGCGTCCAGACTTTGGGGAAAAACAAAGGCAGGGTGTCTACAAGATTTGCGCGTTCCAATATTCTGATTAACAGTTTATTTTTGCCCTACGTTTGTGGGCATTTTGAAAATCTACTTCGGCACTGGGCTGATTTTACACCCCCTTTCAGTGCCAAAAACCCGGGGGGGGGGGGGGGGGATGGGGGGGGGATGAACCAAATTTAAAATTTGTAACAAATTTAATTTTTTCCCCCATAAAGACTTATTCTTGGGTGAAATTTTAAACCAAGGCCCCCTGTTTTTCCCCCCCCAAAAACCCCCCCCCCCGTTTTAAAAAAAAAATTTTTTTTTTAAAAAAAAAAACCAAAAAAAAAAAAAAAAAAAAAAAAAAAAAAAAAAAAAATGAAATTTTTAATAAAAAAAAAAAAAAAAAAAATTTAAAATTTATTTTTTTTATTTTTTTTTTTTTTATTTAAAAAATTCAAACCGCTTTTTTTATTTGAAAAATGACATTTTTTTTGATCATTTTTTACACGCAATTTATTTTCTCAAAAAATTCTAAATTTTTCTAAAAGAAAAATAAATATGGATTATGGGGTCACCCGTCGCATTCCGTGGATATTAAACCGGAGAGCACTGTCCTTTAAAAATTTAACGTAGACTTAATTTTCTGGAAGGTTAAAAATCCAACGAAGTATACCTTTTCCAAATCCAAATTTTTTAAAATCCCTTTGAAATAAACTCCAATTAAATGAATCAAAAGCCTTTTCAAAATAAAAGGGAAATTAAAAAACCGGAAAGGGTTTTTCATTTTTTGGTAAAAAATCAATCATAAAAAAATCTTATTTATTCCTAAATATCTTTTAGGAAAAATCCTGCTGATTTCATTGAGATTTGGAAGAACTTTTTTTTATTCGTTTTGCTATCGGATGACCCTTTTTTAAATAAATAACAAAAAGTAAAAAAATTTTGCCCCCAAATTTTTTTTAAAAATTTTTTTGGGTTTGTCTGTTTAGGGATACATGTAACTGTCCTTTTTTTGTGTGTTTTTTAAATTCCCCCACCTAAAGGATCGATTTAAAGCTCACTACAAAAAAAACCAAGTTTTTTCCAAAAAAAACCTTGAAAAATTTCGGGGGTAATCCATCAACCCGGTTTTTCCCCCGTTTCTTTTTCAAAAGCCCCCCACCCCCCCCCAATGTTTTTTCACCTTCAAGAAATGTTTTTCTTCCATACTTTAACTTCTGAACAGTTTTTTAATCTCATATTTTTTTTACTTTTCGTTCTTTATATGGGTTTTATAAATTTTTAATTCCAAAAAAAAACCAGTTAAACTTTTTGTCTTTTGAAAAACTTTTTGCATTTTTTTAATTATAAAATTTTTTTTTTTCAAATTAAAAAAAATACTTTGTATTTTTCCCCCCCCCTCTTCCCCCTCACTTTTTTGATCAAAAAACCCTTTCATTTTAACCTTAAGGGTTAGTTCACACAAATCATTTAAATTCAACCAACTTTTTTTTTTACTTTTTTCCCTACCAAAAAATTTTCCCCTATTTTTTCCTTTTTCCCCCCTTTTTCCCCAACACCTTTCCTAAACTTCATACAAAAACAAAAACACATTTTCAAACAACTTTATAATTTCAAAACCAATTTTTCCCAACCACACAACCCAAATAACAATTTTTTTTCAAAAAACAACCCCACAAATCCAAAAAATTTAAAAAACCAACCCCCCCTTTTTTTTTACCTTTTTAAAACTCAACAACATTAATACAACCCTACCTATTATTCACCTTCCAACAAAAAATAAAAAAAAAAACAATTCAAACTTTTTTTTCCCATTAATTTTTTACAATTTTTTTTCCCCCCAAAAATCTATAACAATTTTTCAAATATTTACACACTTTCCGAGCTTTGGTTTTAATTTAAATTTCAAAATCAAGGAGGGATCTAAAAAAGGTTTCCAATCCCAAACACAGTAAATTATTTTTAAAGGTTTAACTACATCTTTTAAGTTGAATAAAATTCAGGGTTCTCTGTTGGGTCCATAAAATTAACAAAAGCAGACCTGTTCCATAAACTAAAAAAAACTTTTACAAGTTTCCATTTTGGTCCTCTTTCCCCTCTTTTATTTTAAATTAAAATGTTTTTTGAACAATTGCCACACCTCGGGAGTTTATCTATTAGAAGAAAAAACACACTTTACCCCACTCTGCTGTAAAAAAAAATTCTAATTTTCTTATCAAATGGTATCTTGTAAACAAAAAACTAAAAGGGAATTTTTTGCTTCAGGTATTGGAAAAATCACCCCCTTTTTTTTGGGGCACACCAAAACCTTGGGCAGTTCAAATACAACAAAATACTTATATATAGTTTTACATTTAAAAATAGCGGAAACCAAAAAAGGGCAACCTTCCACAGGTCTTTAAAAAAATTTTTTGTTGATTATAAGCTTCAAACTTGAAACCCAAATGTACAAAAAAAAGCAAAAAAAAAAAAGTTGTGACAAAATAATTTTTTTCAAAAAGTTAAAAGTGCATAGCACAGGAAAAAAACATTAACACCCATAAAATTCTTTCATTCACCTACAATTCCTTCCCCTTACAAAGTCCAAAAATAAAAAAACCCCCCCCCCCCCAAAAACCCCAAACACCACCCCACCACCCCCCAAACACAATTTACTACTAATCACTACACAACTACATACCACAAATCACCACCACCCCCACACACCCTACTTATTACTACAAACCCCGCGCCTTTGCGGGTGCGGCTGGCTGCTACTCCCAACAAATATTAAAACTATTTCTCTGCTCTACTACTGCTCTACACTCTACTACTATCTCTACACATACTACCCCACCACCACCCCAAGTTACTTTAAATTGTATGAAAACATAAATTAAAGTTAAAATAATTTTGAAAAAATTTTACTTCGGGGGGGTAAAACAATTCGAAAACACACACACCCACACACACACACTAACACAACACAACAACCACACACACACACACACAAAACACACACAACACCCCACACACACACCCCAAAAAAAACACACACACACAAATTTACAAAAAAAAGGGGGTGATTTTGTTTGAAGGTTGAAAATTTTAAGGGGTTCCCCCATACCCCTATAGGTCTAACCATCCAGGACCTCCTCTCCAGGCCAAATTTGAGAAGGCGCCCCATCCCTTTCCCTCCCTTTACCTCCCCCTAAAAGGGCAGTACTCAAACAGTTGGGTAATGGGGGGGTGGAAAGCAGAACCCCCAAAACGGCACCACCCGGAAAAAAATTGTTAAAATTAGCTTAAACGTTTTTGCCCGACAACCCCCCTTCCCTTTTTAAATAATTTTAAACAAAAAAACCCAAAACCCTTTCTTTTTCAAAACCAACCTAACTCCACCCCCCCCCCCCCCCACCCTTTTCCCCCACCCCCACCCCCACCATTTTTTTAAAATTTAAAAACCCCCCCCCTCCCACACCCCTTTCCTTTTTTTTCCCTCTCTCTCTCCCCCCCCCCCCCACACCCCCCCCCCCCCCCCCCCCCCCCCCCCCTTTCCCCCCCCTTCCCCCCCCCACCCCCCCCCCCTCTCCCCCTCCCTCCCCCCCTCCTCCCTCCCCCCCCCCCCCCTCCCCCCTTTTTTCCCCTTTTCTTCCCTCCCTCTCCCTTTTTCCCCCTTTTCTTCCCTACTTTTTTGCTTCTTTTTTTCTTTCTCTTTTCCTCTCTCTCCTCTCTCTCTCCCCCCTTCTCTCCTCTCCTCCTCTCCCCCCGTGTCCCTCCCTCCCCCCCCCTCTTTTCCTCTGCCCCCTCCCTTACCACCCTCTCTCTTTTTCTCTTCCCCTCCCTCCCCCCCTTCTCTCCCTCCCCTCCTCTGTCCCTCCCTTCCCCCTTTCTCTTCTCTTTGTGACATCACTCCCACTCCATGCCTTCCGCTTTCCGTCTCTAAAGCCGTACAGTCGCTCTCCCAAGTCTATCCGCTTCATTCACCTCTCCTTAAAACCACACGAAATGGGGGAAAGAAACCGCCAAGCCGATAATGACTTTCCCGCGGGGGGCGGGGTTACGCCATTCACACATTCTTCTTTTGGGAACAAAAGCCTGAATTTTTTTAGGGGATCTTGTAACACTTCTGCGCTGTTTTTTCACGGCGCTCAAGTGTTCGCTTTAAAGGACAAGGATTTTCTCCTCTTTTTCTCGCGCCCGCGCGTGCGCGCCGCAAAACAAAACCGCACAAACGCACACATACACACACTCGCCCACCCGCACAACACTCACACGTTTTCGCGGCCCCGCGCCCCGCACGCACACCAGAACCCTTAAAGGGTTTTTTATTTTGTTTTATGCCTTTTAGGGTTCCTGCCAATAAACGTGTTTTCCCTTTGTCCTGTTTGCACACACAACACACACAAAAACCACAAACACTACGCACGCAACACCACACGCACACACACACACACGCCCCACCCAACAGCAACAATGCACGCAAACACACAAACCTCAAACACACACACACACACACAAACCACACAAACACACACACCACACACACAAACCACACAACACCAACCACACAAAATCTAAAATTCCCCTTTAATGAAAGACGTAAAATTAAGACACCACGCACAGTTACTTTGGGAAAATTTTTATGGAAAATTTTTCAGTAGTTTTAATGTTCCCATTTTGCAAAATCAAACTGCAAAAACTAATTTTTGAATTTTTAAAAGTATCAACTTTTTTTAAAAAAGGTAAAACCTACTCTGACAAAACCCATATTCCATTTTCTAAAGGAAGTGTTTATTGTGTGTGTATGTTTGTGTGTGTGAGAGAGGAGGAGAGAGAGAGGTGTTGGGTTTTTGGGGTGTGGTTGTTGTGTGTGTGTGTGTTTTTGGGTTGTGTTTTGTTGTGTGTTTTGGGGTTTTGTGGGAAAATTTTCTTTCACTATTCCTTTTAGCATTGGGACAGCGATGCTTCTTCTTGTCGTCGAACCTCGGACATAATTTTTTTTGCTTCAATAAAAAAGCTAATTTTTCTTCCTTTAACCCAAATACAATCAACCCCCGCTTTCCAACTTTAAACAAAATAAATCGTCTTTTAAATCTTTCCCAAAAAAAAACAACTATTATCACCAAAACGGAAACAGACAAGAAGAGGGACAAAAGAAAAGGAAGTGCAGAAATAAAAGAGAAGGGAAGGAAATGATTTTCCTCACATGATTTTTCGAAATGGGATGTTTTTTTGAAAAGGCTCCCGGATCCAAGGGGGGAAAGAACAAATTTTTCAATGTAAAAACTAAAGGGTTTTCCCCATCGTTGGGGGCGTAGGGGAGCGGCACAGAGAGCCACTTCTCTAGGGGGCCCGCATAAAGAGGGGGGGGCGCCCCCCCCTCTCCCTCGCTGCTTTACCCTTTCCCCGACCCTAAAGGGGCCCGGAACCCCTTTCCGCTGGGTGAACTGGGGGGAAATTTTATTGAAACCAAGGGGACAAAACGGTACCCATCCAATGGTAACCATTCTTATGCTGCTTAACCTTGGTGGGGGGAAAACGAGTCCTCCACGAGCTGCCCGTCCCCTTGGTTATGAATCAGAAACCAAACGTCTTTTTGTGTGTTTTTTTGGGTTTTCACACTCATTTTTTTCGCTACCTTTTTTTTCTATTATTATTTTCCCCTTTCTTGCCCATTCCTTCTTTTTTCTCTTGTACTTTTGTCACAACAAACGAAACTCTTTTACGTTGATTTTCCCTGCCGAGTCATAATTTTTTTAAATAACTTTCGCAAAAAAAGAGATATCTCGCAGCACCCGGGGGAAGTTTTGCTAAAATGAAACCATCAATTACATAGGTCTTTAATATGGGGACGGATAGTCATATCAAGCACTCCTTTCCCCAGCAAGGGGTTTAAACCATCGAGCGTGTTTCCACTTGGATGGATATCGTGTGTGTGCCTTGGGTTTCATACAGTCCCCCCCGTTCCCCCCCTGTAAAAGGGGGCCTGCCCCCTTTGGGGGCAGGGAAGGTAAAAAGGAGGGAGAGGAGATTGGCGCCGCCCCAAAAACGGCCCCGGAATTGAGGTTTTGATCCCCATTCCCCTACAAAACCCCATAGTTATGGGACCCTTTACGTTTTTCTTATAGATTTCGAAAACAAACGGGTTTTTCAAAATGGTTATCGCATCAAGATAATTTTACCTAATGAACAAAAAGTCCTCACGTGCCTTCTCCGTTTTTTTCCCCCCTGTATCTATTTTTTACTTTTTTTTTGTATACCATTTTTAAATCACGGCTCCTTCTCATCGTAAATTGGGGTGCTCTCCCCCAAAAAAGCACGCGCCATAAGAGCAGGGCCCACTCTTTTTTTGGTCTTTTCCCCGTCTGCGACTTTCATTTTTTCCCATCGTGGGGGGGGGGGGGGGGGGGGTTCTCAGAATTTTGTTAAGGGCAACCTCTTATTGCCGTGGGGTTTTTACGTGCCTAAATAATTATATTAACACATGGGACCCCGGTTTACCCTCTCATCCGAAAAAACTAGCATCGACAACCCTCCGGGCTATGGGGGTGGGGGGGTGGGGGGGGGGGGGGGTTTCGGGGGGCCCAAAAAGGTTCGAACCACCTCCACTTCCGGCATTTCGCTTTCTAGGCAGGGGGCGTTTCCTCTAGACCACCTTTCCCCCTTTGGGAGTCCCCGTATAATTGTTTTTGAAGTAGCGTCCCCTTTACGAAGAAAAGCCCGCCAAAAATGAAGAGTTTGGGCTTTTTTCGAAAACTTTGGGGAAATTATGTTAAAGTCCGTAATTTGTTTCAGTGAAGCAATCGAGATAATTTTTTTTTTCTAAACGTTTTTAATTCACTCCTCGTCCTGTCCTGCTCTGTCCTCTGTTCTTCTTTTCTTTTCTCCCTCTCTCCCCTTCTCTCAAAAAAACACCCCTCTCTCCCCCCCCCCCCTCTCTCTCCCTCCCCAACCCCCTCTCCCCCCTGCTCCTTTTGTCTCCCACAAGCACACACACACTTCCCTCTCTCCCCCTCTCCTCTCTCTCCTCTCTCTCTCTCTCCCTCCCTCTCTCTCTCCTTCTCTCTTTTTTCTGCCTTTTGTCTCCCACAAACCCACTCCTCTCCCTTCTCTCTCTCTCCTTTTCTTCTTCTCTCTCCCTCTTCTTCTCTCTCTTCCCCCCCTTCCCCCTTTTCTTCGTAATGATGTAATATTGTTTGGGGGTTTTTTTAGTTCTACATAATCAACAAAACCTCGCATATATTATCGGGTTTTGAAATGACAGATTTTTCTTTTTTTTTTTATCGGGGATTTTTTAAAAAGAAGTTTTGAAAATTCCAATAATTTCCCTGCTTCTTCGTTTGTTTTTCCAATTCATTTCTTTATTTTAGCCGATTTTTAAAAAAAAAAAAAAAGACATTTTTGGGGTTTTTAATATAGGGTTTTTTTTTGTTTTTGGGTTGGGGTTTTTTTGGGTTTTTTTGGGGGGGGGTTTTTTTGGTTTGAGCAAAAAAAATATTTTTTTCTTCTGTCTGCTTCATTGTCTCCCCAATCTGTCTGTCTACTCCTCTCTCCTCTCCCCTTTTCCCCTCTCCTCTCTCTCTCTCTTCTCTGTGATGGCGGGGACTGATAAAAAAAAACCCAACCATTTCCCCCATTCATTTTTCTCGAAAAAATTTGTTATTTTCTTTCTCTCTCTCTCCCCTCTCTCCCAAATTCCCTCTCCCCCCTCTTTTCTCTCTCTCTTCTCTCCTCTCTCTCCTCTCCCTACCGCCCAAAACTAGAGTGCGTTAACGCAGCACTTTCTTGAACACAGCTTCTTCCCTTTAAGGTGGGGAAGGGCAAACGTTGTCATTTTTCGTTTTACAGGTAAAAGTACTGACCCTTTTCCCCTGTCCACCATTCAACATACGACATTTAAAAGGAAAAAAAAGCCCATCTCAGTGAACGGGAAAAGAAACGGAAGTTACAGAACAAATAAAAAGGAAAAAAAAATGAACAGGGTTCGTCCCCAAACTTTTCTGTTTTTACCCACCCCCCCCACTTAAATTACGATGCTGCGAGCACTGTGATACAACGCTCCTACAATGTGTTTTTTAGTTGGGGAACATTACCCTCCCTCTTCAACAGTTTTCGGAATAAGGCGTATTGATATGAAAGAGCATGATATGCAACAAAAATACAAATTTTGTCGGTAAGAGCGGGAAATGTAGATTTTGTCTTTAAAATTTTGGGAAAAAGAATGAAAGACAAGTGTGTGAGAAAAAGGGAAAGGGTGTAAGGGGGGGAAAGAACTCAAAGAAAAATGGGGAAGAGCTGCAGAAAAAAGTTAGAAAACGTGCAAAAGAATGAAGGAGGAAGGTGTGAAGAGAAAAGGACGAGGAGAAAGTGGGGGTGTGCGAACATGTGAAAAAAAACAGTGCACCGAAAGTGATGATAGTGGCCCGATGAGTCGGGAAAATTTACAAAAAATTTCAAAAAAGTAACAAAAACAGGGCCCTGCGCAAAAATGAAACAAGCATGGTTTTAGGGGGCCCTGGGGTGTTCCAAAAGAAACTTTAAAGTTTTCCTTTTTGGGGTGGGAAAAGCCTACCAAAATTTTTAAAGTAACGACACTTTATTGGTTCCAACAGTTTTTAGACAAATTTTAGTTATATAAAACCCTGGGTTTTTTAAATTTTTCCTTTGGGTTTTGGGGGGGGTTTTTTTTTGGTTTTTTTGTTTGTTGGCCCCAGTTTCCCCCACTGTAGTTTTGGGGGGAAAGCTTTTTTAAAAATTTTATGGGATTTTGAAGAAGCCCCCCTTTTTTTTTTCCCCCCCCCCAAAACCCCCCCCCCCCTTTTCCCCCCCCCCTCTCCCCCCACCCTCTGTCGTTGTTTACCTGTTTTTCTCTCTCCCCTCTTTTTTTCTCCTCCTCCTCCCCTCTCCTTCTCCTCTCTAATAAAAATAATTATCATTGAGGATGGGACACGCAAAAATATCTTTTCAAAATAAATTTTCCTTTAAAAAGGGGCATACGTCTTTTACGAAATATCAAAAATTAGGGTAGGGAAAGTGGGGTTTCTTTATTTGAATTGTTAAATGAAAGGAGAAAAGGGGAAAAAGAAGAAAGACAATCAAGAGACAGAAAAGTCTAGACGGGACGGAAAAATCTGTAACGAAACG
Organism: Rapana venosa; assembly: GCA_028751875.1. NCBI lineage: Eukaryota > Metazoa > Mollusca > Gastropoda > Neogastropoda > Muricidae > Rapana > Rapana venosa. The sequence continues at coordinate 45,840,575 of CM054149.1, read as the reverse complement.
TTTAAAAACAAAATTTTAAAAAAACCCAACAAACAAAAAAAGACAGACAGGCAAAAAAAGAAAAATAAAAAAAAAAAGTCTGGATGAGACATTTATGAAGACAGGGGCAGACAGTGAAAGGGGTTAACGGAGGAATGTAGGTACAGGGAAACTTTTTCGACTTCGTTTTCGTCCTTCACTTAAGTGATATTAGACACGAAAAGGCCAGGGATGAGGCGATGGGGAAGGGGGGGGTCTGGAGTTGGTTTTTAAGGGGGGAAAATTTCTAAAAATACAATAAGCAAGTAAAAAATGCAAACTTTAAATAACTCTTTAAGTACAAACATCAAACCCCAATTTTTAAAAAATTAACCAATAAAAAATGAAACGATATTCTAAAAATATAACCAACAAAAAAAAATATAGTCACAGAAAGAGTATTGTGTGTGGTGTGATTGGGGGTTTTGTTGTGGGTTGTTTTGGGCGCGCTGTTTTCGGTGGTTTTGGGTTTTTTGGTGTGTGCGTTTTTGTTGTGTGGGTGTGCTGTTTGTGTGTGTGCTTTTTTGTTGGTTTTTGTGTGGTGTGCTTGGGGTGTGTGTGTGTTTAAGTTGTTTCGTGTTTTTGGGTTTTTTAGGGGCTGCATCCTTTAGGGTAAAACCACAGGCGTTTTGAAATTTTTATTTTGATTATTTTTAACATAAAAAAACGTGGGTTTGCCGCGCGCGCGCGCGCACACACACACACAAAAAACCACCCCCACACACACCAACACACACCAAAGGGGACATATTGTATTGATATAAAATATGTAAAAGTTACATACCTGTTTTTACCCTTACTTGGGGATATTCATGGGTCTTTTACTGAATCATTATTGCAAGTCCAATTGTTCATTAAACCCTTATTAGGACTTTTAAAAACATCATCTTTTTATGTTTAATTTTTTCCCTTTTTACACAATTACAAAAATGCTTTTTTTTTTTTTTAGTTTTTAAATTATTTTTTATTTTTTGTAAAATTTTTTAATTAATTTTTTAACTGTTTATTTTTTATAATTATTTTAAAACAACTATCCCAAATTTTTTAAATTTTTTTTTTAATGTTTAAAAATTTTAAAAAATAAAAAAAAATTTAACCCATCCCCCACCCCACCAAAAAAAAATCTAATAAAAAATAAAATTCCTAACACCTCAACGGCCAGGGGGGGGGTTTTTTAAAAAAACCTAACTATTTTTTTTTTTAAAAAAAATAAAAAACATAAAAAAATAGAAAAATCCAAAACCCCACACGGGGAACAAATTTTTTTGTATATTTTGGAAACTAAATGGGGACGGGATACTCAAAACCCCCCCCACCTTTCCCCCCACCCCCCCAATTAAAGCTCCCACTTTTTTCCATTGGAGGGGGGGACCGTTGTTTTGGGCCGTTTAATTCCCCCCTTAATTTTAAATGGTTTCCCCTTTTGGTAAAATAAACACAGGGGGAAGAACCCCCCAAAACCGGGAGAAGGGTTTGATTTTTAAACCTTTTTAGGGGGGATCCTTTAAAACCCTTTCCCCTTAAGAGTGATTTAAATTGGAATTTAACTTTGCTTTTAACATAAACCCTTCCCCCCTTTCCCTCCCCTAGCAAGTGCAAAAAATAAAAAATTATTAAAATAAGTTCAAAAAACGCCGATTTTTTTTTTAACCTTCCCTTTTTACTTTTTGATTCCTTTTTCCTCACTTTTTCTGGGTTTTTACCCCCCCAAAGTTCCCAGTATAAAAAAAAAAATTTTATTTTTTCCAAAAGAATTTTTTTCCCAGCCTGGCAAAATTCCTTAAAAAACTGGAGGGGCCGGGGGCATCCCTTTTGAAATGACATTTCAAAGCAAAAAAACCGGAAACACGAAGAAATAAAGAAAACCTGGTACAGAAGGAAAAAACATATATAGATTTTGTATTGTACCGGACTGTATCGTATTTTATTGGATTTCATTGCATTGTATTGGATTTTGTTGATTGACGTATTTTTTCATTTTATTGTATTTTATACCCTTTTAATCACGGGGAGTTTACTGCTAAAAATTCGTCTGCCTTTTTCCCCTTGGGGGGAGCCTTCGCCACCCAAAAAGTAGCGCCCCCCATTTGTTTTTTCCTCTAAAAATTTTTACTTTCCCTATCAACCCTTTTTTTTCTACAAAAATTTCCAAAAACCTTTTTTCCCCTTTTTTCCTCCCAAAAAAAATTTTTTTTAAAAACACTAAAACCTTTTACAATTTTTTATCCAAAAATCCCCCCCCCCACTTTCCAAAAGGGTGGAGGGAAAATTTCGGGTCCAAAGGGGTCAAACCACCCCAACTTTCAACCCCACTTTTTCACTTTTCTGGAAGTTGCGTTTTGGGCCCCTTTGACCACGACTATCTAACAACGTACCACAGACACACTTACCAAAACTTTAAAACCATCATGTTGTTTGTTTTTCTGGGGTAAATGTTTCCCCCCCTGTCTTTGTTTTAGGCCTTGTAAACCCAAACAAACTAATAAAAATAATAAGATGGAATTTTTATAGCCGAATTTTTGTAAAAACAAACAAACCCGCACTGCAAATTAGATTAACCAGCTTCCTCCATTTCCCCGGTTTCCATCTTTTCCCCGGGGAAAGACTTGCTTACAGAAAGCAAAAAAAATGAGGGGGAAAGGGGGAAACTGGGTTTCAAATTCTTAGTGAGGCCCCCAAAATCTGCAAACTATGGAAAAGGGAAAGGGGAATGTGAGACATCAGGTATTTTATTCCCAAAAGGGGCAAAGTTTCACCCAAATTTTTTTACACCGGGGCCCAATAATTTAGATTTATCTGGTTTGGTCCAAAACTTAACTGTAGACTTAATTTTTTCTGTAAAGGGTTGAAACCAACAAGTAAAAACCTTTTTTCCAAACCCCAAATGCTTTAAAAAACCTTTGAAATGAACGGGCCAATTTAAATAAAATAAAAACCTTTTCAAAATCAAGGGAAATTAAAAACCCTGGAAGGTTTTTCATTTTTAGGTAATTAAATCGGGATCAAAAACAAAAAATCTTAAAAATTTATCTCCTTATATCTGTTAGGCAAAAACCCCTGCCCTAAATCTTCTTTGATGATTTTTTGGGAAAGAACTGTTTTTTTTCGTTTAGCAAATACGGGTTTGGGGCCTATTTTAAAAATACTTTAAATAAAGATTTTGGGCCCCCAAATTTTTTTTAAAAATTCTTTTGTTTTTTCATGTTTAGGGATCCCTGTAACTGTCCTTTTTTTTTGTGTTTTTTTAAATTTCCCCCACTCTAAAGGTCGATTTAAAGCTCTGACTACAAAAAACCCAAAGTTTTTTTTCCAAAAAAAAAAACCTTTGAAGAATTCTGAGGAAAATTTCCTTTCAAGCCGGGGTTTTTCCCCATTTTTTTCATATTTCTAAGAGGGGCACCCACCTCCCCAATGTTATTTCCCCTTCAAGAAATTTTGTTTTTTTTTTCGCTTAAATAGTTTTGGAATTCTGAGACTAATTTTTTAACCCTCATATTCTTTTATTTTCTTTCTTTATATGGGTTTTCATAAAATTTTTTAAAACTTCCAAAAGAAAATCCTCAGTTTTCATAACCCTCCTTGTAAATTTGAAACTAATTTTGGCATTTTTTTTAATTATAATTTTTTTTTTCAAAATTACAAAAAAAACTTTGGATCTTTTCTCCCTCTTTTTACCCATCTACTTTTGATCTAAAAGAACCCCTTTTTCATTTTAACATCTCAAATTTGGCTGTTATTTTCACTACGAAATCTTTTTTTTTGCTGAATGCCCAACTCTTTTTTTGTTTACTTTTTTCTTTATTTCTTTGATTTGTTTTTCTAGTTTTTGTTCCTTTTTCCTCTCTTTTTTTTTTTTCTGTGTTGCATTTTGCTATTGCCCCTTGTCCAAACCCTTCATCAGCAAAAATCTAAAAAACACATTTTTCGGGAACTGTTAACTTTATATTATTTTTCAGATAATTTTTCCCAAATTTTTTCCTTTCTCAAATTTGTCAGCGGGCATACCCCTTTCAAAACATTTTTTAATAGTTTAAATTAATTTCTTTTGTATACATGCAATCCTTGAGGAAAAGAGTTTTTAAATTTCCAGTCCCTTTTCCCTGCACTTCTTTTTTTTCCCCAAAATTTTAAACTAAAACTAACATGTAATGATCTAATCGATATCCATATTGGATATCGGGTCTTCCACACAAAGATAAGGTATTCAAAAAAAAAAAAAAAAAAAACTAATCTGCTTTGTTTTAAAAGGACTTGTTTTTCTCCATGTGAATCTTAAAAATTTGGGGTTGTATTCCCTCCATAATCTAAACTGTAATTCTTAAATTTCATTTTTAGCACATTTTCTCGAGTTTTAAAGGGTTTTGTTGATATTTTATAATTATCATAATAAAAGGGGGGGATCAAAAAAGGGTTTCCAAATCACCAACACAGATAATTTTAGGGTTTTTTTAAAAAGCTTTTTAAAACTACATCTTTTAAGTGTGAATAAAATTCAGGGGGGTGTCCTTTAGGTCCATAAATTTTTAACAAGAACAGATCCGTTCCATAAACCCAAAAAAAACCCTTTTAACAAAATTTCCATTCTGGTCTCTTTTTCCCCTCTTTTATTTTAAAAATTCAAATGTTTTATTGAACAGTATTGCCACCCCTCGGAGTTTATCTATTAGAAAAAAAAACACAACTTGTTCCCCATCTTGTTTTGAAAACAAAAAAAATAATTTTTAATTTCTTTTTAATCAAAATTTTTGGGAAAAATTTCCTTTTTTAAAACAAAAAAAATTTTTGGAAAAATTTGGAAAACTTTTTGCCTTTAAAAAGAAATTTTGAAAAAACATCACGGTTCCCCTTCCTTTTTGCATTCACCAAAATTTCCTTTTTTTTTTGGAAAATGTTCAAAAATACAACCCCAAAAAAATTAATATCCTATAAAAAAAAGTTAAAAAATAACATTTTGAAAAAATAGCGGGGGGGGAAAAACCAAAACCCATGTTTCAAAAACCCAACAGGAAAAAAAAAAAAAACTTTAAAATTTAAATAAAAAAAGAAAAAAAAAAAAAAAAAAAAAAAAAATAGTAAAAGAAAATATTTCAAAAAAGTTTAAAAAAAAATAAAAAGCAACAAAAAAAAAAAAAAAAAATTAAAAAAGGTTTTGTTCTATTCCCAAAAAAAAAAATTTAAAAAAAATTTAAATTTAAAAAAACAAAAACAACTAAAAAATAAAAAAATAAATAAAAAATATAAAACTAAAAAAAAAAAAATATAAACTAAAAAATTTTTAAAATTATAAAACAAAAAAATAAAAAAAAAAGAAAAATAAAAAGGCTTTGTGTTTTTTTGTTGTTTTATTTTTTTTGTGAAACTGCTACAAACTACTACTACAAACTACTCCCTACTACAACTACTACTACTACCCCCAAACCACCCCCCAAATTTTTACTTTATTTTTTTATAAAAAACGAAAAATTTGAAAGTTAAAATAAAATTTTAAAAATTTTTACTTCGGGCGGAAAAAACAAAATATCGAAAAAACACCCCACAAACCCCAAAACACACCCCAAACACAAACACAAACCACACCCCACCCCACACACAACCCACACCCCACTACACAAACACACAAACACACACACAAACACACAAACAAATTTTAAAAAAAAAAGGGCTTTTTTGTTTGCAAAAGGTAGAAATGATTTTTAAAGGTTTTCCCCATAACCTTTGTGGTCGGTGGGGGAGCTAGGCACCCCAAGACCCCCTTCTCCAGGGGCCAGCAATTTGAGAGGGGCGCCCATCTCTTCCCTCGCTCTTTAAACCCTTTTCTGACCCTAAAGAGGGCATGACTCATTTAAAAGTTTGGGGGAACTGGGGGGGCTGGCTGAAGCTACGACGCTCAAAAGGTCCCCCCCTCCCCTTTGGGAAACCCCGCTCGATTCTGCTTTAAACCCTTTGCTTGAGGAAAGGGGTGCTTGACCACTGACTATCCCCCTCCCCGTACCCTTGAAAAAATTTTGAATTTTTAAAAAAAGCAAACGAAAACCCAAACTCCCAAAAGAATTGTGCTTATGTAGGCTGGGGGTGGGTTTGGGGTTTTTTAATGCCAGGTCCCAAGGGATCAGCTATCCACAAACACAGGCAAAAAGACCCACACTCAAAATTTTTCGCGCCCGGGCCCTTTCGCCCTTTTGCTATTTTCTTTTTGTTTTTTTTCATTCTTTTTCTTTTTTGGTTTTTGTTTAATTTCCAAATTTTCCCCAAAAAACCCCCTCCTGTGGCTGTTTTTTTTCCCCTGTCTCACCTCCTCGTTTCGTCTGTTTCTCTCTCTCTCTCCCCTCTCCCCTTTTCTCTCTCCCTCCTCCTTCTCTCTCTCTCTCCTCCCTCTCTCTCCTTTTCTCTCTGTTCCCTTTTTTGTCTGTGTCCCTCCCTCCCCCCCTTCCTCTCTCTCGTTTTGCTGCCTTCTCTCCCCTCCTCTCCTTTTCCTCTCCTCTCCCTCTTCCTCTCTCTCCTCTCTCGTCCTCTTTTCTCTCTCTCTCCTCTGTTCCCCCCTTTTGGGCTGTTTCCCCCTCTCTTCCCCTTTCCCCTCGTCTTCCCCATCTGTCGTCTGTCTGTCGTCTTCTCTCCTCCTCTCTCCTTTTCTCCCCTTCTCCTCCCTCTCCTTTTCTCCCCCTTCTCTCCCCTCCCCCCTCCCCTCTCGCTGTCCCTTTCCCCCTCCCCCCTCCCCCCTCTCTCCTGCCCCCTCTACCCCCCCTCTCTCCCATTTCCCCTGTCCCCCCCCTCTCCCCCCCCTTTTCTCCCTCTCTCTCTCTCTGTCCCCCCTCTCTCCCCCTTTCCCCTCTCTCTTTGTGACCTCACTTTCCCCTCCAAACCTTCTCGCTTTTTCCCTCTCTAAAGCCGAAAAAGTCCCCTCCCCCAAGTCTAAACCGCTTTAAAACCCCCTCTTCCCCTTTAAAGCCCACTAAAAGGAGAAAGAAAAACCCGCCAAGCCGAGCTAAAAGCACTCTTTCCGCGGGGGGCAGGTCCCCCGCATTCTACACCCTTCAATTTTTCTCCCGGAACAAAAGTCCTGCATTTTTTTTATTTGGGTCTTGTTACACTTCTGCGCTGTTTTCCTTTTTACCGGCGCTCAAGTGTTCCCCTTGAAAAGGGCAAGGATTTGTTTTCCCCTTTGGGTTTCTGCGCGCCCGCGCGTGCGCGCACTGCCCAAACGCCCCAAAGCACAAACCACACATAACACACTCCCCGCACGCGCGCACACACTCACAAAGTGCGCGCGCGCGCGCGCGCCCGCCAAAACCCCAACCCACCTTAAACCCATTGTTTTTCTTGTGTAATTTTGCCTTCTAGGCTTTTTTGCCAAAAAACGTGTTCCGTTTTGTCCTGTTTTTTCACACACACACACACACACACACAAACACAACCACGCCACCGAACGCACAACCACACTAAAACCGCACAACCCCAGGCAGCACAAAATGCCCCCCAAAAACACAAACGCTCAAACACACACACACACACACACACACACACACACACACACACACACACACACACACACACACACACACACACACACACACTATATCTAATATCACTTTAAGTGAATAGACGTAAAATTGAAGACACACACGCACAGTTATCTTAGGCTATTTTCATGGAAAATTGTCAGTAGTTTTAATGTTTCACCATTTTGCAAAATCAAACTGCAAAAACTATATCTGATATTTAGACAGTATGCAACGTTGTTAAATAGGTAAAACCATACTCTGTATCAGACCTATATTCCATCTTAGCTAACAGCGAATGTGTGTGTATATGTGTGTGTATGTGTGTGTGTGTGAGAGAGAGAGAGAGAGAGAGAGAGTGTGTGTGTGTGTGTGTATGTGTATGTGTGTGTGTGTGTGGTGTGTTGTGTGTGGTTGTGTGTGTGTGTGTGTGTGTGTGTGTGTGCAAATGTTTCGTTGCACATATTCCGTTTTAGCAGTGGACAGCGATGCTTCTTCTTTGTCGTCGAACACTCGGACAGTAATTATTGTTGTCTGTCATATGAACAAAGCTAATGCGTTCTGCTGCCGTTAAGCAACTGACAAGTCAGACCCAGCGCTTCCAACTTAAGCATGAGAGATAAATGCTGTCTTTTAAGTCTTTCTGAGAAAAAAGCAGACTAATGTATCACCAATAAGGCAGGAAACAGACAAGAAGAGGGTGACAGGAAGAAAAGGAAGATGGCAGAAATAAAGAGAGGGGTAGAGGAGAGTGATTTTCCTAGCACATGATTTTTCAGAAGATGGAGATGCTTTTAATTTCGACAGGCTCCCCGGCATCCACAAGGGAGAGACAACTATTCTAATGTAAAAACGTAAAGAATTCCCATATCGTATGTGTGGTCGTAGGGGAGCGAGGCATCAGAGAGCTCACTTCTCTAGGGGCCAGCATAATGAGGGCGGCGCCCATCTCCTCTCCCTCGCTGCTTTACCTTCCCTGACCCTAAAGAGGGCAGGTACCCATTTCCAGCTGGGTGAACTGGGGAATTGTATTGAAACCAAGGCACACAAACGGTCACCCATCCAAGTGGTAACCATTCTCTATGCTGCTTAACCTTGGCTGGGGGAAAGCGAGTGCTCTGACCACTGAGCTGTCCCGTCCCCTTGGATGTATGCAGATCATGAAACATCGTCTTTTTGTGTGTTTTATTTGGGTTCTTCACACGTCATTTTTATCGGCTACCTTTTTTTCTCATTATTATTTTCCCATGTTCTTGCCCATTCCTGTCTTTTTTCTCTTGTACTTTTGTCAACAGACAAACGAAACTCTTCCACTGTTGATTTTCAGACTGCACGAGTCATATATTATTGAATATAGACTTACTGCAACAAAGAGATATCTCGCAGCAGCCCGGTGAAGTTTTGCTATAGATGAAACCATCAATTACATAGGTCTTCTAGATATGGGGACGGGATAGCTCAGTAGTCAGAGCACTCACTTTCCCCAGCTAAGGTTAAGCAGCATCGAGCGTGGTTACCACTTGGATGGATGATCGTGTGTGTGCCTTGGCTTCAGTACAGTCCCCCCAGTTCCCCCAGCTGTAATTGGGTGCCTGCCCTCTTTAGGGTCAGGGAAGGTAAAGCAGCGAGGGAGAGGAGATTGGCGCCGCCCTCAATATGCTGGCCCCTGGAGAAGTTGAGGTCTCTGATGCCTCATTCCCCTACAACCACATAGGTTATGGGACACCTTTACGTTTTACTTATAGATTTCGAAAACAGTATCGTGTTGTGCAAAATGGTTATCTGCATCAGAGATAATTTTATCCATAATGAACAAAATAGTCCTCACGCTGCCTTCTCCGTTCTTTTCCCATGTATCTATTTATTATTCATTTTTTATTGTATACCATTTTAAGTCACGGCTCACTTCTCATGCGTAAAATTCGGGCTGCTCTCCCCAGAAACAGCACGTCGCCATAAGAGCAGCGCCACACAGTACTTTTTCTTGGTCTTTTCCTGTCTGCGACTGCATTTGTTTCCCTATCAGTGTGGGGGGGGGGGGGGGGGTTCTACAGAATTGTGTTAAGGACAACTCTCTTATTGCCGTGGGTTCTTTTACGTGCGCTAAATAATTATATGTAACACATGGGACCTCGGTTTACCGTCTCATCCGAAAGACTAGCACTCAGACAACCACTCACGGTCTAGTGGATGGGATGGGGGGGGGGGGGGGAGTTTCGGGCCCAAAGAGGTTCGAACCACCTCACACTTCCGGACATTGCGCTTTCTAGGCAGGCGCGTTACCTCTAGACCACCGATCCGCCATTGGCAGTCGTCGTATAATTGTTTGTGAAGTAGCGTCCCTTGACGAATGAAAAGCCCGCCAAACTGAAGAGTTGGTCTTTTTACAGAAATCTTCGGGAAATTATGGTTGAAAGTCCGTAATTTGTTTCAGTGAAGCAATCGAGATAATTGTTTTTTCTAGAACGCTTTAAAGTTCATCTCTCTCTGTCTCTGTCTCTCTGTCTCTGTCTCTCTGTTTCTCTCTTTCTCTTTGTCTCTCTCTCTCTGTCTCTGTCTCTCAAAATACACACCCTCTCTCTCTCCCCCCTCTCTCTCTCTCTCTCTCTCTCTCTCTCTCTCTCTCTCTCTCTGTCTGCCTGTCTGTCTCTCCACAAGCACACACACACTCTCTCTCTCTCTCTCTCTCTCTCTCTCTCTCTCTCTCTCTCTCTCTCTCTCTCTCTCTCTCTCTCTCTCTCTCTCTTTCTGCCTGTCTGTCTCTCCACAAACACACACTCTCTCTCTCTCTCTCTCTCTCTCTCTCTCTCTCTCTCTCTCTCTCTCTCTCTCTCTCTCTCTCTCTCTCCTCTTTCTCTTCGTAATGATGTAATATTGTATGGTGGGGTCTTTTTTTAGTTCTACATAAATACAACATATCCTCGCATATATTATACTGTTTCTGGAAAGTGCTACAGATTTGCTTTGTTTATTTGATCGGGTCATTTTTAACAAGAAGTTTCGAAAATTCCAATACATTTCCGTGCTTCTTCGTATGTTATTTCCAAATTCAATTCTTTATTGATAGCCGAGTTTTAAAAAAAAAAATAGAGACAGTTTTGTGTGGGTGTTTGAATATAGGGGTTTTTTGTTGTTGGTTTGGTTGGGTTGTTGTTGGGGTGTTTTTTGGGGGGGCTTTGTTTTGGTATTGATGCAAAATAAATATATTTTCTCTCTGTCTGTCTGTCTATCTGTCATCCGTCAATCTGTCTGTCTACTCTCTCTCTCTCTCTCTCTCTCTCTCTCTCTCTCTCTCTCTCTCTCTCTCTGTGAGTGGACGGGGGACTGGATAAAAAAAAACCCAACACATTGGCGCTTATTCATTATTCTCGAAATAAAGAGTTTGTTATTGTCATAACTCTCTCTCTCCTCTCTCTCTCTCTCTCTCTCTCTCTCTCTTCTCTCTCTCTCTCTCTCTCTCTCTCTCTCTCACTACCAGCAACACTAGAGTGCATGTTGAACGCAGCACTTCTTGAACACACGCTGTCTTCCTTCAAGGTGGAAGGGAGAGGACGTCAAACTGTTGTCATTCTTCGTTTGACAGGTAATAGTACTGACCATTCCCCTGTCACACCAGTTCAACATACGACATATAGGAAAAAATGCCCATCTCAGATGAACAGGGACAGAAGAAGAGCGGAAGCTTACAGAACAAATAAAGAAGGAAAAAATAATGAACAGGCTTCGTCCCAATCTTCTCTGTTTTTACCCACCCCACCTAGCTTATATTACGATGCTGCGAGCCACTGTGATAGCAACGCTCCTATCAATGTGTTTGAGTGTGGTGAACATTACCCTCCCTCTTCAAGCAGTTGTCGGAATGAAGGCTGTATTGATATGAAAGAGCATGATATAGACAGACAAAGAGTGACAATTTCGTGCGGTAATGATGCGAGAGAAATGATAGATTTTGTCTATACTTGTGAAAATGAAGTGAAAGACAGAGTGTGTGATGAAGGGAATGGGTGTAAGGGGGGAAATGAACGTGCAAAGAATGAGACTGGAGAAGAGCGTGCAGAAAATAAGAGTTAGGAAGAACGTGCAATGAATGAGAGTGAGGAAGAGTGTGAAGAGAATGAGACTGAGGAAGAAAGTGGGGAGTGTGCTGAACATGTGAAAAATAGCAGTGACATCCGAGACAGTGATGATAGTGTGCCCGTCAGTGATGTCTGGGAATATTTACAAGAATTTACAAAAAATGTAGACAATACTAGGTCCATGCTGCAAGAACTGAAACAATGCATGGTTGATGGAGCCGCTGCTGTACCAAAAAGAAAGCTTTCTACAGATTGCCTTGATGACTGTGTGAAAGACTTCTACACAAACTTAACGTAACGACACTGTGATTGGAATATCCAACAGTATTTATAGACAATATCAATAGTCTACTATATCAAAACCATGGTTTGGAATTCATGCCATTTGGACCATTTTGGGTGTTTGATTAATTATGTTGTTAATTATATATGTGTGTTGTGCCCAGTCCTCGCCCCACTGTCCCCATGTGAATGGGTATAATTGCTTAACACATTAAACCTTTGTCATTGTCATTGTCATTGTCATTGTCATTGTCTCTCTCTCTCTCTCTCTCTCTCTCTCTCCTCTCTCTCTCTCTCTCTCTCTCTCTCTCTCTCTCTCTCTCTCTCTCCCTCACCGCCTCTGTCTGTCTGTTTACCTGTATGTTTCTCTCTCTCTCTCTTTCTCTCCTCCTCCTCCTCCTCCTTCTCCTCTCTAATAATAATAATTATCATTGAGGATGGGACACGCAGATATCTTTTACAAAATATAATTTTCCTTAAAAAGGTCATACGTCTGTCACGAAATATCAAAAGTTAGGGGTAGGGATAAGTGGGTTTCTTTTATTCGCAATTGTTGAAATGAAAGGAGAAGAAGGAGAAAGAAAGAGAGAAAGACAGAATCAGAGAGACAGATGTCTAGACGGACGGACAGATCTGTAACAGAAACGATTCAAACACACTGTTTAAAAAAACCCAGACAAGCAGACGAAGACAGACAGGCGAACTGAACAACGAAAAATAAAGAGTCTGGATAGAGACATTCATGAAGACAGGAGCATGACAGTGAAAGGGAGGTATAACGGGAGGAATGGTAGGTACAGGAAAGCTTGTGTTCGACTTCGTTTTACGTCTCTTCACTTAATGTGATATTAGACACGAAAAGGCCAGGGATGAGGCGATGGGGAAGGGGGGATCTGGGAGTTGGTAAGGGAGGTAATTTACTAAATCTACAATAAGCAAGTAAGAAAATGCAAATCTTAAGTAACTCTTTAAGTACAGAACAGTCAAACCACAATTTCTAACAGAATCTAACCAATAAACAATGAAACGATATTTCTAAACTATAACCAACAAGAAAAAATATAGTCTACATGAAGAGAGTATCTGTGTGTGCGTGTGTATGTGCGTGTTTGTGTGTGTGTGTGTGTGTGTGCGCGCGTGCTTGCGTGTGTGTGTGTGTTTGTGTGTGTGGTGTTGTTGTGTGTGTGTGTGGTGTGCATGTTTGTGTGTGTGCTTGTTTGTGTGTGTGTTTGTGTGTGTGTGTGCGTGTGTGTGTGTGTGTGTTTATGTATGTGTGCGTGTGTGTGTTTATGTGTGCGTGCAATCCTTTAGGGTAAAGCCACAGGCGTTTTGTATTTGTATTTTGCATTATTTGTAACAGTAAAAGTACTGTGTGGTATTGCGCGCGCGCGCGCGCGCACACACACACACACACACACACACACACACACACACACACACACACAGAGGCACATATTGTATTGATATAAAGTATGCTGAAAAGTTACATACCTGTTCTTACCTCATTATCGTCATCGGCGATATTCAGTGGTCTTTTACTGAATCATTATTGCACAGTCCAATTGATTCATTATAAACATTATTATGGACTTTAAAGACATCATCTTTCTACTGTTTAGATTTTCTCTTGTTGACTACAATTACAAATAATGCTTTTTTGTTTATTCGTTAGATTTTGTCAGAAATTGGGATTTTTACTATTCTGCACTCAAAAGTTATTTATATCTACATTTTCTTAACTGTCCAGTGTATATTTAGTAACACTTACCCTCCCCCCCCCCCCCCACACACACCACTACGACTCCCAGAACTCCCCCCTCACCTTTATTTTATTTTAATGTGTCTAATACATTTTGGGAAGAGACGTAAAATGAAATCGAACACACATACACACACATACACACACACACACACACACACACACACATACATACATACACACATACACACATATACACATACACACACATACACACGGCCACGGGGGGGGACTGGATGTTTAAAAAAAGCACATGAATGCTTATTCCATTATTTTTTATATAAAAGAGTAAAATATAACATATAAAAATAGATAAAATAACACAGACACACACACTGACGGAGACAGGAAGGGGGTTATTGGTAGTATTTTTGGAAATCTAGGTAGGGGGACGGGATAGCTCAGTGGTCGGAGCACTCGCTTCCCCCCAGCCAAGTTAAGCAGCGTCGAGCGTGGTTACCAGTTGGATGGGTGACCGTTTGTGCGCCTTGGCTTCAGTACAGTTCCCCCAGTTCACCCAGCGGTAAATGGGTACCTGCCCTCTATAGGGTCAGGGAAGGTAAAGCAGCGAGGGAGAGGAGATGGGCGCCGCCCTCAATATACCGGCCCCTAGAGAAGTGAGCTCTCTGACGCCTCGCTCCCCTACGACCTTATAGGTTATGGGACTCCTTTACCCTTTACCTTTTCCTTATGTAGATGATAATTATAATTGTGAATTCAACTCTTGCTGTTCTACATCTTTAACTTCTTCTTCCTCACTTTTCCCACCCCCTCAGACAAGTGCAAAGTATAATTATAAAAATTTATAAATAAAATAAGTTGCAAAAGCAAGCCGATTTTTTTTTAGCCATGCAACTTGTTAGACTTTTTTGAATTCACATTCCATGCACTTTACGTGGTTTTATGCCGAGCACGTTTCCTGCAGTCCATAAAAACGAAATAATTTGTATTTATTCAAAGAATTTGGCCCCAGCCAAGGCAATATTCCTTAACAGAAACTGGAGGGCCGGGGAGACAATCCATTTAGAATGACATTCTAAAGCACAAACCTGGTAAACACGAAGAGATGAAAGATACTCACTGGTATGCATGCACAGGCATAAACATATATAGATTGTATTGTACCGTACTGTATCGTATTGTATTGGATTGCATTGCATTGTATTGGATTGTGTTGTATTGTATCGTATTGTATTCTATTGTATTGTATTGTATACCACTTTTAAGTCACGGCAGATTTATCTGCATAAAAATTCGTGCTGCTCTTCCTTGGGAGAGCCTGTCGCCACAAGAGTAGCGCCACCCATTTGTTTTTTCCAGTCTGAAACAGTATTACTTTCCCTATCAGAGCGGCTTTGTTTCTACAGAATTTTGCCAGGGACAACTCTCTTGTTTGCCATGGGTTCTTTCACGTGCGCTAAATAAATATTATGTGTAATACACGAGACCTCAGTTTATCATTTCATCCGAAAGACTAGCACCCAGACCACCACTCGTGGTCCTAATGGATGGAGGGAAAGTTTCGGGTCCAAACGGGGATCAAACCACCGCACACGTTCAACCCGAGCTTTTCACTTTTCTAGGAAGTTGCGTTGCCTCTAGACCACTGATCTATCTATACAACGTACCACAGACACACTTACACAAAACTTAAAGCCATGCGAGTGTTGTTTGTATTTCTGTGGTAAATGTTTTCCTGTGTACTTTGTTATGTACGGCTTGTAACCCAAACAACACTAATAATAATAATAATGTATGGAATTTATATAGCGCTGAATCTTGTAAAGCAACAAATCAAAGCGCTCGACACTAGCATGACTTTAAGATTAACCAGCTTCCTCCACTTCTCGCGGTTTCCATCTTCCCGTGGAACGACTTGCTTACAGAAAGCTGAAAACCATGAGGAGAGGAGGAAGCTGGTTGCAAATTCTTCAGTGATGCCCCAACGATCTGCTAAGACTACTGGATAGGGAAGGTGAAGTGTGAGACATCAGGTATTCATTCCACAAAGGCGCAAAGTTACACCCAACTTTTTGACACCGGGCCACAATACTTTAGATATTATCTGCGTTGTGAAGTCTTCATTTCACTCAGCGTCTCTCTCTCTCTCTCTCTCTCCTCTCTCTCTCTCTCCTCTCTCTCTCTCTCTCTCTCTCTCTTCTCTCTCTCTCTCTCTCTCTCCTCTCTCTCTCTCTCTCTCTCTCTCTCTCTACTCTCTCTCTCTCTCTCTCCTCTCTCCTCTCTCTCTCTCTCTCTCTCTCTCCTCTCTCTCTCTCTCTCTCTCTCTCTCTCTCTGGCATCACTTCACTCTATGCCTTTTCTCTCTTTCTCTAAAGCCATTCACCCTACTCTGTCCAGTCCCACTTCCCTCACGACAGCAACAAAACCAAACTGGAATGGATGCCAGGAAACCTGCCATGGCAACACGTCCTCTTGTCTTTGGGTATGCACATGCGCACTGGATGTGCATCGGTGGTCTAGAGGTAACGCGCATGCCTAGAAAACTCAAAGCCCGGGTCGGAAGTGTGCGGAGGTTCGAATCCCGTTTGGGCTCGAAACTTGTTCTCCATCCATTACCATGAGTGGTGGTCTGATTGTTAGTCTGTAGGATGAGACGATAATCCGAGGTCGCATGAGTTACACATAATAATTTAACGCACGTTAAAGAACCCACGGCAACAAGAGAGTTGTCCCTGGCGAAATTCTGTAGGAAAAAAGCCACTCTGATAAGGAAACAAATACAGTTGCAGACAGGAAAAAGAAAAAAAATGGGTAGCGCTGCTCTTGTGGCGACGCGCTCTCCCCCGGGGAGAGCAGCCCGAATTTCTCGCAGAGAAATTTGCCGTGACTTTAAGTGGTATCAATAAATAAATCAATAAATAAATTTAGTTGTGAGAGAAAGAGAGAGAGAGAGAGAGAGTCATGGATTTAAGACTAGATTTTCCCTGGGGCGGTGGAAACCGGGGACTTTGGCTAGTGCAAGGGGAACAAATGTGTCCTGTAACGATTGTGAGATTACGTCCCAGCACCGTCACATAAGCCATTAGATTTTTATTTATTTATTTTATTTTATTCTTTTATATCGAGGATAATGGAATAAGCTCTTATGTGCTTTTTTTACATCAAGTCCCCGTGTGTTTGCAGTTTTTTGTCAATTCTGTCATCTGTTTCCACCGGCACACAATGGCCTACTTTTACGAAAAGCGGAATAGGATTTAACGTGTGCGCAAGATATTCTGCGTGCGTTCGCACACGGGGCCTCGGTTTATATTCTCATCCGAAGGACTTTTGGGGGAGAGTGGAGTCGGCATTGATGTTAACTCCAGAGGAAAATATCCCCTTGAACGGGAATCGAACCCGGGTCGTCAGATTGCCAGCGCAATGTTCTGACCACTAGGCTATCCCGTCCTGTGCACTGTCGCCGTTGTAATGTTTCTGAAATAATATAATAGTGTTTAATCTTGCCAACCCCATGATCTTGTCTAAAACAACACCATCGTCTATATTTTACGTGTAATGTCCTGAATTCGAGAATAATGGAATAAGCAGTCATGTGCATTTTATTTTTGTTAGCTTGAGTAAGCGGTTTTGTCAGTTTTGTCATCCATTCTCACCGGTACACAATGTTTGTCTTCGCTTCTCAAAGAAGGAAGAGGTTTTTTAGTGTGCTCAAGGTGTTCTGCATGTGTTCACACACGGCACATTTGAGCTGTTAGATTTTTTGTTTGTTTTAGGGATTACAGATTGTGTCGGCGGGCATTAAACTTGACCTCAGTCCCTTGTCCTGGTAGTGGGGGGCTGGTGGAGTGTACCTGGCCCAGTGGTCAGAACTGAACTCCTAATCTGAAAGATATCTGAGAGTGCAGGCTTGAGTCGCGCTGTATGTTAATTCAATTCAATCACTTTATTATCTTACAAATAGAGAAGCTCGTGTTGGTTACCAGTCGTACGTAAAAAAAGTGAATAGGAAAACATTTACCACAGACGAAGAACACAGCACAGTATACGAACATCGCCTCACATGCATTACAAGATAATACCTACACTAATACCAATACCAAAACTTTATCATTTCATTTATAAAAAAAGGGAATTCAAGTAGTCACAAGCCATATCTACATAAATATGATTAACAGAAACATTTGTCAACGAAAGTTATACGATTCAAATCCACAAAAAATCAAAGAATAAGCACCCATGTGCCTTTTCACACCCAGTCCCACAGAGAGAGACAGCGACAGACAGAGACAGAGACAGACAGACACAGAGACAGGGAACCACATCATTCTCTTTACAACATAATGAGTAACACAAACAGAACGCAATCAGCAAGGGAAGTGATTTTGCCTGTTGTTTTTTTTCCTTTTCTCCTCTTTCTTCGGTTTTTTTTCCCCCTTTCAACTTCCTTTATTCTTTTCTTCTTTATTTGTATCCTTCCATTGCCAAAAATTGCATAATGACATTTGCAAACACGGAGCAAGCCAATTAATGGTGTTTGCTAATCAGGCGTTTGATTAAAGTGTCAGACTGATTGCTTTAACCTTTACATAAATTATGTCGTAGGGGGCATGTTTGTGCACGAAATGCCTTAATTACAACAGCTATCGTCTACTATTCTCACTCTCGTTCAATGTCTGTCTGTCTGTCTGTCTGTCTGTCTGTCTGTCTGTCTGTCTGTCTCTCTCTCTCTCTCTCTCTCTCTCTCGCTCTGTCTCTCTCTCTCTGTCTGTCTCTCTCTCTCGCTCTCTCAATCTCTTTCTGTCTCTCTGTGTCTGTCTGTCTTTCTGTTTGTCTGTCTGTCTGTCTGTCTCTCTCTCTCTCTGTCTCTCTCTATCTCTATCTTCTCTCTCTCTCTCTCTCTCTCTCTCTCTCTCTCTCTCTCTCTCTCTCTCTCTCTCTCTCTCTCTCTCTCTCTCGCTCATTAGCGTAAGGGCCGGATGAAAAAAGTATATGAATACTTACTCTGTAACCCTTGGAAAATAAAGATAATTCATTCATTCATTCTGTCTGTCTGTCTGTCTGTCTGTCTGTCTCTCTCTCTCTCTCTCTCTCTCTCTCTCTCTCTCTCTCTCTCTCCTCTCTCTCTCTCTCTCTCTGCCCCTGTCTGTCTGCCTGTCTCTCTCTGTCTCTCTCTCTGTCTCTTTCTCTCTCCCTCCCCCTCTCTCTTTGTCTCTGTCTCTCTCTCTGTCCCCATGTCTGTCTGTCTGTCTCTCTCTCTCTCTCTCTCTCTCTCTCTCTCTGTCTCTCTCTCTCTCTGTCTCTCCGTGTCTCTTTCTCTCTCCCTCTGTCTCTCTCTGTGTCTCTCCTCCCTGTCTGTGCCCCTGTCTGTCTCTCCCTCTGTCTCTCTCTGTGTTTCTCTCTCCTTCTCCCCCCCCCTCTCTCTCTCTCTCTCTCTCTCTCTCTCTCTCTCTCTCTCTCAGTATGAATCTGTTGCAACATTTTTTCTTTTGTTCTAGCTATCTTATTCTGCTAGACCTGGTCTGAACGATCCAAATGATAGATGACGAGCGAAATCAATGTTGAAAAAATGACACCGAACCCAAAGTAACAGAGCAACTAAACAAAACAAACAAACAAACAAAACGTTCTCCAATCTTTGTCCTTCCTTTAGGGACATGGCGGATGACACAAGGTAGCATGCAGAGGGAATATATCCCTCCCTCCCTCCTTACCCCCCCCCCCCTGTCCCTTCAACCCCCCCCCCCCCACCCCCCATCCTCCCCACTTTCCCAAAGAAACAGGCACAGAAAGAACGAAAGAAAGACACAAACAAAGAAGTTCACGTACAAACAAATGAAAATAAAAGAAGCAAACAGATGATAAACAAAAATCTATGAAGAAAAATAAATAAATAAACACACAAACAAAATCCCTCAACACCTGAAACTAACATGCAACGTTCCATCATTACTTCTCGTCTGTTTTGTTCGAAATATTCTTTGTTTGGCTTTGTATGCTTTTCTTATTTTCGGCTTTATGTTTGTTTGTTTGTTGATATGTTGCTCTGTTTGCTTTCTTTCTATCGTTCTTTCTTTATCTATCTATTCATTCCATTTTCCATTCTTCCCTTCCTTCTGTCTTTCTTTCTTTCTTGGTTGTTTGCTTTTTTTCTCTCATTCATACTTTTTAAAAATATTCTATCTTTTTAATCTGTCTTTCTTTTTCCTGCTTTCCGTTACTTTCCTTCTTTCCTTTCTTTCTTTTTTCTTTGTTTGCTTCTTTCTTTCTAACTTTCTTTTCTTGTATATTTTCTTTCTTACATTTTATCTTTCTTTGTTTGCTCTCTCTCTGTCTGTTTCTCTGTGCCCCTATCTGTCTGTATGTCTCTCTCTCTCTCTCTCTCTCTCTCTCTCTCTCTCTCTCTCCCTCACCCCCCCCCCCCTCTCTCTCTCTCTCTCTCTCTCAGTATGAATCTGTTGCAACACTTTTTCTTTTTGTTCTTGCTATCTTATTCCGCTAGACCTGGTCTGAACGATCCAAATGATAGATGACGAGCGAAATCAAAGTTGAAAAATGACACCGAACCCAAAGTAACAGAGCAACTAAACAAAACAAACAAACGAACAAACACAACGTTCTCCAATCTTTGTCCTTCCTTTAGGGACATGGCGGATGACACAAGGTAGCATGCAGAGGGAATATATCCCTCCCTCCCTCCCTCCCTCCCTCCCTCCTTATCCCCCTCTGTCCCTTCAACTCCCCCCCCCTTCCCCTCCCTGCCCACTTTCCCAAAGAAACAGGCACAGAAAGAACGAAAGAAAGACACAAACAAAGAAGTTCACGTACAAACAAATGAAAATAAAAGAAGCAAACATAAAATAAACAAAAATCTATGAAGAAAACAAAGGAATAAACAAACAAACAAATCAACACACAAACAAGCCAACACACAAAACAATATCCCTCAACACCTGAAACTAACATGCAACGTTCCATCATTACTTCCCGTCTGTTTTGTTCAAAATATTCTTTGTTCGGTTTTGTCTGTTTTTCTTATTTTTGGCTTTATGTTTGTTTGTTTGTTTCTTGATATGTTGCTCTTTTTGTTGTTTACATTTTCTTTCTGTCGTTCTTTGTTTACTTATTTGTTTATTTTATTTTATTTTCACTTCTTCCTTTACGTCTGTCTTTCTTCAGGTATTTTTTTCAATTTGTTTCTTTCTTTCGTAGGTTTTTCATTCCTTCGGTCTGTCTGTCTTTCTTTCTTTTCCTTCCCTCCTTTCGTTTTCTCTCTTTCTTTTCCGTCTTTCTTTGTTTCTCCATCTCTCTTTCTGTCTTTCTGACATCTCTCTCTCTCTCTCTCTCTCTCTCTCTCTCTCTCTCTCTCTCTCTCTCTCTCTCTTCTCTCTCTCTCTCTCTCTCTCAGCACTTGACTAGTGTATTCCAGTATGTTCTGTTTTTATTTTGTCTAAGTTGATTACCGTTCATTCATTCATTCATTCATTCATCAATTTATTTATTCATTCGCTCGTTCATTCATGCATTCAGTCCATAGTTCGTTCATCCAGCCTTATTTTTCTGATTTCATTCATTTATCCATTCATTAATTCATTCATTCACTCACTCATCCACTTATTCATTCATTCATTACCTTATTCATTCTCTCATTTATTCCATAGTTCGTTCTTTCAGTCTTTCTCTTTCTTTTTTCATTCACTTATTCATTCATTCACTTATTCATTCATTCATTCATTCATTACCTTATTAATTTTTTCCGTTATTCTTTATTCTGTTCTTTCGGTCTTTCTTTCCATTCAGTCAGTCAGTCACTCACTCACTCTTTCATTCATTCATTAATTGCTTGATTCGCTCGTTCAGTCTTTCTTTCCCTTCTGTTTGTGTCTTTACAGTCTGTTACAGAAACTGTGTGATAACATTTCACGGTACAGATGAACATTTCACAACACAGACGTAGTCAGTGTAACAGAGCATGTAATATCATTGACAGCTAACTTTTTTTCTACTATGATATTTTCTATGGATTTAACAATGCTCTTAAAACTCTTTTTTCAACTCATTTTTTATGCTTATAATGTTTAATTACAAAGCAAGGGGAATTATCGAGATTGCGAAAAAAATATAAACCTTTAAACTAATTTTGGCTTGAAACTGAACGAGAGTGGCAGAACCTGAAAAGAGAGGACAAATATGCGGAATTAACGTAATTATATCACGTTAACTATTGCTAATTGCACTATCAGATCGGTAAAAAAAAAATTTCCTGCTGGCGTGACTTTGACAGGCACAATAGCCTCTAGAATCTAAACGATTCTGTAGTGACAGGTAGTGGGTTTGCACCTCAGCGTCCTGTAGATTCAAGCTCGAATGTTCTTATGATCTCTCAACATCAGTTTACAGGTATATCTGCTAGTGTTTATAGGTATATCTGCTAGTATTTGTAGGCGTATCTGCTAGTGTTTATATGTATATCTGCTAGTATTTGTATGTATATCTGCTAATGTTTATAGGTATATATCTGCTACTATTTGTAGGTATATCTGCTACCATTTGTAGGTATATCTGCGAGTATGTGTAGGTATATCTGCTAGTATTTATAGGTATATCTGCTAGTATGTGTAGGTATATCTGCTACATCTGCTAGTATTTGTAGGTATATATCTGCTAGTATTTGTAGGTATATCTGCTAGTATTTGTAGGTATATCTGCGAGTATTTATAGGTTTATCTGCTAGTATTTATCGGTATATCTGCTAGTATTTGTAAGTATATCTGCTACTATTTGTAGGTAGATCTTCCATTATTTGTAGGTATATCTACTACTATTTATAAGTATTTCTGCTGGTTTGATAGGTATATATACTAATATTTATAGGTAGATCTGCTACTACTTGTAGGTATATCTACTACTACTTAAAGATATATCTGCTACTATCTATAGGTATATATGTTAGTGTTTTAGGTATATCAGCTAATATGTATAGGTAGATCTGCTAGTATTTATAGGTATATAATTATTTCAGTATCATTTAAATCATCTTCGTGTGTATATAATAATAATAATAATAATGATAATAAAATATGGAATTTATATAGCGCTGAATCTTGTAAAAGAAACAAGTCGAAGCGCTTGCACTCAAATCATTGACACGCAAATAACATAAGATATTTCAAGTTTATGCACACACACACGCGCGCGCGCGCGCGCACGCACGCACACACACACTCAGGTGGTGATGAAGGAGGTGAAGGATGCTGTTGAAAAAAGTAGGAACAGATATGAGGGGAAATTGTCAGGTAGGAAATAAGTGCGTTTTGAGGCTGGATTTGAAGGTATCAAGAGAAGGCTTTTGGCGAAGTGAAAGAGGAAGTTCATTCCAGGTGGATGGACCAGAAACAGAGAAAGAGCGACAGCCAACATATAATGTATAGAAAATCAGTCATGCGCCCTAAACATTATGTACTATATTTTAAGGGGATGGACTAGCCTGGTGCCGAGAGCCTCATGTTTGTGATAAAAATACATACACTAAGGCTATGGGTCTAACTCTTTGCTGAGATTTACTTTTGGCACATTTATTTTTTTGTCTTCTTCAAGTACTTTTATTTCGATGATCAAGAATATTAACACTCATGCGTCTTTATATGTGAATTCTATTTATTGTGAAGGAAGGTGGCAGGATGGTTAAGACGTTTGTCTGCCAACAAGTAAACCGTGAGGTTATGGGTTCAATTCCCAGCCTCGCCCTTTCTTCCCAATTTGACAAAAAAATCGAACTGAATGTCAAAATCCTTTGGATGAGACTATAAACCGAGGCCCTGTGTGCGAACGCATGCAGAAAATCTTGCGCACACGTTAAATCCTGTTCCGCTTTTCGAAAGAGTAGGCCATTGTGTGCCGGTGGGAACAGATGACAAAATTTAAAAAACCGCATATACACGCTTTTTTTTTTAATGTCATCTGGGCGCTTCGATTTGTTGCTTTAGAAGATTCAGCGCTAAATATAATCCATATAATATTATTATTATTATTATTATTTATACATCCACTACCTGTGTGCATGTACTTTGGTAAATGTTGTCTTCTGTTCCCATTGGCACACAGTGGCATACTCTTCCGAAATGCAGAACTGATTTTTATGTGTACGTGAGATGTTGAGCGTGGGTTTGCTCACGAAACCTTGGTTTATAATCTTTTCCCAGGGACTATTGGGGGGAGTGGAGTCAGCACTGATGCTAACTCCAGATGAAAAATCCATCTTGAACGAACGTATCGATTGCGGGTCAAACACTGGCCGTTAGATCGCCATGGCAACGCTCTGACCACCAGACTCTCTCCTCTTTGCCTTGGTATTAACCCGGGTACATACTCCACTCCCTAGAACATCCTTTAGATTAGACTTGTTAACCAAAGCGCTACGTATGAAACTCATGCAGACAATCTTCCATACACATTGAAACTCCGTTCAATCGTTTGTCAAAGAGCAAGTCACTCATCCCAGCCCCCCACCCTTCCTCATCCCCCGCTATGGCCTGAGAGTAGATGATACGACTAATCACACCAAGCATGCAATCTTAGACGTGGAAGGGGGCAGGATCCGCAAGGTTCTGTTTGCCTAGAAC
Organism: Rapana venosa; assembly: GCA_028751875.1. Taxonomy (NCBI): domain Eukaryota; kingdom Metazoa; phylum Mollusca; class Gastropoda; order Neogastropoda; family Muricidae; genus Rapana; species Rapana venosa. Next base: position 45,816,364 of record CM054149.1, on the reverse strand, counting down.
ACATCGCCTGAAACTTCATCGCTGTGGCGAAACAGAAAGTCAGACAGCAATGTCAACAACAAGTCAGGGGACGAGGTAGCCCAGTG
>CM054149.1:45806278-45808778 GCA_028751875.1 Rapana venosa | reverse complement strand
ACAACAACGCCATAAGAACTAGGCCATTTGGGTACACAGCTAAACAATACCGTCAGATCAAGACAACAACGCTATGATAACTAGTAACTATGCTTTTTGGCTACATATCACGACAACAACGCTGTAATAACTAGGCTAATTGGCTACATCACCAAACATTACGTGTGATCATTTGAACAAAGCTATAATAACTAGACTAATTGGCTACTTAAATAAACATTTCATATGATCATTTGAACAAAGCTATAATAACTAGACTAATTGGCTACTTAAATAAACATTTCATATGATCATTTGAACAAAGCTATAATAACTAGACTAATTGGCTACTTAAATAAACATTTCATATGATCATTTGAACAAAGCTATAATAACTAGACTAATTGGCTACTTAAATAAACATTACATATGATCATTTGAACAAAGACTAGACTAATTGGCTACTTAACTAAACATTACATATGATCATTTGAACAAAGCTATAATAACCAGACTAACTGGCTACTTAACTAAACATTACATCTGATCATAAAAACAAAGCTATTATAATATTTGGCCACAAAACGGAACGCCAGCGGCAGCTTTGTACTGTCAGACAGAGCTGGTCAGATTTGCAAGCTGGTGGCGCCCACTGAAGAAAACACAAAACGGTTCTGTGAATACATCTATTCCCAACAGCGTTCCAGACATCATCATCATCATCATCATCATCATCCCTTGGTCGGGACGACCGTTGGGGTACCCGCACGGACGCTGCAAGTGGACCGCCAAATGGTCCTGTCCTGAGCTGCTTTCAGGAGGTTTGGTACAGTGAGGCCGGTCCACTCCTTGATGTTGGATATCCAGCTTTTGCGTGGTCGTCCCTGCCTCCTTGATCCTTCCACCATTCCCTGCAGGACTGTCTTTGACAGGCTGTTATGCCTTGTTGTGTGGCCAAACCATTTCAATTTCAAATTGACTGTATCTAGCAATGGTTCTTGTTTGCCAGCCAGTGCCTCGATCTGCTGCCAGACGTAGTCGTTGGTTTTACGGTCTCTGTAGGTGATGTTCAGGATCCGCCTGAGGCACTTCATCTCAAAGGCTTGAATGCGACGTTCCAGACACCCAACTTAAACAGCTTAAGCACAAAGAAAATCAGAGAGAAAAATAGAACTTTTGAATATAACACTGTTATTTTCCTTGTTAAACGCAAAATTAAGTTAGATGAATGATTGTGTTTGGGTTTTTTTTAACCTGATCATTACAAATGGGTTGTATCTAGAACAAGAAACGGTATGAAATATCTCTAGTGTTGAAAACTAAATCAACACTGCAGGCTTTTTTAAAAATTAAAAATGCCGGATTTTTTTTTATTGATTAACGAGATTGATGAACATGGGAAATTTTGACATTTTTTCGTAAACTGTGTTTTCGATATTCTGTTCACTGTGTCACTGACAGGTTGACCACCTCAACAACACGTGCTCAGAGGGGAAGGAATAGAACAGATTTTGTCAATGAAATCCCTGTTTGTAAACTAGTGATTCACCACCATTGATTCGAAAAAAGCGTCCTTTTACGTTTGACATACAGAGAAATCTACTCAAGCGGAATAGTAAAAGTAGCTTTATATGTCAACTTGGCTTTCTGATCCTAATAATTATTTTCTCTGTGAGAATACTAGGATCCTGTCAGTATAGATAAGCATCCCCACCTTCTGGAAATTATGTGCGAGGAATTTCCTCTTTTCTGTTCCCCTCTTTGTTTCTCAATTGTGAAAAAAAATTTTTTTTAATACAGACAGCTTGAAGCCAAGTAGATCGTTGAGAAAGGGGAACAAACATTGTATCTAATTTAGAAATGTGATATTGGTTTTTACTTAGAATAATAAATTTCAAGCTATTCATTTTTACAAGTGTGCACATATCTCAAGCTCCTCTGCTCATATCAGCATCTACTTATCCCGGTCAGATTTTTAGAATAGAACTACATCTTCCACTTAACTAAGGAATGGGGTTTCGCTTCTAAACTGGTATTTCACGCGTTTTAAATACAAGAAAAGAACAGAATAATGTAATAGCGAGCTTTGACACACGAAAAATGTCTGTACTGTAAAAAATATTGATTTGATCAAATTTGAAGCGAGCTCGAGTTGTGTTCAAATTTATGTGTGTATTATTATGACGGTCGTCAGACTACGGGACAGATAGATAGATAGATAGATAGATAGATAGATAGATAGATAGATAGATAGATAGATAGATAGATAGATAGATAGATAGATAGATAGATAGATAGATAGATAGATAGATAGATAGATAGATAGATAGATAGATAGATAGATAGATAGATAGATTATTATGACACTCCTTATGGTGATGATGAGACCTTCACTTTCCATATTGCTTTTTTCTTTTAAGTTAACGCTTAGTTTCTGTAGCTAATGAGAATGACCTAGATCTGTTATTCAGATTGACAGTAAGTTAATTTATAAACATGTTTTCCCAGAATCATTGACAAG
>CM054149.1:45781278-45801278 GCA_028751875.1 Rapana venosa | reverse complement strand
AAATTTTCCCCTTTTCTGTCCCTCTTTTTGTTTCTGCCTTTACCTTACATCTCTCTCTCTCTCGCTCTCGCTCTCGCTCTCTCTCTCTCTCTCTCTCTCTCTCTCTCTCGCTCGCTTCTCCTCTCCTCTCTCTCTCTCTCTCTCTCTCTCTCTCTCCTCTCTCTCTCTCTCTCTCGCTCTCGCTCGCTCGCGCTCTCTCTCTCTCTCGCTCTCAACTTATGTAAATTTTTTTTCATCTTCCACTTTTCATCTTCAAGTTTTGGCCCCTCATATGTATTGTGGTCAACGGCCGATGTACATTAAACCATTTAAGAGTTCAGAGTTTTCTCTCTCTCTCTCGCTCGCTCTCTCTCTCTCTCCTCTCGTCTCTCTCTCTCTCTCTCTCTCTCTCTCTCTCTCTCTCTCTCTCTCTCTCTCTCTCTCCTCTCCTCTCTCTCTCTCTCTTCTCTCTCTCTCTCTCTCTCTGCTTATTTTCTGCCTACGCTGCCTATTCTCATGCCTTTTCTCAAGCAAATCTATAAAAAAAAAACCACCGTTTTTATGAAGTTTTTAACGAGCTGGTGTGAAGTTGAAATGTATGATCAGCTAAGGCCAGCAGACACGTTATCATCTTCTGCAGAGTTACGAGCACAGGAGAAGACCAGGCACTACGTATTCTATCCAAAATGGCCATGGGGACAGACGTAAATACCAATGTTTGTTGAATGAATAGACATCAAATAAGCCAAGCAGAAGGAAACAAGCATGTAAAATGATAAAAAAAATCTATAATAAAGGGTTATACATACACCAACACACACACATACATATATATATATATAAGTGTATATATATTTATATATATATATACACTATTATATAAATATATACACTTACATATATACACTTATATATATATATACACTTACATATATACACTTATATATATACACTTACATATATACATATATATATGTATGTGTGTGTGTGTGTGTGTGGTGTGTTGTGTGTGTGTGTGTGTGTGTGTGTGTGTGTGTGTGTGTGTGTGTGTGTGTGTGTGTGTGTGTGTGTGTGTGTGTGTGTGTGTGTGTGTGTGTGAATGAATAGATATAAAAAGGCAAGTAGACAAGAAAAAAAACACTTTGACAAACACTGACATAATTATCTGGAAGAAAATCTGAGCACAAATACACAGGAGAAATTGCTGATCTTATAAACAACCTTGCCTTCCTGTCACATTGAGGCCTATGCCAGATTCCGTCTCTGTCCCCTCCATTTGTCTGTTTATCTCTTTAGTTTGTCTGTCTGTCTGTCTGTCTCTCTGTCTGTCTGTGTCAGTTTGGTTGGCAATTTGTTTCAGTCCTACGACCGAAGTGGGATGCAATGGGCCTGACTTGTCAGGCGTTTTAAGGGAAGTACAATTCGTTTTTCGCTCATATGACAGATAACAGGAGTTGCTGTCTGAGCGTTTGACAAAGAAGAAGTTTCAGTGAAACTATCATCTACCAATAGCGCAGTTTGATACACTGTTTGATCAATAATGTTTTTTGCTGGAGGCTTGGGGGGATGGGTTCTTGGTGGTGGTGCTTGTGGTGGTGTTGGTGGTTGCGGTGGTGTTGGTGGTGATTGTTGTGGTGCTGGTGTTGTTGATCATGTTATTTCCTACTAACAGCGCCAGTTGTTGTTGTTGTTATTGGTAGTGGTGGTGGGGTTGGAGTTCTGGTTTATTTTGCTTGTTGTTTGTTTGTTTGTTTGGGGTTTTAGAGTGGTTTTCTTAGTGAGGGGGAGGGATATTTTGAACTCTTTTTTTCGTCTTTTGTTAGTTCTATATTGTTCTTCATTTTTTTGGCTGCTATTCTTGTCTTATGTTAGTTATTGTCGCTGTTGTTGTTGTGTACGTATGTTTGTGTTTGTTTGTTTATTTGCTTGTTGTGGTTGTTCTTGTTGGTTGTTCTTGTTGGTTTATCTTTTTTTTGTTTTATTCAGTTGTTTGTATGGTTGAAGGTTTGTGTGTGTGTGTGTGTGTGAGTGGGGGGGGGGGAGCAGTTGGTGTGTCTTTTTCATTTTGGTTTGTCTTTTTTAATTGTTTGGGTTTGGTTTTTCTTTGTTGCTTGTTTGTTTGTATTATGATGGATATATTTTCAAGATTTTTTTAATCATTTGAATTGTATGGTTTAATTTTGTTCAGGGTTTTTGTATTGTTTTTAATTCCATGTATGCATATGATATTGTCTTTTCTTGTTTTATTTGTATGGTTTATCGTTGATTGGGTTTTTTATTCTATGTCTGCATATATATTATCTTTTTTCTCTCCTTTTTTTCTTTAGATAGATGGCTTGATGAAAAAAAGCAAATGCACTGCTTATTCAATTTACCATTTGAAAATAAAAGTTTGACTTTGACTTTGACATTTAACACACCACTATTTTATCAATAATGTTTCTGTTATTGTTTCTGTTACTGTTGTTATTGTTTCTGTTGTTGTTTTATGTTGTTGCCGTTCTTTGCGTTCTCTCTCTCCTCTCTCTCTCTCTCTCTCTCTCTCTCTCTCTCTCTCTCTCTCTCTCTCTCTCTCTCTCTCTCTCTCTCTCTCTCGCTCTTTCTCTCTTCTCTCTTTCGCTCTTTCTCTTTTCTCTCTCTCTTTCTCTCCTCTCTCTCTCTCTCTCTCCTCTCCTCTCTCTCATTCTCTCTCTCTCTCTCTCTCTCTCTCTCTCTCTCTCTCTCTCTCTCTCTCTCTCTCCTTTCATTCTGTCTTCAATTGTTACTTTTCTTCTCGCTTCATCCTTCCGTGTTTATCTGTGTGTCTGCCTATGACCTCCTTTGTTTTATATCCTAACTTCTCCGCTGTTTCTTTTTTCTTTCATCTTTTCAAAGTTTTCTTCCTCGATGTCATCTAATTTATTGTCCTCGAAATTTCGTTAATGATTTCCAGGGGATAGTTTTTTTTGGTATTGTTGGCGCGCAGACCATGCAATTATTTTGACATTTTTTGTTACATCGCTGCTTTACCCAAAAATATCCCGATAACACTTTCTTGCTTCAGTGATGCTTAATTAATGCTGCCAATTCCGTTAATGGTGTAGAATTAAAACAGAGGCTAGATGAAAACAAACAGACAGAAAACAATAGATTAAAACAGAAAATGTATGGAAAGAAAAGGTGTAAACAATACAACGCAAAAGAAGACAAAGTGGTAAGATTAATTTGTTAATTCTGCCTTCCAGCTTTCGAAATTCTATAAGAGACAAGAGGTAGTAAAAAATAAGTGGGCATGATTTTTTTTCCTCTCTTTTCCTCTTAACAGTTTCTCTATACTCTGTGAAGAGCTACTTAAGCAGAACATCTGAAAAAAAACTTTGTATCTAGTGTGTCTTGGGCCAAGCGAAACTTGGCTAAACCTATTCTTCTCAGGGCCACGCATTGTGTGCCGATGTCTGCTTTATTTCATCAGTACCTCTGGTCCTAGCTGGCTTTTTGCCTTCTGGAGATGAAGAGTTTTCCATGTGATTCTATACACTCGGGATGACCCTGCCTTCAGGGTTTTGAGCGTCTTAAGGCTAAGTCGGGATATCTCAGTGGTCAGAGCACTCGCTGTCCCCAAGCTAACGTTAAGCAGAACTGAGTGTGGTTATCAAGTGGATGGGTGAGGGTTCGTGCGCCTTGGCTTCAGTACAGTCCCCCAGTTCACCCATCTGTAAATTGATGGGTACTTGCCCTCTTTAGGGTCAGGGAAGGAAAGCGGCATAGGAGAGGAGATGGGCATGGCCCTCAATATGCTGGCCCCTGGAGAAACTGAGGTCTCTGACGCCTCGCTCCCCAACGACCGTATAGGTTATGGGACACCTTTACCTTTACATAGGATAAGTCTCCTTTGTCAATAATGGCTTTGCTGCATAGCATGCAGATCTTTACTGTCAGTAAGGAGCTTTTTGTTTCTTTTTCCCTTCTTTTTTCCTCCTACACCCAATTTAGTAAGTGTACTTGAATAAGAGTAATAAATGCCACACTAACAACAACATCCTCTGGAGCGACAACAAAAACACCATCAGCTTCAAGATCAGACTGGTGCGTTTCGTGATCATGTCCATCTTTTGGTATGTATGTGAGACGTGGACCATAACAGCAGACATTGAAAGAAGGATATAGGCCATAGAGATGAGTTACTGTCGCAACTTCTTGGTATCTCAAACAGAGATCACACAACTAACGAGGAAGTGAAAACCAGAATTGAAAGCGCCATCGGACCATATGAAGAGCTCCTGACTTCAGTGAAAAAACACAAACTTAAGTGGTACGGGCACGTCACACGAACATCTGGACTGGCCAACACTGTCCAACAGGGAACAGTACCAGGAGGAAGACGAAGAGGCAGACAGAGAAAATTGTAGGAAGACAACGTCAGAGAGTGGACTGACTGGCCTTGAGTGGAACGACATACTACGGAAAGCTGAGAACCACCAAAAGTGGAGGAAGCTGGTTGCAAAACCATTAGGGGTGATCCAACGGTTTATTAGACTACGAGATAGGTGAAAGTGAACGTAACCAGTAACCGTTGCACAGTGGTTAGCGTCTTGAATTATAGACTGACATGTCGCTGGTTTGAATCCAGTAAGAGTCGCAGGGATTTTTTCCCGGACTCCAGCCGGCTCCTACCCAGTGTGAGTTTGTTATGGGCTCTATGGGAGGACTGGACCAAACAGTCGAGCTTCATCCACTTTACGAATGCACGTTTTAGAGTGTCGCTCAAATGACCTGACCAACGCTACAGTTGTCTGTATTCAGATCATATTATTATAGGAAGCATAGAGCACAGCCCTGTCACGTAGTCGCAAAGCATATGCACTTTCATACAAATATATCTACATAGATCTCATCGTCATTGGTCACCTTGCAATAAAAGAAAATTGTCTCTGATTCGATGGATCCAGTTGCTCTGGCCTCATAGTGACTTTGGCTTCGTTTTTCCTGTACACTTCTGTGCCTGTGGTGAGCTTGTGTCGAAGCCTTCGATATTGGATGTTCACGGGAAAGAATCGTTGGAGGAACGTTGTGGTACATGGAGGTTACCACTCCGGGTGAGCATCTCACTTAGTCTAGCTCCGCGACTGAGCTATTACTGTCGACACTCGGGGCTTGTGTAGGTAATGTGCTGTGTTTGTTTGTTCGGGTAATCACAACGAATAACCACCAAAGTGATCCAGCAGCGCAGGGCCCCTCTGGCTGGTGTTCCCCCGAGGGCCTGGTATTGATGAGCTCCCTGTCGCCTTTAGGGATGCAACTTAATAATTCTGGCTATTTCTGGGGCAGAGAAATTGCAATTAGAGGAGTCAGAACAGCAGGACAGATGTGAAGCCTAAGATGAGGCAGTTACAAAAGATAAAATAATAATAATAATAATAATAATAATAACATCCATGTAAGTCCCCTTTAATAGCACTGATTAGATTAGATCCTTATATCTCCTTGTGTCCATCTCATAGCTTAATCAGCTCGTGGATATGTCTACGGGGGTGGATGTGTGGGTGGGTGGGGGGAATAGCTTTATGACAGGAGCCAGACAGAACCAGGACCAGAATTATCTACCTTGTGATGCCGTCTAAAACAAGGACAGTATCGGAAACGTCCAAAATCGGATTCAATACTCATCGAGATAATGTCAAGGATGTCAGTTTGATTTGCTGGTGTGTGTGTGTGGAGGGGGGGGGCGGGGGGGGGGGGGCTGGAGGCGGCATTGTTTGTGAGAGAGAGAGAAAGTGAGAGAGAGAGAGTGTGTGTGTGTTGTGTGTGTGTGCGTGTGTGCGTGTGTGTGTTTGTGTGCGTGTGTGTGTGTGTGTGTGTGTGTGTCTGTGCGAGCGCACATGCGTGTGTACTTTGTGTGCGCGTACTCGTGTGTGTGTGGGAAGGGTGATTGAGGAAAGAGAGAATTTGTTCGTTTACATACTCGTGAGCGTGTATGTCTGTAAGTGTGTGTGTGTGTGTTTGTGTGTGTGTGTGTGTGTGTGTGTGTTCGTGTGCATGACCCGTGAGTGCATGCGTAGGTGTCTGCCTATGAGTGTGTTGCTGTGATACAAAGAAGGAAAAGAGGGAAAGGGGTCGGGGAACAAAAGCGGGGAAGATGAGGATATCATGGATGACTGAAAGAGAAATGTCCATGTGTTGAGGGCGGGCATGGGGATGGTCCTGTCATGTTTGTCTTCTCTTGTGAATTCTTCTATCTGATTCTCTACCTATCTGTCTGCCTATATATCTGTCTCTCTCTCTCACCCTCTCTCTCACCCTCTCTCTCTCTCTCTCTCTCTCTCTCTCTCTCTCTCTCTCTCTCTTTCTTTCTTTCTCTCTCCTCTTATACACACACACTCTCTCTCTTTCAAATACATAGTATAGTGATGGGTTTTTTTAAATGGCTTGATGAAAAAAGCAGATTCGTTGCTTATTCAATGTAAAAGGTAAAAGGTAAAGTTGTCCCATAACCTATAAGGTCGTAGGGGAGCGAGGCGTCAGAGACCTCACTTCTCTCGGGGCCAGCATATTGAGGGAGGCGCCCATCTCCTCTCCTTCGCTTCTTTACTTCCCTGTCCTTAAAGAGGGCAGGTATCCATTTACAGCTGGGTGAACTGAGGACTGTGCTGAAACCAAGGCGCGCAAGCGGTCACCCATCCAAGTGGTAACCACGCTCGACGCTGCTTAACTTGGCTGGGGAAAGCGGGTGCTCTGACCACTGAGCTATCCCGTGCCCACTTACTCAATGTCTCATATAGAAATAAAGAAAAATTGACTTGAGTTTGACTTTGATTTTTATATGCAAACACAATTCCTATTCCAATTCCCATTCCAATATTTTATTATCTCAGATGGGTACTCTCTCTCCACACACACACACACACAAACACACATACATACACACACACATATATATATGCATATATATATATAGATATACACACACGCTGATACACATACTAACACACACATTTACACACACACATAGTAACACACATTTACACGCACACATAGTAACGCACGTTTACACAAACACTCAAACACTCACGCACTAACACACACAAAACTTCGGCTCATCTGTGAGAACATCGAGTAAGCTTTTCTCTTGCATCCAGTTGATTTGATTTGATTTGACTTGACTTCACTTGATAGAATTTTAATCAGTGTAATTATGGTGAATTGATTGCGTTTTTTTCTCTTGTTGTAGTTTCTTGTGAAGATTGATATTGAAATCTGGTTTCATTTAGTTAAACACATTACTTTTAAACGTTTTGTGCAGAAACATACACACACACAAACACACACATACGCACATGCACACACACACACTCTCTCTCTCTATGTCTGTCTCTCTCACACAGACACACACACACATCGCACATGCATTCAACCGCACGCGCACACACACACACACACACACACACACACACAAGCTGTGCTGTCTTTTAAAATAAAGACACTGTGAGACCATGGAAGGAAACACATCCCTAGAAGCAAAACAAAACTCATACAATCTTAAACATCAACCATCTGCCCCCAGAACAGTAGGTCACATAGAGTAAATTCTCAACATAACGCAAAACAGAAACAACAAAACTCCCGACCATGACTTTGACTTTATTAGCGCAATAATCAAAACTTGACAAAATAAGAACCACTTGAAGAAGAAAAAAACCAGCATAAAACGATTTAAGTGTTCTCAAAAGTCAAAATATCAGAATATATTTGTTTGTTTAAAGTAGAAAAATGACGACCAAAATGGAAAGAAAAACCCATCCCACAGTGTTGCGAGTGTGAAATCAAAATGATTTATTGACAATGTGTCCATGCTTGTCAGTGTTGTTTCCAATAATTGCCTTTAGGGGACGTTTCAAGCATTTTTGACTTAACATTTGTTAATCCTCTTTTTTTGCTCAAAATCATAACGCGGTGAACAAAAAATCTGACACTCGATGTGTAGAAAAACAATAAATATAATGTTAAAGAAATTCAGGGGATTTTTTCCCCCTGGAGTTCACATCAGTACCAATTCCATTCCCCAGAAACACAGAACATCTTGCACACACGCTAAAAAAAACCCAATCAACCTTAGAGAAGAGTAGGCCATTACGTGCCGGTAGGGAGGGATGACAAAATCTAACAAAGAACGGCCATATTTGTGGAAACAGTCAATCTTTTTTCCCGTTCATCACACTTAGAAAATAATGAAACATATAATGCTATAAAAAAGGCTCTAAATCATTACTGTGAAAAATATAGCATCAAACTTATCTCCCAAGCAGGTTTCAGTGAAAAAAATAGAAAAACTGTCGATCATCTAATCAAAATTATGACCCACAATATGTCTGGTGTCGTCTTCAAACATCAGCCCCGAAGTCGGAATGCGGCTACCTTCATTATAGTCAAACGATTGCGAATACAAAATCTCACACAGATCACACCTCGGAGATTTAGGCGAGGAGAGAAAAAATAATTCAAGTCTGTGTGTGGGGGGGTGGGGGTGGGGGGTGAGAGAGAGTGTGTGTGTGTGTGTGTGAGATAGAGAGAGAGAGAGAGTGTGTATGTGTGTGTGTGTGTGCGTGCGTGCGTGCGTGCGTGCGTGCGTGCGTGCGTGGTGTTGTGTGGTGTGTGTGTGTGTGTGGGGTGTGTGTGTGTGTGTGTGTGTGTGTGTGTGTGTGTGTGTGTGTGTGTGTGTGCGGCGGGGGAGTGGGGGTGGGCTCCCAAACGTTTTTGTGGACTCGGAAATCGATAAAACGTTAGAATGCAAGCACCTCACACTACTACACACCACATGAAATTTTTTTTAAAAACCACGAAATTAAATAACTCCAAAATATTCTGGTACGTAAGAACGAGTTCCACTCCTGTAGATGAAAAAAATCTTCAAACTGAATAAGCACTTTAGGCCACACACAAAAATTCTCCACAGTGTTGATGACTTGACTTGCCTTTACTTGACTTAACTTGACTAAAACCCCTTGAGGAGACGTGAAGGTAGTGGCAAACACTTTCAAGTGATGTGACTTGAATGAGTGAGTGAAATCTGGCAGAAGCCATTCTTTCCGTTGCCACACTCGTTCAGTTAGTTATCAGCTCTGAATATGAAAAGGATTTCTCTACTGGTCTTACGTCTGGCTGTTTGGCTGGCTGGCTGGCTGGCTGGCTGATTGGCTGGCTGGCTGTGAGTCTGTTGATTTATATGATACTCTAGGGTTCATATGTATGTATACGTGATAAAATCGAGCGCTTTGATTTGTTTCTTTACAAGATTCAGCGCTACATAAATTCCATACATTATTATTATTATTATTATTGTTATTATATTATTATTATTATGATTAAATGGGGGGGGGAAGGTTGGAGGGGGATTGTTTGTTTTGGGGTTTAGGTTTTGAAATCTAGGTGAAAAAAAGGTTTTCTGCTATTACTTTTTGAGAAGTGTGTTGTGTTGTGATGTGTTGTGTTGTGTTGTCCTCTCTCTCTCTCTCTCTCTCTCTCTCCTCTCTCTCTCTCTCTCTCTCTCTCTCTCTCTCTCTCTCTCTCTCTCTCTCTCTCTCCTCTCTCTCTCTCTCTCTCTCTCCTCTCGCTCTTTCTCGGGACGGGATAGCCTGGTGGTTAGAGTGATGTGTTCGTGATCTGCTGACCCGGGTTCGAATCTCGTTCAAGATGATTTTTTGCTCTGCAGTTAACATCAGTGCCGACTCCACTCTCCCAAAAGTCCTTCAGATGAGACTCTAAACCGAGGTCCCGTTTGCGAACGCACGTAAAACATCTTGCGCACACGTTAAAACCTGTTCCGCATTTCGGAAGTGTAGGTCATTATGTGCTGGTGGGAACGGATGACAAAATTTACAAAACTGCATACACATAAGGACTGAATATTCCATTATCCTGGAAATCAAGGAATAAGATAAATCTCTGTCTCTCTCCCTTCCCCCCCCCACCCCTCTCTCTCTCCCTCCCCTCCTCTCTCTCTCTCTCTCTCTCTCTCTCCCTCTCTCTCTCTCCCTCTCCCCCCCTCTCTCTCTCTCTCTCTCGTTAAGTGGTTTAAACTTGTCATGTTTCACAAAGTCTTTTATTTTTCACACCCCGTGTGTACCCTAGAGACTGCAACACAGACTGCTGCTTTTGTACAACTTACACGAAAGCTCAAAACTCCAGATGACCTGAATTCAAGATGATGGTGATGATGAGGATGAACAGCAGGAAGAGGAAGAGAAGGACGGCAGTGGCGATGATAGTGGTAGAAATGACAACAACGACGACGACGATGATGATGGTGGTGATGATGATGATAATGATGATGACGACGACGACGACAACGACGACGACGGCGACAATGATGGTGATGAGGAGGAGGAGGAGGAGGAGGAGGATGAGGAGGAGGAGGAGAAGCAGGAGGAGGATGACGACGACTACGATGATGATTTCATTGTTGCTGTTTCCATCGACCAGAAGGTAAAACCTGCAGAGTTTCATCTGGAAGAGAAGAAATAAAGTGTCGTTCTGATCAAGTGTTCTTCCAACTTTGCTCTGATTGTCTCTTCCACAAGTACGGCTTCTTCGGCAGAAAGCAATGATGTTTCAATCTCACGTTTGCTTCGTCTGTCTCTCTATCTGTCTGTCTGTCTGTCTGGCTGGCTGGCTGGCTGGCTGTCCGTTTCTGTTAAGTATGTCAGTGTGTTTCTGTCTTGTCTGTCTATCTCTGTCTGTGTATCTGTCTGTTTCTCTCTTTGTGTCTGTCTGTCTGTCTGTATGTCTGTCTGTCTGCATCTCTTGTCTCAATCTCTCTCTGTCTATTTCTCTGTCTCTGTCTCTCTCTGTCTCTGTCTGTCTGTCTCTCTCTGTCTCTGACTCTGTCTGTCTCTGTCTCTCTCTGTCTCTGACTCTCCTCTCTCTCTCTCTCTCTCTCTCTCTCTCTCTCTCTCTCTCTCTCTCTCTCTCTCTCTTTCTCATTGCTTGCCTGTCCCTCTCGCTATAGATATTTTTCTGCCTCCCATCTATATTTCCAACTTTATTTCTCTGTGTTTATGTGTGTGTGTTTGTGTGCGTGTATGTGTGTGTTTGTGTGCGTGTATGTATATGCGTGCGTGCGTGCGTGTGTGTGTGTGTGTGTGTGTCTGTGTGTGTGAGTTTGAGTGTTTTATTTTTGTTTATTTTATTTTTATTTATTATTTTATATCGAGGATAATGGAATAAGCACTCATGTGCTTTTTTACATCCGGTCCCCGTGCGTATGCGGTTTTGTCAATTTTGTCATCTGTTCCCACCGGCAAACAATGGCCTACTCTTTCGAAAAGCGGAACAGGATTTAACGTGTGCGCAAGATATTCTGCATGCGTTCGCACACGTGGCCTCGGTTTATAATCTCATCCGAGTGTGTATGCCTGTCTCTCTCTCTCTCTCTCTCTCTCTCTCTCTCTCTCTCTCTCTCTCTCTCTCTCTCTCTCCTCTCTCTCTCTTTCTCTCTCTCTCTTACAAAGTATTTCTATCCCACCCACCCCCACCCCCCCAAAAAAACCACACCATCCCTTTTCATTCTATTCTTACAACAGCAGGAATCAGAACCCATGATATGATAAAACCGAACCATCACTGCTTAGCAGATTGTGTGTGATGGTTGGCTTTGTGTGATGGTTGGCTTTGTGTGATGGTTGGCTTTGTGTGATGGTTGGCTTTGTGTGATGGTTGGCTTTGTGTGATGGTTGGCTTTGTGTGATGGTTAGCTTTGTGTGATGGTTGGCTTTGTGTGATGGTTGGCTTTGTGTGATGGTTGGCTTTGTGTGATGGTTCACTTTGTGTGATGGTTGGCTTTGTGTGATGGTTTGTTTTGTGTTATGGTTGGCTTTGTGTGATGGTTGGCTTTGTGTGATGGTTGGCTTTGTGTGATGGTTCACTTTGTGTGATGGTTGGCTTTGTGTGATGGTTGGCTTTGTGTGATGGTTTGTTTTGTGTGATGGTTGGCTTTGTGTGATGGTTGGCTTTGTGTGATGGTTGGCTTTGTGTGATGGTTGGCTTTGTGTGATGGTTGGCTTTCTCTCGGTTCTCAACCTACATAGTTGCAAGACTGCTGATGTTACAGAGACTGATGGCTTGGTGTCATTACAATGGACACTAAACTTTTCTTTTCAAGAGAGCTTGGCACTACAGTTACTCTGTTTTTCAGCCCGTGGTTGTTTTTGTTTGTAAAGAAATAACTATATTCTGGGAAGGGTTCATGTCTGTGTGTTTTAGTGTTGTTCTTCGTTCTTTGGGGTGTGTGTGTATGTTTGTCGTGTGATTGCGTTTGATGTCTAAAACGTAAACTGTTTTCTTGTTGATTTCCTATCTATCTTCCTGTCTATCTATCTATCTACATATCTATCTGTCACCTACTTACGTAAATACCTATCAATCAATCATTCTATATCTATCTTTCCATCCATCCATCCATCTATCTATCAAGCTATCTCTCTATCTATCTACCGATTTGTCTATCGATCTATGCATTTCACTTCGTTTCTTTCTGTACAGGCATTTGTGTCTCTATCCGTGTGTCCTCCCATTTTAGTCTCCGTTCCTTTCTGTTTTTGCCTGTACTCTCTCCTCTCTCCTCTCTCTCTCTCTCTCTCCTCTCTCACTCTCTCTCTCTCTCTCTCTCTCTCTCTCTCTCTCTCTCTCTCTCTCTCTCTCTCTCTCTCTCTCCCTCTCCCCCCCCCCACTCCCCTGAGTTTTTTTTGCGTTCTTTTTACGCAGAGGTCTGGTTGTAAACAAGCATGTTTGCTTACACCATAATCCTCTTTAAATAAAAATCACTCAATGCAGCTTAATTCACTACTCTCTCACAGAGTCTCCCTGTCTCCAAAAACACGCCCATCCATTCTCTTCTTGCATCAGCAGCAGCGGTCAGAGCCCCTGACAAGAAAAAAACAAACCAATACCATCTTACAGATGGCTTCAACATGTCACACCAGTCTGCGTGTACCACGGCTTGTTATTTTCTGGTTTCTCGTTCACTGAGCTGAAGTACATGTGACGTTACACACAGCGACTGATGGCTTCATTCCCTTACAGTGGGCACCAAATCCACAGAGCTAAAGGACTTGTGTTCCACACAGTGACTAATGGCTTCATTTCCTTACACGGGGCACCAAATCCACAGAGCTGGAGGACTTGTTGTGTTACACACACAGTGACTGATGGCTTCATTCCCTTACAGTGGGTACCACGTCCACAGAACTGGAGTACATGCGGTGTTACACACACAGTGACTGGTACTTCTTTTCCCCCTGTTCCTCCTCGCCTTAGAGAGCTCCAAGCTTCACCAATGGTGAAGTTTTTGCGTACACGGCCATTTTTGCCCATCATGAAGGGAATTTTTCTTCCTGGATTTAAAATCGCTGTCGACTCCACTCTCCTGAACGTTCTAGGGATAAGACTATAATCTCAGGTATCGTGAGCAAGCACTATCAGAACATCTTGAGCACAAGTTAAACCATCTTCCCTCTTTTTGATGAGGAGGCACCATGGTCGAGTGGTTTACGCGGTCAACTCGTGATCCAGAGGTCGCGGGTTCGATCCCCGCTCGGCTCGGTGTTGTGTCCTTGGGAAAGACACTTTACTCCTATTTTCCTCACTCCACCCAGGTGTACAAATGGGTACCAGCTCTGCTGGGGAAGTTTCTGGCGACAGACTAGCGTCCTGTCACAGGGGTCGTGAAAAACCATCAGTTCGCTTAACGCTACAGAAACTGGGATAAGCTCCGGCTCTATGGGCCTTCTGGCTCGAAAGAACATACTTTACTTTACCTCTTTTGGATAGTAAGAGTAGGCTATTGTGTGCTAGTAAGGATGGAAGAATAAGTTTTACAAAAAGCATGCACACGGGGTCTGGATGTAAAACTAAAAAGCACACGAGTGTTTATCCATTATTCTCAGAGGAAAGAATCTAGATAAACAAATAAATAAACAAACTGGAAAACTCTGCTCAATGCTGTTAAAATAATTAGATCTAGTGTTATTGGAAATAACATACAAAACACTTTAAAAGAAGTTGAAATATGTAAATAGAAAAAAAACTGTTGCAACATCTAGTTAAGTGGTGGGTATAAATGAAATTGGTCAGTTATTATTTTGTTTCTTTGATATTATGTAACATTTCTTCATGCCCTTAAGGGGATGGCGGGAAATAAAAAAAACTTGAGTTTGTCTGGTTCTTTAATGTCTGAATATCTTATTTTCCTTGTTGTATTTCTGTCTAGCTTTGAATCTCACTTTCTGACTCGTTGTATGTGACTGTGTTATTTCTATCGTTCCCTGGCCCTCACTCCCTCCGACTCTCTTTTTGGCATATGTAGCTTTCTGATGTCTGTCTCTCTGTCTCTCCATCCGTCTATCTGTCTGTCTGTCTGTCTGTCTGTCTGTCTTCTCTCTCTCTCTCTCTCTCTCTCTCTCTCTCTCTCTCTCTCTCTCTCTCTTCTCTCTCTCTCTCTCCTCTCTTTCTCGTGTGTGTGTGTGTGTGTTGTGTGTGTGTGTGTGTGTTGTGTGTGTGTGTGTGTGTGTTTGTGTGTGTGTATGTGTGCGTGTTTGTGTGTCTCTATGTCTTACTCTCTCACTCTCTTAGTTCTATCTCTGTCTCTCTACCTGTCTCTCTATCTGTCTCTCTATCTGTCGCTCTCTCTCACTCGCTCGCTTGCTCTTTTCCTCTACTACCCGTTCTCAATTTTTTTCTAAAGCAGCAATCTTGCAGTGTAAACCAAGATCAATATTGACATACGTTGCAACATTGTTTTACACGGCGGTTCCATTTCTGTCCAGTAAGTAGGCTGCAATATCTTTCCTTCCTGTTTTCAATTCAAAAAGGCCAAAAACAAAAATCCCACAATGTACAGAATCAAGAAAAAGATGTTATTGTTCTATTTCGAATCAGGTTCAATAAGGATATGAGACGCTGATTTCATTTTATTTGGACAGCATTTCCAACCATCCCCTGAACTATTTCTGTCTGAAGTGGGATCATCTCCCTTTCAATTTTTTTTTCTCTTCCGGTGGGAATGTCTATATTTTTTTTTATTACTGTCTGTATATTGGTTTGTTGTGTACGTGTCTTTGATCACGGCCTGCTCCTCGTTGTTCAATGTTTGTTGTTGTCTTGAACTAATTTAAGCAGCTCAAGTTATTTCAAACGTGATATTCTTAGCAGTTTCCTCCCTTTCGTCGTCGCCTCTCACCCCACCTCACCTCACCCTCTCTCCCACGCATAAGGTTTCAGATTTCATTGCACACCGCGTAACTAGGGTTTTTTGGTCTTTAAGGTTGTTGACGTATCTCAGAGAAAAAAAAATTTTTAAACAGTGTGGGCATTTATTTACTGTCGAAAAACCCCCCACTATTTGGAATTAACACTCCTCGTATCATAAAACCAGCATGTTAACACACATATATATTTACGTGCAGGCACACACGCTCGCGCAAACACACACACACAGACACACACACACACACACACACACACACACAGAACTTCTTGCGCACAGGTTAAAATCCGTTCGGCTTTTCGAAAGTGTAGGCCATTGTGTGCCGGTGGGAACGGACGAAAAAATTTACAAACATTAGTGCTTATTCTATATTTTTAAAATCATACACACACAACACCGCCCCCCCCCCCACACACCACACACACACACACACACACACACACACACACACACACACACACACACACAACACTAACACACTAACACACTATATTACTATCATTGTTTATTGTACAATCATCGTTGAAGACATGTCCAGTCTCAGCAGTTCACGATATTTCAAGCGTGGTTTCCTCAACAGTTTCTTCCCTTTCTTCATCGCTAGGAGCTTTACCACCATGGCCACCAGGGTTCGCCATCTTTCTCTGTCTCTGATGGATTCTACGATCTCCTGCAGCCCTCCCAGCCCTCTGATCTCAGTGATGTTGGCCATGTAGGATGCTGGTGGTCTGCCTCTTTTCCTTCTGCCCTCAACCTTACTTTAGAGAACTGGCGTCATCAGAATGTGTGTTTCTGTTTGTATGACAAATATGTGTTAGCCTGGGCATATCAGCTTCAGCCGGCATTATTTGCCTTTGCCTTGTGAGTTCATCAAGAACGCTTTTATTTGTCTTATGTCTGACTTTTAGAAGTCTCGCATAGAAGCACATTTCCGTTAGTTTATTTTGTCTGTTTCCAGTTTTCGTAGTGTCCTGCCTTCTGACCCATCTAGCAATGCAGGCCAGATCAGTGTTTTGACAATGCTAATTTTGAGATATTTTGGTAAGCCTCCGTCTTTCCAAGTTGTGTTAACCTGAATCATATTTTGCTTAGCCATACCGATTCTAGCCTTAATGTCTTGTAAACAGGAGTGTTTATCCTCTGTTCTACGTCAAACGCTCTGACAGCAACTGTTGTTGGTTTGTCATATGAGCGAAAATGCTGCCTGACAAAGCAGGCCCAGCGCATTCAATTCTAATATTGGCGTCTTGTTGATAGGAGCGTTCATTCTCTTTTGGAAATTTTGAACGTATTCCCTATCTGTTCCATTGTTTCTGATGTCTGAGGGGTGAACTTAAACTTAAAAGTTACGGTGTAAGCAAATCAATGAGCACGTTAAAATAAATCCATCCGTAGTGCAATCAGTGAGTGGTACCGCAAGTAACTGCATTGACTACTCAAAAAATTACAGCGAAAAGGAAACGAACCCACTTTACGTAAAAAAATGAATGTCCATATACGTTAAAAAAAAAGGAAAAAAAAGACTTACTGTTTTTTATAGACTTAAACTACAACACTACTGAAAACGGGCCCAACTCAAAACTCCAGCCACTAGGGTAAATCTTATCCTTACCCTCTCTTCTCTAACGTGTTGAATAATCCAATGCATCCCTATACAGACCATCATCTGCGAAGGTCTGGTAATGACGGGCCACAAAAGATAAATCAGTGGGGAAATATGGAATGAAGTGTGATATAAAGCCTGACTTTATCGCCCCCAGGGAGAAAGGAAGAGCGTTGCAGTTGTTTCTTCTTCTTCTTTGTCTTCTTCCTTCCTTCTTCTTTGGTTCTTCTTTATCATCATGTTATCAGCATTTTATCATCTTATCTTATCCTGGCTTATCTTTTCTTATCTTTTTTCTGTCATTTTCTTTCTTTCCTTCTTTCTTTCTGTCTGTCTATCATCATCATCATCATCATCATCATCATCATCATCATCATCACAGACATCTTCTTGTCCTTGTTCTTTTTCTCCATTTATTCTTCTTCTTTTGCAATTCTTCTTCTTCGTCGCAATTCTTCTTCACGCAATTCTTCTTCTCGCAAATCTTCTTCTTCTTCTTTGCATTCTTCTTCTCTGGCATACTTCTTCTGCTGCTTCGCATTCTTCTTTCTTTGTTTTCGCATTCTTCTTCGAAATTCTTCTTCTTCGCAATTCTCCTTCTCCTCCTCCTCCTCCTCCTCCTCCCTCCTCCTCCTCTTCCTCCTCTTCCTCCTTTGCACTCATTTTTCTTCTTTGCATTCTTTTTTAATACCTATTCTAAATTGTGAGCAAAAACAAGTTATGAACAAGGTTTTCCATTCTTTCCCTTAATAGTTCATCTATTAAAAACAAAATCTGTCAATAAGCAGCTACATCAACTGGCTGAACATGTTTTATTTACCAAGATTGTCGGTTGTTTGATAAAAGATGGCAAAAATGAAAAAAGTTCCATATTTCCTTCTCTTCTTTGTATAGTTTTTATGTTTATATTCCTTAAAATATCAATCATTCCTGTTTCTCCATCTGTCTGTGCGCGTCTATCTCGGTATGTCTGTCTGCCTTTTCTGTCTGTCTGTGTCTCTGAATATCTTTGTAGTCTGTACCCCTGTCTGTCTGTGCTTCGATGTGTCTTATATTCTTTTTTTAGCTGTTGTTATATATGCTATATTTATGTGCTGAGGTCTCAGATACATGATACGGATGATAAGAAAATGCAAAAACAATATTGTCTCCTCCTTTTCTTCCCTTGCAGCAACAACACTCTCTCAATGTGGCCCAGAAACCACGCTGAGGGAAAAACAACACTGTTCTAGGGAGGCTGAAGCCCCAGTTTTTATCAGATGAATATTAATCGAGCGATGGTACGTCCTTATTGTAGAAATCAACGAACACTTTCCGTGTTGAAATGAAGAGAAGGAGAGAAGAAAGAAAAAGGAAAGAAAAAAATAGAAACAGACAGCCAGACAGCAGACATCAACATACATAAAAGACAGACATAGAGAAGATAGATAGATACATGACATACATACATAATATAATACATACATACATACATAATATAATCATAATACATACATACATAACAGACATACATAGAAGACAGACAGACAGATAAAGAAAGAAAGAAACAAGGACAGAAATAGAAGGAAAGATAGGAAGGAAGGAAGGAAGGAAGGAAGAAGAAGAAGAAGAAAAGAAGGAAGAGGAAGGAAGAAAGAAAGAAAGGAAGGAAAAGAAAAGAAAGACAAAAAATAACACACAAAAACAAACAGAAAAAGAACAGAAAGAAAGAAAGTGGCTAGTTTTTTCCCACTGAAAATATGCTTTTTCCTATTTCACAAATCTAAATAAATATTTTTCTTCGCTTTATTTCGCACCAAAGAACTCCAGTACATACAGAATCAACTCGAACTCGAATATTTTAATGAGGGTAAATGGATAAGTCATAGCCTTCTGTACACCAGGCCCTCGTGGGGAAAAGAATGAAACAAACAAAAATAAATCAATAAAGTGATAAACAAGTTAATGTGGGATACAGTGAAATGAATCATTCAAATAGCCATTCAAATATCAATAAATCTAGAGACGAATGAAATACCGCAAAAATAAACAAAGAAAATAGATAAACAAGACCAAGTAAACACGAAAAATACCCCTCCCTAGCACCCCCTCCTCTTAAACGTACAATCCTCCTCCAAAATAAAAACAAAATAACACACACATGCGCGCTCGCACACACACGCACACACACACACACACACACACACACACGCGCGCGCACACACACACCGCGACACACACAAAATACACGTACACGCGCCACGCACTCCTCTCTCTCTCTCTCTCTCTCTCCTCTCTCTCTCTCTCTCTCTCTCTCTCCTCCTCTCCTCTCTCTCTCTCTCACACACACACAACACACACACACACACACACACACACACACACAACACACACACACGCGCGAGAGAGTTCTCAAGAATTTGCCGAGAAAAAACATCGAAACAGATCCCTGGACTTGTGCTGAAGATGATATCCCTCTAGGCTGATCTTATGCACATAGCTTTTTTTTCCTGTTAAATATCAGTGATTTTCCTCAGGACGTAGGATTCAGTGTCTATACAGCATTACAGCAACAACAAAAACAACAACAACAACAACAAACAAAAGGATAATACTTTTTTCTCTCTCAAACATCAATATTGTAAAGATCACGCTTTTCATCGGAACATTAACCCTCTTAATTACTTTGCGGCACGTACCATTGTGTGTGTGTGTGTGTGTGTGGTGTGTGGTGTGTGTGGTGTTGTGGGGTGGGTGTGTTGTGTGTGTGTGTGTTGTGTGTGTGTGTGTGTCATGTTAGAGTGCTCGTGGTGGGGGGGATGTGGATATGGTGGGTGGTTGGTGTGTGTGGGTGTGGTGTGGTGTGTGTGTGTGTTGTGTGTGTGTGTGTGTGTGTGTGTGTGTGTGTGTGTGTGTGATGTGTGTGTGTTGTGTGTGTGTGTGTTTTGATGTGTGGTGTGGTGTGGTGTGGTGTATGTGTGTGGTGTGGTGTATGTGTGTGTGTGTGTGTGTGTGTGTGTGTGTGTGTGTGTGTGTGTGTGTGTGTGTGTGTGTGTGGTGTGTGTGTGTGTGTGTGTGTGTGTGTGTGTGTGTGTGTGTGTGTGTGTCGTGTGTGTGGTGTCGTGTGGTGTATGTGTGTGTGTGTGTGTGTGTGAGGGTGTGTGTTTGTATTTGTTTGTGTGTGTGTGCGTGTGGGGGGGGGGG
>CM054149.1:45768778-45776278 GCA_028751875.1 Rapana venosa | reverse complement strand
CTTTCATTTCAACTTGTAATAACTTTTCAAAAAATTGTCCTATTTTCAATCTGTTTCCTGTATTGAGTAGCCATTTTGTTGCAAAATACTTTTTTTATTATTCTTTTATATCGAGGATAATGGAATAAGCATTTATGTGCTTTATTTTACATCCAGTCCCCGTGTGTATGCGGTTTTTGTAAATTATGTCATCTGTTCCCACGGCACACAATGGCCTACTCTTACGAAAAGCGGAACAGAATTTAACGTGTGCGCAAGATGTTCTGCGTGCGTTTGCACACGGAGCCTCGGTTTATAGTCTCATCCGAAGGATTTTTGCGGAGAGTGGAATTTGCACTGATGTTAACTCCAGGGGAAAATATCCCCCTTGAACTGGAATCGAACCTGGGTTGTCCGATTGCGAGCGCAATGTTCTAACCACTAGGCTATCCCGTCATCCCTCCTCCCCCCCGCCCCCCCCCCCCCCCCCCTCCCATGGGTTGAGCAAAAGGAAGAATATTTGTTTGCAAAAGCCGTGACGATGATGATAACTTTAATGTTGTTCATGCTCCTGATGAAGAGACGCTCACAACAGGAGATGGTGACGATGATGATGTAAAGGATGAGCAGAAAAAAGAAGAAAAAAAGGGGGTAAGAAGACAAAAAACAAAAAAGGACAGAAGAAGACGAGAAGAAGGATATAGAGAGGGGTTGAGAGGGAATGGGATAAGCTTATTGTGTACTTCTTTTTTCTGTTCTGTTCTGTTCTTTTCTTTTCCCTCCTTTCCCTCCCTACTTGTTTTTGTTCTTTCATTCTTTTGTTGTTGTTTTTTTCTTTCCTTTCACTTCTTTATTTTTACTTTCGCCTTTCTTTATTTTCCTTTCCTCCTTTCTTTTCTTTCTCTTCCTGATTTCTTTTTTTTTTCTTTCTTTTCTTTTCCCTCCCTTCCCTCCCTGCCTATTTTCATTCCCCCGTCTTTTGTTATTTTTTCTTTTCTTTCTCCTCTTATTCTTCTTTCATTTTTCTTTCTTTTCTTTCCTCCTTTCTCTATTTTTTCTTTCAATCTTTTTATATGGCTATC
Source organism: Rapana venosa (assembly GCA_028751875.1). NCBI lineage: Eukaryota > Metazoa > Mollusca > Gastropoda > Neogastropoda > Muricidae > Rapana > Rapana venosa. The sequence goes on along the minus strand of CM054149.1, from coordinate 45,775,217 downwards.
AGCGGAAATTACATCATTTTGTTCTGATGAAAAAGCCATGTTGTTTTTCTCTTCTATTTCCTCTTAGGTTTATTTTCTGTCTCTTCATTGTCTCTGTATATCCACCAATCTTGCTTTTTTCCCCCCCAATCCTATAACCTAGATGAAACATCAACATCAACATCTACAACAACAACAACAATATCAATTCTAAATCTTTCATTTCTACTCTCTACCCTCGCTTTTTCATCTTTTTTCTTTTGTCTTATTTTTGTCTGTTGACATGTGTTCTCGTGTTACATCCATTGGGCCTCCTGTTTCACCGCTCAGTTTGCGCAGTGTTGACGTTTGCTCTCCCCATGGACAAACTTGAGCTGGTCTGAATATGAGCGTGTTGCTCTTGAAGGGCAGTGCAGAGTCTGCAAGCCTCCTGCAAATGTTACGGGATGCAAATTCTTGTTGGCTAAATTGCAAAAAAAACCCAGCATGTTTTGTTGATCTAGACCTATGTTTGAAATACGAGGGCAAACATTTCATTTCTAAGATAAATGTAGTTACCTTAGCCTCTAAACTCATGAATGAAGAGGAGGAAAGAGAGAAGAAAAGAGAGGAAATGAGGAAGGAAGGAAGGAAGGTAGGGAAAAAAAGAAGAAAGAAAGAAAGAAAGAAAGAAGAAAGACAAAGAAAGAAAGAAAGAAAGAAAGAAAGAAAAAGAAAGAAAGAAAGAAAGAAAGAAAGAAAGAAAGGAAAGGAAAAGAAAAGGAAAGAAAGAAAGGAAGGAAGAAGGAAGGAAGGAAGGAAGGAAGAGGAAGGAAGGAAGTAACGAACGAAACGAACGAAGAAAGAAAGAAAGAAAGAAAGAAAGAAAAAGAAAGAAAGAAAGAAAAAGAAAGAAAGAAAGAAAGAAAGAAAAAGAAAAAAAGGAACCGAACGAATGAACGTACGGAGAAAGAAAGAGGGAAAGAAAGAAAGAAAGAAGGAAAGAAGGAAAGAAAGAAAGAAAAGAAAAAGAAAGAAAGAAACCGCTTGAAAATAAAAAAGGCAAAGAGACAGAAAAGGAAAGAAAGAAAGCAAAATAGAAAGAGAGAGAAAGATATATCTACCCGAGATAACAGATATTCAAACCAAAAAAGGGGAAAACGTTAAATTATACATACAATACAGAAACATACACTCGGCCTAAACAGTTTGACAAATGCTATCAGACACTGCAAAGAAAATTGCCAGAAAATGGTGTATTTTACTGATGCTCTGTCAGTGCTGCAAGCCATCCACAGGCAATGAAACAGAACACCAGCAGGAGCTACAGCTCCTTACACAAAACAAACATGTAAAGCTGCAATGGATCCCTGCCCACTGTGGTATACCTGGTGACGAACAGGCTGATGATGAACTTGCAAAACAGCGTGCACAGAAAGAACGCTGCGAAAACAGACTCATCTTCTATGAAAAATTTAAACAACCATCAAAATATTGGACCGACCCAGTGTAGAAAACGACGACTACTACCATCTCAAAGAGAAGAACAGGTGATCATTCTAAGACTCCGCACTGGGCACAACAGGCTAATGCCCCACATGTCCACAACGCTGAAACTCGTTCCATTTCCCCTGTGCTCCTGTGGTAAAGAAAAAATTACTAAGGAACACATCCTTCAGAGGTGCAGCACGCTATACAGCGACCTGGGGGAGATTGTGTGGCTGACGGAGATAACCTGCAAACCAAGCTGTACAATTCACGAGAGGAGCTGGAAAGGACATGCCATTACTTTTCCCAGACACATCCTGTCTCGACTCAGACACACCCTACATCTTCTTTACGTTGGACTCATAAACCACAGTCCATTGAGTAACCTGCCCGCGTTTGTGTGTTACTGATTGTCTCTCTGTCTCTCTTTGTTCCTTTATGATTATATTCGACGGTCTGTCAACAGCTCTATTTCTGTCTTCTGTTGTTGTATCTGTCCCTGTTCCTGTTCCTGTGTACTTGGTCTTCTAGCCCTTCTGTCTCCATCGATTCCTAAAGACACTTTTCTTCATAGACTTCATTTTATATTTTTTAAAAACACCTGATTTTATATGTTTGTTTTCTGTTATCCAAAATTCAGTCCGTTTATAATATGTCTGTAAGTCTGCCCATCTGTCTGCGCTTGCCTCTCTACCCTAGCAGGTCTGTCTGCCGAACTATCGTTCTATCTGTGTCTGTATGTGCTCCGACGTTTTACATAAATTTTGTTTTGTTGTCTCGTCTTTGTGATGAACCTGTCCCGCTGTTCCCGCGCCGCTCATTCCAATCTCTCTGCCCCAGCTGGACCCAGATTCGTTTTGTAAGATCCTCAAGGTTAGAAGACCACAGGGATCCCATCAATGTGAGGCTGCCGCAGGGCCACCTTCCAGAGGGTCCCCGCACTGCTTCTGGGTCACTTTGGATGCTCAGTGGTGCCTGTTTTGAGTGTCCCTCAAATGACTTTCTCTTCTGAAACTCCAATCTCAAAGGCCCTGACACAAACTCACCACAGGTACAAAGTCTATGGGGAAACCGAAAATGAAGTCGCCATGATACCAGAGTAACCAGGGCCATCGAATTAGTGACAAGTTCCTTTTATTGCATGTTAATCAATGGTCATGACGATGCTGCTATGATGCTGCTATGAAAGTGCATGTCCTTTGAGACTACTTGACAAGGTTTTACTCTACGCTTACTATCATGATATATCCTGGAGTCAACCGGGCCTGAGAGATACAGACACATGCAGTGTTGGTCAGAAAGTTTGAGCAACACTCTTAAACTCGCTTCCGTAAAGTGGATAAAACTCGACTGTGTGGTGCCAATCTTCCTCATGAGCCAGTTCCAAACTCACTCTGGGTAGGAGCCAGCTGGTGTCCGAAAAATCCCTATGCCTCTTATGGTTTTGAACCTGCAAATTCCAGCCCTTAACCCAAGGCACAAGCCACTGTGCCATGGGGGCTGGTTGACAATACACACTTTGTCATGTTGATAGAAGGATTAGGTCACTCAGAAGTGTGTTTTTTAGTAAATTGACATATATGTGTTTTGCCTTTAATGTTTTTCTTCGCAATACATATTTCTCCCCCTGTTTTCGTTCCCATTTGCATCTGTGGCTCTTTCCTTCACTGCTCACATTCTTCTTCCTATTTCATTTCCATTGTCCCCTTTTTTTTTTTACTTTTTCTCTTTTTTCTTGGTTTTAAATTAAGTGAACTATGCTTTGCAAAGATGTGCTCAGGGCTGTTATTTCAACCTGAGACAAGATATGTTTGTGTTTGTTGCTTGTTTGGTTTAGTTTCTGTTGTATGACATTTCGTGATTTTTTTATTGATTGCTTCATTCCTTTTCTTTTAGCCATTACATACCTTGAAACATTTTTCAAGTAATTCAAACAACATTTTGTATCATTGCAGACACAACAATGTTAAAAGGTCATATGATCACTTTCACTTAAAACAATCTATGTAATGTTAAAAGTCATATCATCACTTTCACTTAAAATAATCTATGTCAAACAATAAGCGTGTATGTTTTCATTGAAACACCCTTAATGCAAAAACAATGAGCAAAACATGAAACAGAAAACATACATTCGTGTCCATATGTCAATATTGTCCAACCCTACGATGCGTTATTTTCTTTATTTTTTAATGTTGTCATCCGTTTCTACCAACATGTAATGGCTTACTCCTCCAAAAGTCAGCACGGAATCCAGAGAGAGAGAGAGAGAGAGAGAGAGAGAGAGAGAGAGAGAGAGAGAGAGAGAGAGAGAGTGTGTGTGTGTGTGTGTGTGTGTGTGTGTGTGTGTGTGTGTGTGTGTGTGTGTGTGTGTGTGTGTGTGTGTGTGTGTGTGTGTGTGGTGTGTGTGTGTGTGTGTGTGTGTGTTGTGTGTGTGTGTGTGTGTGTGTGTGTGTACAAGATATTCTGAGAGCGTTAGTACACACAGTCTCGGTTTATAGTCTCATCCAAAGGATTTTGGTGGGGATTAAGGTGGGCACTAGTGTTAACTCCAAAGTAAAAAATCCCCTCAAACGAGAGTCTCGATGGTGGTTCAAATCCGCGTCTCAGGTCGTTAGCTCACCGCTTTTAAACTTTAGGGGACGGGACAGCCTGGTGGTTAGAATGATGTCCATTGCGCTCGTGATCTGCTGACCCGGGTTCGAATCTCGTTCAAGAGGATTTTTCCTATGGAGTTAACATCAGTGCCGACTCCACGCTCCCCAAAAGTCCTTCGGATGAGACTATAAACCAAGGATCCGTATGCGAACGCACGCAGAACAATTTGCGCATACGTTAAAGCCCGTTCCGCTTTTCGGAAGAGTAGGATGTTGTGTGCCGGTGGGAACGGATGACAAAAATTTACAAAACTGCATATACACGGGGATTGGATATAAAAAAACACCACATAAGTGCTTATTCCATTATCCTCGAAATGAAAGATTTTTTTTCACTCAAAAGCTACTGGGCCATCTGCCCCCCCCCCCCCCCCCCTCCCCTTAACCTGCTATGTGTGTTTACAAAACAGAATCACACCAGTGAAGCACTGCCCCCTCCTACTGCCTTCGCAGCAACAACTATTTTTCATACAGACAGGTATAAATCATATGGCGCCGGGATAGCTCAGTAGTCGGAGCACTCGCTTTCCCCCAGCCAAGTTAAGCAGCGTTGAGCGTGGTTACCACTTGGATAGGTGACCGTTTGTGCGCCTTGGCTTCAGTACAGTTCCCCCAGAGCACCCAACTGTAAAAGGGTACCTGCCTCTTTAGGGTCAGGGAAGGTAAAGCAGCGAGGGAGAGGAGATGGGCGCCACCCTCAATATGCTGGCCCCTAGAGAAGTGAGGTCTCTGACGCCTCGCTCCCCTACGACCTTATAGGTTATTGGACATCTTTACCTTTACCTTGTATAAATCATAAGAGTAACATAGTCTTGTAGAATGGCTTGCCTCTTCTTGCCTAAAGACAAGCAGATAAAACTAGTCTAAAATCTAAGCCAAAATACCCTTACACTTACGCGCACGCGCGCACAAACACACACACACACCACACACACTCACACACAATGCAAGCACGCACGCACGCGCACACACACACACATACACTAACAAACACACACAAACACATCCATCCATCCACCCACCTACGACAGGGTAAAAACAGTCCTATCTGTATCTCTACGTCTCTTCATGGCCCATGTCTCTGTCAACCTTACAGTCCTCAGTGGTCGGAGCACTCGCTTTCCCCCAGCCAAGTTAAGCAGCGTCGAGCGTGGTTACCACTTGGATGGGTGACCGTTTGTGCTCCTTGGCTTCGGTACAGTTCCCCCAGTGCACCCAGCTGTAAATGGGTACCTGCCTCTTTAGGGTCAGGAAGGTAAAGCAGCAATTCCTTTGCCTTCTTTTCGTAGTTTATGCGTACAGCAGTTCGGGTAGTTGGGACTGTAGCGTGATTTATGGAGACTGCGGCACTTTCATGCACGTTCATCACTTTTGACACATGGCAGGAATGGATGACACAGTTGAGACAGTGAGTTGTAATGAAACACGCGCAGTGAAGGCATATATATACAGAGCTTACCTATTGTTGTATTAAACCAACAGTCACTGTTCTTTCCTGTTCTTCTTTTTTTCTTAAGTTAAGGGGGTATAAAGAACTTACTGAATGTTGTAGTAAGCCAACAAATACTTTTCTTTCCTTTTCTTCTTTCTCTCTTTCTTTCTTTCAGTAAGGAGGTATAAAGAACTTACTCAATGTTGTAGTAAACCAACAAATACTTTTTTTCTTATTCTTCTTTCTTTCTTTCTTTCTCCTTTCTTTCAATGAAGAGGTATAAGGAACTTACCCATTGTTGCAGTAAGCCAACAATCACACTTCCATCCTCATTTTCTTTCTTTCTTTCTTTCTTTCTTTCTATCTTCTTTCCTTTCTTTATGTCGTTCTTTTTTCTTTCTTTCTTTCTTTTTTCTTCTTTCTTTTCTTTCTTTCTTTCTTTCTCTTCCTTTCTTTCTGTCTTTCTTTTCTTTGCTCTTTCTGCGGAATGGCAGCTAAAATAGACGTTAGTGATTCTAAGTCTGTCAAAGAGACAGAGCACAACATCATCGAGAAGGCTGCCCAGAATAAAATTGAGCAAAGAACGTGTTAGGAGACAGACAGATGAGACAGGGGGAGGAGAAGACGAAGGATTGAGGCTATTGGCAGCTGACATTGTTGATGTTAAAAATAATGATGACAAAGTCATTCTCGTTTAAGTTGTTTTCTTCTATATCTTTTCTCTTATCTTTATTTTTTTTTTTTGGCTTTCTTCCGTTTTTCTTTCCATCAGCTAAAAGCATCACTTGGTCCAGATGAAATGGGGCTCCTAATTTTTTATTTCTGTTTCAGTTTCATTATTCACCCAATCTCTCTCTAAATCTTCAATCAGAGAAAAAAATGAATTACAATTTCTCTCTCTCTT
>CM054149.1:45738778-45763778 GCA_028751875.1 Rapana venosa | reverse complement strand
AAGCTGATCTAAGTAACTACATCTGCATAGGTCTGGCCGTTTAAAGTACGTTGACTGTCTGGGTAGTTAAAATGTAGACCACAGGGCTCTTTCTACAGAACGAAGAAAGCTGTTTACAAGTGAATGTCCATCACATCACTTAAACAGATGCTTGGAACGCAGTTGAGGGTCCTTTTTTCTGTTTGAGTTTTTTTTGTATTTCGCCGCCTCATCTTCTATGCTGGGGGACGGGATAGCCCGGTGGTTAGAGTGATGCCCATTGCGTTCGCGATCTGCTGATCCGAGTTCGAATCTCGTTCAAGAGGACTTTTCCTCTTGAGTTAACATCAGTGCATACTTCACTCCCACCAAAAGTCTTTCGGATGAGACTATAAACCGAGGTCACGTCTGCTAACGCACGCAGAACATCTTGCGCACACATTAAAACCCGTTACAGCTTTTCGTAAGAGCAGGCCATTGTGTGCCAGTGGGAACGGATGACGAAATTTTAAAAACTGCATGTACACGGAAACTGGATGTAAAAAGCACATGAGTGCTTATTCCATTGTCCTCTAAAGGTTTATTGTTAAGTCCTATAGGGCATTTATTGTAGTTGTAGTTCTGTTTGAATTTCTTTTCCTTTTTTTCCCCCTTCTTTTTCTATTGTTTTTAAAATGTTGTTCTTGATCTGTTTATGTTAAGAATACTACTTGTGTATTTCCCTTGTTATTACTCTTTATTACACACACACACACACACACACACACACACACACACACACAACACACAACACACACACACACACACACACACACTCGCACGCAACACACAGAGTAGATCTATCTATCTATCTATCTCTTTCATTCAGTCTCCTATTTTTAGGGCCGTCTGGTATCACTTAAAGTGGAAAGACGTTAAAATTGAAGACTTACTTACTTACTTCCATTGTCCTCGAAATAAAAGACTAAATTAAATTTTAAAAAATAAACACACTAAATGAAGGTTTGTTCCTGCCGTTCTCCTGCCGTTCATGTCAATCTCTCCGCCCCAGCCACACCCAGATTCGTCATGTCACATCCTCCGGGTCAGAGGTCCACAGTGGGCTCCCCACCAATGTCAGGCTGCTAAGGGGGGGGGGGGAGGGGCTTTATTTCTCTTCCAGAAATGTTTGATTTAAATATGTCTTTATTGACATTAGATAAGTAAAAGAAAGGTTGGTTGGTTTTTTTATATTTTGTTATAGAAAAACAAGATATAGTACAGTTATCCATGTTTTTAATTGAGACTTTCTGAAGTTTTTCTACATGAAATTGTTTATAATACCCGTGCAGATTTTACTTAACAAAGGGAAAGTGAACAGATTTGTCAAAAAAATAGAAAGCAAAATTGTACAGCTCTGGATAGAAATATATATGTACACATTTTTCAGGACATTTTTCAACAGTTTAGCCGTCTTTTATAAAGTGTATTTCTCGGCGGAGATGACGGGGGACTGTCAGTATGAATGACATCTGCCTTCCTTATGGAAATTCTGTGCTAGGAATTTCCTCTTTTCTATCCCCTCTTTGTTTTGTGATGCATGTCATGTGTGTGTTTGTGTGTGTGTGTGTGTGTGTGTGTGTGTGTGTGTGGTGTGTGTGTGTGTGTGTGTGTGTGTGTGTGTGTGTGTGTGTGTGTGTTTGTGTGTGTGTGTTGTGTGTGTGTGTGTGTGTGTGTAACTACATGATCATTTCAAGCATTAATGATGTTAGAAATAATCCCAGATACACTATCTATCTATCTATCTATCTGTCCCGTAGTCTGACGACCGTGGGGGCACCCTCAAAGACTCAGCAACCAGTTCCCTCCATTCCTCTCTCTGTTCTGCCTTTCTCAGGGTTTTGTTAGTTCTAGGCCTGTCCATTCACTGATGTTATCCTCCCAGCTCTTCCTTGGTCTGCCTCTTCTTCTTCCTCCTTGGACAGTGCCTTGCAAAACTGTCTTTGTAATTCCTTGGGATCTTGTGACATGCCCATACCACTCAAGTTTACGCTTTTTCACGATCGTTAGAAGGTTCTCATAGGGTCCAATGGTTTGCTGGATTCTGTTATGCACGCTTTCGTTGCTTATGTGGTCTTTGTAGGAGATGCCAAGAAGTCTCCGAAAGCATCTCATCTCCACTGCCTGTACTCTTCTCTCCAAATCTGCAGTCAGGGTCCATGATTCACAGGCATACAGAAATATGGATATGACAAGGGAGCGCATTAGTCTGATCTTGGAGATAAGTGAGATATTCTTATCTCTCCAGATGGTGTTTAGTTTTGACAAAGCTGTTATTGTCTGTGCAGTCCTGCATACTACTTCTGGCTTGGATCCCTGGTCGGATACAATGGCTCCCAGGTACTTGAAGCTTTGAACTGTTTCCAGCTTCTGGTCATTAACCCTGATATCAGTGCTAATGCCGTTGGTGTTATTAGTCATCAGTTTGGTCTTCTCTGCACTGATTTCCATGCCGTATGTTTTGGAGGCCTTATCCAAGTGTTCTGTTAGGCTGGCAAGCTCTATTTCTGATCCTGCTATTCCATCAATGTCATCTGCGAAGCGGAGGTTTGTGATCGTTCTGCCACCAATGCTGACTGATCCTTCATGATGTTCCAGTGCATCAGCCATGATTCTCTCAAGGAAGATGTTGAAAAGAGTGGGTGAGAGTAGACAGCCCTGCCTTACTCCAACTGTTGTTCGAAACCATTCTCCAATGTTGTTGTTGTAGTACACTGCACTGGTGGCCTCGCTGTACAGCTGTTTGATGACTCTGATCAGGTTTGCATTGATGCTGTACAAATTCATGGTTGCCCACAAAGCTGCATGCCACACCCTGTCAAATGCCTTCTTAAAATCGATAAATACGTGGTAAAGGTCTTGTTGATGTTGAAGGTACCGCTCACATAGTATTCTGAGGTGTTGAATATCTGTTCTGTTGTGCTGCGCCCTGCTCTGAAACCTGCTTGTTCCTCAGCAATGATGGTCTCTGCTTGTGGCTTCAGTCTATTCAATATTATCTGCAGCATGACCTTGCTTGGGTGACATATGAGGCTGATTGTGCGGTAATTATGGCATTGTTGTAGATTTCCTTTCTTGGGGAGGGTGATGATGAGTGACTGCGTCCATGGTGTTGGGCCATTTTCCTGTCTGCCAGATCTTGTTGCAGATTCTTAGTAGGGCGCTGATCATGGCTTCCCCTCCAGCTTGGACCAACTCAGCTGGAATGTTGTCAGCCCCTGCTGACTTCCCCTTTTTCAGCGATCTGACTGCTGTTTCCACTTCTTCTCGGAGGATAGGGTGACTGTCTGTGTCTTTGCTTTCGGGTACATTAAGGACTTCTGGATCTCCTGCGGTTCTATAGTTATACAGGTCGGAGCAGTATTCTGTCCATCTGTTCAGGTATTAGAAATTTTTCAAGCAAGGATAGGTGGAAAGTTTGCAGCACTCACTGTGATAGACTCAGACATAGATACACTGACGAATAGTTTCAATACAGCGGTGACTGAAACAGCAAACGAGCTTCTTGGCAAACGCCGACCAGTCAAAAAACCATGGGTCACACCTAACATCCTACAACTATGCGACAAGCGTAGAGAGTTGAAGAAAAAGAAAAATGAAACAAAAGAAAGAGCAGAACAATATAGGGCAGTCAACAAAAGAATCAGGAAGTCCATGACGGAGGCAAAAGAGAAATGGATCGGTGAACAGTGCCAAGACATTGAAGAGAACATCAAGAAAAACAATAGCAAGAAAGCACATCAGCTGGTGAAAGACCTGACTAGCACAAAACAGGGAAAAGGTTTAACAATCCAAGACAAAAATGGGAAGTGTCTCACTGACGACCAGGATATTCTGAACAGATGGACAGAATACTGCAGATACACTAAACATCTTAAATTGATATTATCACATGTGTGTTGTGCGGACGCGCACGCGTGCACACACACATACACACACAAAACACATACACACACATACGCAGACACTATTTACACACACACACTACCACCACCTCTACCACCACACCACAAGACAAGACAAGACAACACAACACACAAACACACAAACATCTTGGGCAAACGTTATATCCTGCTCTGATTTTTGAAAGAGTAGGCCATTGTGTGGCGGTAGGAATAGATGACAAAATTGAGAAAACCGCACACACAATGAAACTGGATATAAAAAGTGCATGAGTGCTTATTCCAATATCCTCGATATAAAAGATTAAATGAATAAATAAATAGATAAATAATAAATAAATATTCTAAATAAAACACACATATATACTCACCACGCACACGCACGCACACACGCTCGCACACCTCCCCCCCCCCACACACACACACGCACCCACCTACCCCCCCCCCTACACACACCCACACACATACACACACTCTTCTCCCCCTCCCCCACTCACACACACTCCCCCCCTCCACACACACACACACGCACCACCCTCCACCACCACCATCACCCCCCCCACACACACACACACACACGCACACACACACCTCCCCCCCCCTCCCCCCCCCCCCCCCCCCCCCCCACCCCCACCCCCCACACACACAAAACGCAGAACATCTTGCACACACGTTAAATCCTGTTCCGCTTTTCGTAAGAGTAGGCCATTGTGTGCCGGTGGGAACAGATGACAGAATTTAAAATACTGCATACACACGGGGACTGGATGTAAAAAAAAAAAAAAAAGCACATAAGTGCTTATTCCATTATCCTCGATAGAAAAGAATAAAATAACGAAACAAAAAAAATTAAATAACAGACCAAAAAAGCAACGAAAAGAAACCTTACCTGCAGACAGCTCGAGAGACCACAAACAGAAGAAAGAGACATTAGATCAAAGGAGACACACGACGGGGTGTGTTGTGATACCGCTTCCCTGTCCATTTGTAATGCCACACAGCAGGGGGCCAACATCTTTTGTCAAGACTTCAGTCAGTGCCTCCGGCGGTTTAACTCGCTTTGATTTTTTTTTTTGGTGGTCTGTCTGGTCATATAATCACCTCCATTTCTGTTTCTGTCTGTCTCTGTCTCTGTCTTTTTCTCTATCTCTCCGTCTCTCTGTCTCTGTCTCTCTCTCTCTCTCTCTCTCTCTCTCTCTCTCTCTCTCTCTCTCTCTCTCTCTCCTCTCTCTCTCTCTCTCTCTCTCTCTCGCTCTCTCTCTGTGAGAGTGTGAGTATTGGGTTTATTACTAAGATGTATGCCTACGGACGGGGACTGGGTGTAAAAAAGCACATGAGTGCTTATTCATTATCAATAAAAGAATTTGTCATTGTCATTGTCATTCTCTCTCTCTCTCTCTCTCTCTCCTCTCTCTCTCTCTCTCTCTCTCTCTCGCTCTCGCTCTCGCTCTCTGCTTGTTTATTATCGATTTTTTTACACAGAAACTTCTCTTGTCTAATTTATACGATACGAACTGTTTATCAGTTTTGAAAATAAGGTAAGGTTTTATTGGTTCCATAGAGGCTACCTTTGCTTCAATGGCCCTGTTCCTCAAACCAATATCAGTACAACCTCAAGTTTATTCAAATCAATAGTTAACAATGATGATGCGCCACTGTGTTACTACATGCTTCAAAAGAGTCTTCGATGTTAGAGCTTAAAAAACAAAATAGTTATGACGATTTTATTATGGTATGGAAATCAGCGGGGAAGAAACAAAAGTCATGAGAAACAGCAACTTCACATCAGAAATCAAAATCAGAGACCAGAAACTTGAAAATGTTCACAGATTCAAATATTTGGGATCTATCGTTACAGACGAGGGATCAAAACCAGAAATACTATCAAGAATTGCCCAGGCCACAGCCCCAATGACCAAACTCAAACCCATCTGGAGCAACAGAAAAATCGCCATCAGTTCCAAAATCAGACTGATGCGCTCTCTGGTCATGTCAATCTTCTTATATGCATGTGAATCATGGACCCTCACAGCGGACTTAGAGAAGAATAAGAGCTGTAGAAATGAGGTGCTTCCGAAGACTCTTAGGCATCTCATACAAAGACCGCATCACGAGTGAAGAGACAAGAGACGCATCTGCAATGAAATGGGGCCCTATACTGACCTTTAAACACTAGCAAGACAACGAAAACTGAAGTGGTTTAGTCATGTCACACGCTCCTCTGGTCTTGCTAAAACAATCCTACAAGGCACAGTGAGGGGAGGAAGAAGAAGATGCAGACAAAGGAAGAGATGGGAGGACAACATTCGAGAGCGGACAGACATGGAGCTGAGAGACACCCTGAGGGTGGCTGAGAGATGAGGGGACTGGAGAAAGGTGGTTGACAGAGCTTCGAAGGCGCCCCAAAGGATTCGGAATCTGAGGGATCGGTGACGGCGGCGGTGACGGAATGTGGAGAACTGAGAAATGCTTTAGCGGACGTAAAAGAACCCATGTCAAAAAAAAGAGTTGTCCCTGGCTAAAGTTATGTAGAATAAAAGCTACTCTGACAAGAAAACAAATACACATGCAGACAGAAAAATAAAACCAAAAACAGAATAATGGGTGGTGCTGCTCTTGTCGCGACACGCTCTCTCCGGGGAGAACATCCCGAATTCCAAGCACATAAATCTGCCGTGACTTAAAGTGGTACAAAAGTATAAAATACAAATACAAATTGTAGATTGACATGGAAGGGATCAATTGTTCTGTAGACACATTTTAAAACAAAATATAAAGTAAACATTGCCGTTCAAAGAAAAAATACAAAGTGTCATGAATTTTCAAACAACGCAAGGGGAATAAACATGTTGAATAATGGGTGAGGTGGTGTCTGTGTATGTGTGTGGGGAAGGGGGGGGGGGGGTGCGAACTAAAAAACAAGAAAAAAAGAAACGAAAGACCTCACGAGACTTATATGTTGCGTGCTCAGTCTATCAATATTCACATCATTGTTGTCTTTTCAGATTTTCTGTACAAGAACATCCTTTCTTTCTTGTAGACCTTTGTTTTTCACTTTGTCTAATACTCCACGTCTGTCTCTGTCTGTCTGTTTGTCTTTTCTCTCCTTCTGCTTTGTCTGCTTGTTTGTCTTTTTCTGTCTCTTTTTTATGCCTCTGTTTCTCCCTCATTTTATTTCTTGTATGTACATCAGTACTTCCCTCTTTGCCTCATTGTCTGTCTTTTTTGTCTTTCTGTCTGTGTGTCTGTCTGTGTTTCTGTCTGTGTGTGTGTCTATGTGTCTGTGTGTATGGCTGTGTGTATGGCTGTGTGTCTGTTTCTCTGTGTGTTTGCATGTGTGTGTGTGTGTCTGTCTGTCTGTCTATGTATCTCTCTCTCTCTCTCTCTCTCTCTCTCTCTCTCTCTCTCTCTCTCCTCTCTCTCTCTCTCTCTCTCTCTCCACATCCCCGTGTGTTTCATAGTCTTTATTCGTTTGTCTCACCATTATTCATCATTTTTTCTCTCTGTCTGTTTCTGACCACAATTCTTTCTTGCCTCTGTGTCTGAAATTCTGTCTTGGTCTTACTCTCTCGTTTCATTCTTGTTTACATCACACCTAAACCACAACTTCATGCAACACAGCACAAAACAAAATACAACAAAACAGCACGAAACAAAAGAAGGCATGACAAGCAACTCTATGACTTAAGAAAAAGTACCAATACACCCCTCCTCCCCAATAAAACAAACCAACAATCAAGAAGCTAACCGTATGTTCAAATAACCAACCAACTAACTCAGCAACCAGCCAAATACCCAGCCAGCCAATCAGCCAATCAGCCAACCAGCCAACTAACCATTCATTCCAGTATTTTTAAAAAGGTATAGAGTTAACACACCTGTCTAGAAAGCGGAAAAAATTCTCAGGGTTGAAGATTAAATGCATGGACATATAAACATAAACAAAGTTGGAAAGGAATAGCTCACACCACAGAATTAACGCAGATTAATGTAAAGTTAAAAGGCAAAGGTGTCCCATAACCTATGCGGTCGTTGGAGAGATAGGTGTCCGAGATCTCAGCTTCTCTAGGGCCAGCTTATTGAGGGCGGCGCCCATCTCCTCTCCCTCGCTGCTTTACCTTCCCTGACCCTACAGAGGGCAGGTACTCATAATTATACAGCTAGTATAACTAGGGGACTATACTGAAGCCAAGGCGCGCAAACGGTCACCCATTCACTTGGTAACCACGCTTAATGCTGCTTAGCCTTAGCTTGGGGAAAGCAAATGCTGTGAACATTGAGCTATAACGTCCCCTCTAAAGTATTTAGCAACATGCAAATAAGCAAGTCAGCAAGTAAACAAAGAAACAGAGAAACAAAAATATTTCAAAACAAGGAAACAGATAAACAAAGAAAAAAAACAGACATATTGATTTTTAAAAAAACCTACACGAAAACGTCCCTTCTTTGAACAAGAAATATAGATTTTTAATGCTGTAAACACACACACACACACACACACACACACACACACACACATACACACACACACACACACACACACACCAATGCAAGAAAGAATACAAACAAGCAAACAACTAAGTAATCAAACTACCAACCCCAAAACAAAATCAACATGACAACCTATGTTTATTTGTTTGTTTATGTGTTTGTTTGTCTGTCGTTTTAAATGAACAAATTTAACCACACAAACAAACAAACACAACAAACATACAAGCTAGGAAACAAATAAACAAAGAATCCAAAAGAAACCAAAACACAAAGAAACTGACAGAGAAACAAAGGGAACAAAGAGAAAATAAAACATCACGGTATTGAAATTAAGACACCGGAAGGTTCAAAATAAATATGAAACAAACAAAAACCAGAAGAAGAATGTCAGTATTAGCAAAAAGTAAAGGAAGAAGAAGAAGAAGAAGAACAAGAACAAGAACAAGAACAAGAAGAAAGTCTTAATCGATTAAACAGCAGCACGTTTGATGAACACTATATCCTCCCATTTCCCTACCTCCAGATAAAGAAAGAAAAAGATATTTAAAAAACATATCGTGGTTGAATCTTAGAAATAAAGAATCGAATTTGAAGGAACAGAACGTGAAAAATATACATGAGATCACAAAAAAACCAACAATAACAAAACAAAGAGAAAAACCTCAAGCAAACAAAGAAAAACACACCCAAAGAATAAAACCTTATACAAACACAACAATATCTCCCTCCCAGGAGGAGAAGAAAAAAGTAAAATAAAATAAAAAACCCAGCAGACATGCACACAGAAAAACATTCAAACTGCATATTTTGTTAATGACGAGAGGGGAATAACAAAGGCAATAACATTTTGTTTTTAAATCACACAAAACATAAACAGAAGCCTGTAAAGAAAAAATAGATTCTGATAAGCGCGAATTTTAGCTTTCCAACGAGACCTCCCTGCGTGCATATGTTATTTCCCCTGTGGATACAAATGAATATATAAATATGTGAATATGTAAATAATAAATGAATTAATAAAAAAAAATTTAAAAACTAGATATGTAAATAGATAATAAATAAACAAACAAATGAATGAACGGAGAAAGAAGGAAGAAAAAATGAGGTGACTGAAAACAATAAAGAAAGAAATCAATCAATAAACAAATAAATGAAAAAAGCGACAAAACAACCTAAAGTGACTGGAAAAGGATTAGCAAATAAATGCTGTTTTAAACAACCAATAAATAAACAATTAAGGAAAAAAAAACAAAGACATGAATAAACCTTTTTAAACACATAGTTAACCTAGTTTTAACAGAAATTCACTCAGACAAAATAAACTAACTGAATAGATGATTAACTAAGCAGTAACAAACTAAATAATTTAAAATCTCGCAAATAAAAGGAAAAAAGAGGAAGGAGAGAATAGCTATAAACGTTCTGTTTCTGAGCTCATATTTAAAATCTGTAGTTAAATGATAATTGGTATTGGGCTTTGGTTTAAATCTTCTTACCAACAACGCAGGGATAGGTCAGTAGTTCGAGAACTGCCTTTCCGTAAGCTATGGTTAAACAGCATTGAGAGTGATTACAAAGTGGATAGGTGACCGTTTGGTGCCTGGGCTTCAGAACAGTCCCCTAGTTCACCCAGCTGTCAATGGGTACCTGCCCTCTTTAGGGTCAGGGAAGGTAAAGCAGCGAGGGAGAAGAGATGGGCACCGCCCTCAATATGCTGGCCCCTAGAGAAGCTGAGGTCTCTGACTACTCGCTCCCCTATGACCACATAGGTTCTGGGAACGCCTTTACCTGTTTAAATATCAAAACTATACCAAAAGAGAGTACTGATACCCTTTGTTGTCCCCTAAAAAATGGTACTTTTACTTATTCTGTTTTGAGTTTTTGTTGTTTTGTTAGGTTTTTGTTTATTGGTTTTCTTGGGGGTGGGGTGGCTGGGTGACAGGTTTTAACATTTTGTGGAATTTATTTTCACTGTTAGGTTGCACTGCATTGTGGTAGGAAGGGATAGCAAAATCTACAACACCGCTTGCACATGGAATATGGACGTATAAAAGCACGTTAGTGCATATCCTGTTATCCTCTCAATAAAAAAATGAATAGATAGATAAATAAACTGATAAGAAAATAGTATACACACACACACACATGTGTGCCTGCGCCCGCAAACACACATGTTGAGAGAGAGAGAGCACTGAACACTGAAAAGTTGTATTGTGCATCAGCCCTTGGCCACAATACAAAACATGTTTGGGGCAGGTGGTAGAGAGAGTGGGAGGAGAGACAGACAAACAGACAGACAGACAAACCAAATTTCATTTTGTTTTTACCTTTTTGTTTGTTTCTTTCTTTGTGTGATTGTGCAGTTTTTGTGAGTTTCTTTCTTTCTTTGTCACTTTATATTTGCTAGATGGCTAGTTGAATTGTTCGTTTTATAATTTTTGCTCTGGTGTTTTTAGTGCAGAGTGTGCCTGACGTTAAAATGTTTTATATCAACAAGTACAACCCCCATATTCTAACGACAATTTTGCATATTCACCTTATAGTTTTGGATTTAAGAGGATAGAAAGGATGTTGACATTTAAATTCAGACTAATAATTTCTGCTCTTCCAGCGACATTCCATTTATGCCATTACATAGTTTACTCCTTATATTTCTTTCTTTATCTTCTTTTTCTTTGTATGTATTTCTGTCCTGATTTTTTTCTTTTTTCACTCTCTTTTTTCTTGTTTTGTGTCTTTTTAGCCCCAAGTTTTGCCTAGCTTGTGTCTTGAAAAGTGGAGAATCTTTATTTGTTTATTTCGAGCGGGTTTTTTTCACGAAAAGGAAGGGGTAGGTGCTTGGAGTATTTTTTGTTGTTGTTGCCTTCTTGTGTTTAGTGTTTAGTGTTTGAGTGTGTGTGAGGAGAGAGAGAGAGAGAGAGACAGAGACAGAGAAAGAGAGAGAGAGCACTGTATTGATTTGATTGAATTTATTTAAAGAAAAATAAACAAAACACCAAAAACCTCTCAACCAAACAACAAACAACAAATATTAATTTAAAGAAAAAGGAAAAAGAAAAAAGTCAAATCAACCAAAACGTATTGTACATAATTATTGTAAGCATGCAACTTTAAAAACCTGATTGGAGAGAGAGAAGGAGGGGGGTGAACAGGGAGGGGAAGAGAGAGCACTTTCTAGTTAATGTAATTTGTTTTGTTTGTATTTTTTTTTCTATTTGTCATGTGTTGTACAGCGAAAATGTTCTTGGCGTTACAATTCAATGTAATTTAAAAATTATCACATACGATCAATTTTGCACACACACAAAGAGATATCTATCTATCTATCTATCTATCTAACTGTCTAACTGTACGTCTGTTTGTCTATCTATGTATCCACACACACACATATACATATACACACAAACACACACACATATATACATATATATATAGATATTTATATATCTATATATATATATATGTGTGTATGTGTGTATGTATATGTATATATATATATGTGTATACACACACACGCACGCACGCACACGCACACACACACACACATATATATGTATATATATATAAATATCTCTATATATGTATATGTGTGTGTGTTTGTGTGTGTGTTTGTGTGTATATGTATATATGTGTGTGCGGATACATAGATAGACAAACAGACATACAGTTAGACAGACAGACAGAGAGACGGACAAATAAATAGATAGATAAATAGATAGATAGATAGACAGACAGACAGACAGATAGATAGATAGATATAGATAGATAGATAGATAGATAGATAGATAGATAGATAGATAGATAGATAGATAGATAGATAGATAGATAGATAGATAGATAGATAGATAGATAGATAGATTCATTCTCTCTCTCTCTCTCTCTCTCTCTCTCTCTCTCTCTCTCTCTCTCTCTCGACTAATTTATGCAAGATTTCGACTAAGAACACTCGGCTTCAATGCAAACAAAAGATGGTTTCAACCTGAGACGTCCACACAGTTCCCATGCCCTATGCGTGGTCATATTCTTGATGATGAAGTGCATTTCCTGTTTCATTGTCAATCATATGTTTCCATACGTGAAAACTGTGGTGTTCTCAATCTAGAAGCTTTCGGAAGGCAAGATATTTTTTCTATCTTATCGTCCGATGATGATATTGTGATCAAATCGGTTGCAAAGTTTATTGCTGAAGCACTGAAATTAAGACAATTACAGCTAAGTTCCAATTAGCTTAACATTTGTGACTAAACTAAAGTAACATTTATATTATGTAAACTCCAGCATTTTGTGAAACACCTAAAGAAACATTTATAATTACGCTGTAGTCTCCAGCAAGAATATTTTTGGAAAATTTCACATACAATGTCAATGGATGGTCTAATATAGCATTCTAGAATGTTCTTTTCATTATTTTAGTTATTGCTTATTGGTTCCTATTGTTCATCCTTGTTATTACTTTGTGTTCATTTGAAACTGAGTTTACGTCAGAGCTTAAAGTCGTATCCGTTCATAAGAGCTCAGTTTTGGTTTTTTGGTTTTCATTACGTTAAATGCATCATATGATTTTTCTTGTATTTATTTGTATTTACAAAAGAAAGTCGTGTATAACCCCCCTTGTCAATAGGCCACTTTGGGCAATGACAATAAATTGGTCAAAGCGTCAAAAAGCGTCTCTCTCTCTCTCTCTGAATGATTTGAATCTTATCGAGTTTAGTGGGCCTTTTTTCCTCTCAAAATTTTGTTAAAACAAAAAATCCATTTTACT
Source organism: Rapana venosa (assembly GCA_028751875.1). NCBI lineage: Eukaryota > Metazoa > Mollusca > Gastropoda > Neogastropoda > Muricidae > Rapana > Rapana venosa. The sequence continues at coordinate 45,750,605 of CM054149.1, read as the reverse complement.
CTGACAAAGAAAGTTGTAATTGGCTCTCTGCACTTAATCACCTCCTCTGTATTTTCTTCCCATACCTCAGAAACCACACATCTTATTGGAATGGGTTTTTTACCAGCAGAAAGAACATTCAAAGCTCATTTTAATCATACAAACACATAAATATATGTGAGAAGCGACTTATTACGTGCTAGAAGGTCACGATTATAAAACTCTGATATATAAGGTAAAGGTATCCCATACCCTATGTGGTCGTAGGGAAGCGATGCATAAGAGACCTCAACTTCTCCAAGGGCCAGCACATTGAGTGCGGCGCTCATCTCCTCTCCCTCGCTGCTTTACCTTCCCTGAGCCTAAATAGGGCAGTTACCCATGTACAGCTGGGTGAACTGGGGGACTGTAATGAAGCCAATGCGCACAAACGGTCACCCATCCAAGTGGTAACCATGGTCGATACTGCTTAACATTGGTTTGTGGAAAGCGAGTGCTCTGACACTGAGGAAAGAAAAAAGCTGACTTTGCATTAAAGGTACTTTTGGCTCTAGTGCAATATACTGTCATTTATACTTTCTTTTTTATATCTCCCTCTGTCTTTTCTTTTCTTTTTTTTCACACATTTTAGCTTACGGGGTTTTTTGCCTAGGTTAACGCGAAAAACGGGGTTTGTTTATTTGCTTTTTACTGCGTCTGGTCGGGTCTTCTTTTTCATTAAGGAATGGGAGGCGGAGAGGGATTATTTACCGTTTTTGTTTAACCCTCACATTCTGTCCTAGGGCGTGTGTAGGCGGGGCGCGCACATGAACGTGTGTGTGCGTGCGTGTGTGTGTGTGCGCGCGCGCGTGTGTGTGTGTGTGTGTGTGTGTGTGTTGTGTGTGTGTGTGTGTGTTGGGGTGTTTTGGTGTGTGTGTGTGTGTGTGTGTGTGTGTGTGTGCGCGCGCGCGTGTGAGAGAGAGAGAGATGCAGTTTCTCTTTTAGAATTTTTCTTTTCTTCCTTTTCTGTCTATCTTTTTTCTTTTCATTTTTTCTTTCTTTCTGTTTGCTTTTCTTTCTTTCTTTTATTTTTCTTCTTTCTTCCTTTCTTTCTTTCTTGCTTTTTGTTTTTCTTTGCTTTTTCCTTTTTACTTGTTTATCTTTATGGGGTTTTTTGCTGTGTTTTTTGTTTGTTTGGGAATTTTTCCTTTTCTTGATAGACTTGGGTTTTATTTTCTGCTTTATTTGTTTTCATTAAGTTTGGAGGTGTGTGTTGGAGGGACTTTTCAGATTCAAAATAGAAAATGTTTGGTTTCTAGTATTTTCTAGTATGTGTAATTATTTTCATTATACTTAGGTCATAGAGCAGGTTTTCCCTTGTAGAAAGAAGAGGCATTTTTAAAAATAAAGTTTATAATTATTTGAAAGGAATAGCTGGTTTCTCAAGCAATAAATAAAATACACAGAATGATAACCCGGGAAATATAATGTTAGAAATGGTTGACATTTTATTGGCATTTTTTATCACTTTAAACTCTCATTCAATTTTGATTTATCCTAATTTGAAGTTTTTTACTTGTAGTTCTTGGCTTTTCATTGTCAAATGTATGTTGTTGTTGTACTTGTTGTTGTAGTTGTTGTTGTTGTTGATTTTGTTATCATGCAATTCTACAGTTGATTCAGATTTTGTGCTTTGTAATGCTTTTCCCAACTGGAAATCTCAATGAGAACATACACACACACTGAGCTAAGAGCTTTATTTTTATAAGGTAAAGGTAAAGGAGTCCCATAACCTATAAGGTCGTAGGGGAGCGAGGCGTCAGAGACCTCACTTCTCTAGGGCCAGCATATTGAGGGCGGCGCCCATCTCCTCTCCCTCGCTGCTTTACCTTCCCTGACCCTAAAGAGGGCAGGTACCCATTTACAACTGGGTGAACTGGGGGAACTGTACTGAAGCCAAGGCGCGCAAACGGTCACCCATCCAACTGGTAACCACGCTCGACGCTGCTTATTTTTATATTCTTCATTTATTTCGAGGATAATAGAATAAGCATTCATGCGCTTTATACATCTACTCCCTGTGTGTTTGCAGTTTTGTACATTTTATCATCCGTTTCCACCGGCACACAATGACCTGCTCTTCCGAAAAATCGGAACATGTTTTAACCTAGACGAAAGATCTTCCGCGTGCATTCGCACACGGGACCTCGGTTTATAGTCTCATCTGAAGGAACTTTGGGGAGAGTGGAGTCCGCACTGATGTTTGTTCCAAAGGAAAATGTCCCCTTCGACGGTATTTCAACCCGGGTCAGCAGATCACAAGCGCAATGCACAACGCTCTCTTGCTCTAACTATCCAGGCCATCCTGTCCAGGTTTGCACGTGTGACTGGTTTTAAATTTTCGCCAGGCACGTAATCAGAATCCGACATCAGAGGGTGTTTTTTTTTTCTCCGTTGAAGGAGAGCTGAGGTCGTTATGCTGAATATATTGCCAAAGCTGTAAATAATATCAGAACGGTTTTTTTCAGCATTGCAGTCTAACATTTTGATGTGGACAATTTTCCCATTACAGCTTTTGCCAATTATTATTTAAAGCTTATAATTTTAACAGAGTTTTCGGTTGCGGTCCTAGTCTATGTTAAAAGTTTATATTGACTAAATAAACACCTCTCTCTCTCTCTCTCTCTCTCTCTCTCTCTCTCTCTCATCTCACACACACACACACACACACACACACACAAATACACAAACACACGCACACACGCACGCACGCACGTACAAACATACACGCGTTGTTAAGCGTGCATACACGCGGAGAATGACTCCTGCATCTATATTCCACAAACATGTCCTTCAACGCTTAAACACACGCACGTGCGCACAAGCACTAACACACTCACACACACATGCATGCTCACACACACATACGCACGCTCGCATACACACACACATACACACAAGCGCATTTGCACCTATTAACAGACGAAGGCTTGCTTGTTTGCATGGCCATCTCATGTCTGTTGAAAACTTGCCTTCCCTCCTGACAAATATGTCCTACTGCCTTCAAGACATTCAAAACTGGGTGACTCCGAACAAGTTACAACTTAATGCCGATAAAACCGAAGCCATGCTCATAGGGACCCAACATAAACTTTCCTCTATCGCAAAAACTTCAATAGAAATCGGCAATACGTCAGTTCCTTTGTCCAACTCTGTGAAGTATTTAGGACTAGTTCTTGACAACACACTCTCTATGAAAAAATTCATCACTCAGACCTGCCAGTCTTGCTACTATCAATTACGGCGCATAAGCGCAATTCGCAAGTATCTGTCCACTGATGCAACTTCCAAGCTTGTCACATCTCTCATTCTTTCACGTTTAGACTACTGTAATTCTCTTTTGGCTGGCCTACCAGCATCATCTATCCACTCTCTTCAACGCATACAAAACTGTGCAGCTCGACTGGTCCTAAGAAAGAAAAAATCTGAACACATCACTCCTCTTCTGCGATCTCTTCACTGGCTGCCTGTCTCACAAAGACTGGAGTATAAAATCAATACCCTCTGTTTCAAATCTCTCCACAAATCTGCACCCCCTTATCTCTGTAACTGTCTTCATCTGTACACTCCATCCTGTTCCCTTCGTTCAGCCGCAGATACTTTGTGCTTTCGAACACCCAGATTCAAACAAACCACTGTTGGCCGTCGCTCCTTCTCTGTTTCTGGTCCATCCACCTGGAATGACCTCCCTCTTTCACTTCGACAAAAGCCTTCACTTGATACCTTCAAATCCAGCCTCAAAACACACTTATTTCCTACCTGAGACTTTCCCCCCAAATATCTGTCCCTAATTTTCAACAGCATTTTTCACCTTCTAAGTTTTGTTCCGAGTGTGTGTGTGTGTGTGTGTGTGTGTGTGGGGTGTGTGTGTGTGTGTGTGTGTGTGTGTGTGTGTGTGTGTGTGTGTGTGTGTGTGTGTGTGTGTGTGTGTGTGTGTGTGTTGTGTGTGTGTGCGTGCGTGCGTGTGTGTGCGTGCATGCGTGCATACGTGCGCGCGCATGGTTTTGAAATCTGTTGCTCATTATGTTTAAGGAGAGTTGCATGCGTGTAAATGATTGAGTGCAAGCGCTTCGATTTGTTTGTCTTTTTACAAGATTCAGCGCTATATAAATTCCATATATTATTATTATTATTATTATACTGAGTAATATGCGAAGTGTCTGGTCTTGTCCATATTGCTGTATTTGTTGAGTAATTTGCATAGTGTCTGGTCTTGTCCATATTGCTGTATTTGTTGAGTAATTTGCATAGTGTCTGTTCTTGTCCATATTGCAGTATTTGTTGAGTAATTTGCACAGTGTCTGGCCTTGTCCATATTGCAGTATTTGTTGAGTAATTTGCATAGTGTCTGGTCTTGTCCATGTTGCTGTATTTGTTGAGTAATTTGCATAGTGTCTGTTCTTGTCCATATTGCAGTATTTGTTGAGTAATTTGCACAGTGTCTGGTCTTGTCCATATTGCTGTATTTGTTGAGTAAATTACGTAGTGTCTGGTCTTGTCCATATTGCTGTATTTGTTGAGTAAATTACGTAGTGTCTGGTCTTGTCCATATTGCTGTATTTGTTGAGTAAATTACATAGTGTCTGGTCTTCTTCATATTGCTATAATTATTGAGTAACTTGCGTAGTGTCTGGTTTTGTCCTACGCTTGTAATTCTGCAGGAGTGCCCGCTAGCCTCAGCCGACATATTTCAACTTCAGAGCCGCTCATGGAAATGTTCGAGAGAAAACAATTCATATTTGCTTGAAAAAAGGCAGGAGAAGGGACTAGGTAAACAGATAATAAGAGAGAGAGGGGGGGGGGGATACAGAGACACAGACAGACAGACAGATAGACAGACAGACAGAGAGGGTGGGGGTAGGGCAAAAATCAGAAACAAAGGGAGTGAAAGAGAAAATAAATTTCTAGCACAGAACTTCCCGAATTTGGGGAATTATTGGGGTTTTTGTTTGCTTCATCCAGAATAAACAACTTGCTGGTCTTCAATATTAGATCATGTGAAAATGCATCAACAAAATTTAATTCTAGTTGTGACATCAGTTTTACATATTTTCCTTAGCAAAAAAACTGATATTTATATATATATATAAGTTCGAAAGAGAGACCAAAAATAACCAAAACAAAAAGGGGAAAAAAATTCAATAAAACTGAATTTCTTCTCTTCCATAATCTGTAAGTGCAAGAATAATAAATTCAAAAAAGTGTTTCTTAATAAAATTATTGTTGTATCTTTTCTTCTTTTAATTCGACTACTTTTTTTTCTTTCCGTAGATTTTTCTTGCTTTAAATCCGGTTTTTGGAAAGCAGGAACGTTGAAAAAGCAACAGTCTGATCTGTTTGTGTCTATTCTCGGTAGTGCGTGTCTTTTTATATAAACTCTATCCTTGTGTTCTATTTTTTCATTTGCTTTTCTTCTGTTTTTCGTTGTTGTTGGTCTGCTGCTTTTCTGGTTGGATTTTTCCTTTCTTTTTATTTTTGCTTTTGTTTTTTCTTTCTTTCTTTCTTTCTTTCTTTCTTAAGTTTATCCTTTCTTTCAGACTTTCTTTCTTTAAAGTTTTCTTGTGTTCTTTTAGCCCAGAAGGCTGGTTGTAAAAAATGTTTGCTTATTTCATAAACCTCTTTAAATAAAATTCATTCAATACAATTCTTTTTTTGGTCTTCATTCTTTCATTTATAAATGTCCTTGTTTCTTGCTTTCTTTTATTTTACAAAACTTTGTCACGGACAGCTGTGTTCTTGCCATGGGTTCTTTACACGAGCTCTTAATTAATGAGTGTTGCAGAGGGGACCCGGGTTTATCATCTCATTGGGAATGCTAGCATCCAGACCACCATCACTCAAGGTCTGGTGGATGAGGGAAAAGCTCGGGCGCAAACAAGGATCGAACCTGTACTTTTCGCTGTCTAGGCAGCTTCGTTACTTCAAGACCACCGGTGGGTACAGTAGGACAGGTACAGAAAACTGAGAGAGACAGGGAGGGCGAGACAGAGAGGGGGGGAGGGGAAGAGAGAGAGGGGGAGGGAAGAGAGGGGGGAAGAGAGAGAGGGAGAAGAGGGGGAAGAGAGAGAGAGGGAGAGAGGGAAGAGATACGAGGAAAGAGAGAGAGGGAGGAAGAGAGATAGAGAGGGAGAAGATAGAGGGGGAGAGAGAGGGGAGAGAGAGGTGGGGAAAGAGAGAGAGCATGGGAAGAGAGAGGGGGAAAGATAGGGAGGGGAGAGAGAGAGAGAGAGAGTGAGAGAGAGAGAGAGAGAGAGAGAGAGAGTCAGACAGTTAAGCAGACAGACATCCAGGCAGAGGCGAAGAGCATTTAAGCGAGATAAAACACAATGGGGTGGAGGTAGCATTGTAGTTAGAGTGTTGACCGCTTCATCTGACACCCAGGTTCGAGCCACCACCGAGGCACCCCCCGCCTCCCTGTTTGACGGGATTTTTCCCCTGGAACTAACATCAGCACTGACTTCATCCCCACCACCCCCTAGACTATACACAGAACTCTCTTACAAGTGTGAACGCATCCACACCAACTTTCCCCAGACGCTAAAACTATTAATTTTCTGCCTGATAGAATAACAACAGAAACTAAGCGTCATCTGGAAGACCTGACTAGAACAACGCCATCGGCTCTAAGACTAGAGGGATGCTTTCTGTCCATGCTCACGAGCACACGTGTTTTTTTTTTCATTCCTCGGCTAGAGGTGCACTAGTGGTGAGATTTGTTTTTTCCAGTATGCGACCATTTCTAAACCACCATTAAGGTAGCCACATTCCAACTTCAGGGATGCTGTCTAAACACGACGCCATTGTGCATGATAAGTTTTGATATATATCTATATGTTTTTGGGGTCATCCGTGCTTACTTGCGCGAATGGCCTACTCTTCCGAAAAGAGGAATGAGTTTTAACGCGTGCACGAGATGTTGTGCGTGCGTGCGTTCGTTTGCTCACGGAGTATCAGTTTATAGACTAATCGGAAAGATTTTTTTTGGAGGGGGGGGGGGGAGAGTGCAGTCAGTACTGATGCTAATACCATGGACCATGGGAAATATTCCTTGAATGAGCTTCTCAGTGGTAGCTCGAACCTGGGTTCGATCCTAGGTCGTCAAATTATAAGTGCCACGCTCTAACCACTAGGATATCCCACCGCCTTGTCAAGTCTTTTGTTCTTTTTTAATACATGCGAAACATGGGCCATAGCAGCCTACAATGAAAGAAAGATTCAGGCAATGAAGAGGAGATACTTCCCTAAATGTATCCGTGTCTCATACAGAGATCGCATTACCAACAAGGAAATAAATAGTACTTAAAATGCAACTAGGCCATATGAAGACCAAAATTCAGTGGGGAGGGGGGGGGGGGGGAACGCAAACTTAAGTGGAAAGGGCACGTCACACGCAAATCTGGACTGGCCAAGACTGTCCTACAGGGAACAGTACAAGGAGGAAGACGAAGAGGCAGACAAGAGAAAACGATGGGAAGACAACATTAGAGAGTGGACTGGACTTGACAGGACCGACATACTACGAAAGCTGAGAACTGCGAGGAGTGGAGGAAGCTGGTTGCAAAATGTTCAGTGGTGCCCCAACTGTTTACCAGGTTAGGGATACGGTAAGGTGAAACTAAAGAACATATGACAACATTTGAAAGAAACGCGTGAACTCTAGAGAATGAGAAGAAAGGCAACAGCCCAGGTAGACAGACCAGCGTCAGACTTCATCTGTGCCCTCTGCCATAGGGACTGTCTGTCAGTCCCGTGTGGGACTGGCCAGCCACAACCAAGGCTGTACCAAAACGAACACCTAGAGCGCTACGCCATAGTCTTCCGAGAATGACCGCTGCCAGAAGGATCATGCCAGAACACTGGTACTGTGTTTACACATCATTCCCGATATCACAATGCGACTACTTGTATGTTAGTCCGTCGTTTTCGACGATGACCTCCAAAACAGCAGAGGAGGCAGCTGCTGTTTCGGAAATTGGGCAGAAATTTGATTATAGTGGAGATGCTTTGCCCACAGTACACCCCCACTCGCTCGGCCAAGTGGGCATAAGGACAGTCAGCGTTGGAGATGTTCTCCAAAGGCCAACCAGCCCCCAGGGCTGCAGCACATAAGGACTGTGCAAGTCAAGCCTCCTAGTCAGAGAGTCATAGTCGATCACTAAAGACTAAGCTGTAAAGTGAAATTAAACGGTGGCCGAAGACAGTCACATTCACAGATACTCACTATTAGTAAACCGCGGATATCTCGCTGGAGAAAGAAAAAAACCCAGAGACGATGGGAGATACAGACATACAGACAGACAGCGAGAAAAACTCACATACGGACAGACAGAGACACAATTCAATTAGTGAGATAGACACAGATACAGTAGCTCAAATGGTTCATGATTCAGGGCACAGATAGACGGATAGACAGACAGACAGTAGACAGACAGAAGCACAACTTCAATTGGTGAGATAGACACAGGTAGAGTAACACAAATGGGTCACGATTTAGGTCACCGCTGGGGGGCGGGTGAAGGAGAGGGGAGAAGAGGGGGAGCGGGGGATGGGGGGGGGGGGGGGCATTTTAGATTGATATCTCGTTAACTCCCTCAAAATTGCAACAAGAGATGAGTTAATTCACTGAAGCTTCATCAAGATGGTGATGTGATCTACCCCTTAAGGGCGAACTGAAATGGAATTTTTATCACGATTTAGAGATCAGCTTCCATTAGTGAAGAAAAAATCCTCCCAATAATGATTGAACAGGAGATAGAGAGAGAGAGAGAGAGAGAGAGAGAGAGAGAGAGAGAGAGAGAGAGAGAGAGAGAGAGCCAGACAGACAGACAAAGAGAGAGGGAGAGGGAGAGAGAGAAAGAGAGAGAGAGAGAGAGAGAGAGAGAGAGAGAGAGAGAGAGAGAGAGAGAGAGAGAGAAATGCGAGATAGTCTATTTTTATTTTTATTTTTTGTACAGCACTGACTTTCATACTTTAAAGTTTCTAAACTGGTTTTGTTGCATGTAGGACATCAGAAGAAAAATATAGCAAGCAGTCACTACCCTCTCATTATTATTGTTTGTCAATATTTTGCTTTTCTATATTTGGTTCTTCTCAATAACAACATGCACATCAATACTAGAGCACAGATTTTGTTGTCTAAGAAAACTTTTTTTCTAAAGCTTACTTTCTGGTTTTGAAGATAATCGGGTCGTTTACCTGTTATTACTAAGATGAGAAATTTAAACTGGCCGGGTTAGCTGCATACTATGGCAACTAATCGCAAAGAACAAACATAACAACAAAAGCAAAAAAGCGTACAGAAATGCCATAAATACAACAGCTAAACAAAATAAATTTCAACTAACCAACCTATTAATCATCCAACCAATCGATCCGCTAACAAACCAACTAACCAACCAACAAGCCTTCCAACTAAGTAACTAGCCAAACAAGCATGCTACCAAGCAAGCAACCAACCAACCGACCAGCCACCAATCAGTTATCAAACTAATCAAACTACCAAACTCTTGAGTTACTTACTCTGGTTGTTCAGTAGCATGGGAAGATGCACCATTTTAACTTTCGCGCACAACTGATTTTTTCGCGCACAAATACATTTCCAGGTCAGAATTTCTTATCTACATGATTGTAACAAACACACATTCAGACTCACACACACACACTACTCTCTCTCTCTCTCTCTCTCTCTCTCATCTCTCTCTCTCTCTCTCTCTCTCTCTCTCCTCTCTCTCTTTTTTTTTTTTTTTTGCTGCCTCATCTTCTGACGACCCCCGTCCTACTGTTCCCACGCCGCTCATTCCAATCTCCCCGCCACAACCACACCCAGATTTGTTATGTCTCATCCTCAGGGTCGGAAGTCCACAGGGAGCCCATCACTATCAGGCCGCCGTGGGGCCACCAGCCAGAGGGGCCCTGCACTGCTGCTGGGTCACTTTGGTGGTGTTCAGTGGTGCCTGTTCTGAGCTAACATACGCAGGACACCACCTACTAAGCCCCCTACTAACGACAGTATTAGCTCAGTCGCGGAGCCAGACTGAGTGAGTTGCCCACCCCAGTGGCAACCACCACAACGTCCCTCCAACGACCGTCCCCCGCGAACCTCCAACCCCAAAGGCTTTGACACAAACTCACCACAGGCACAGAAGTGTATGGGCAAACCGAATCTGATGTCACCATGAGACCAGAGAAACCGGGACCACCGAATCAGAGGCAATTTTTTTTAATGCATGATGATCAATGACAATGAGAATGACGTAATGATGCTGCTGTGGAAGTGCATATGCTTTGAGACTACTTGACAGGGTTGTACTCTACGCTTACTATCATAATATATCCCGGCGTCAACCGGGCCCGAGAGATACAGACACCTGCAGTGTTGGTCAGGTAATTTGAGCAACACTCTCAAACTCGCATCCGTTAAGTGGATGAAGCTCGACTGTGTGGTCCCAGTCTTCCCACTGAGCCCACAGCACACTCACTCTGGGTAGGAGCCGGCCGGAGTCCGAAAAATCCCTATGACTCTTATGGGAATCGAACCCGCGACCTTCCAGTCCGTAACCCAAGGCGCTAACCACTGCGCCATGGCGGCTGGTCTCTCTCTCTCTTCTTTTTATTTCTCTGTCACACACACACACACACACACACACACACACACACACACACACACACACACACACACATACACACACACACACACACAAACAACAAACAAATACACACACACGCTTAAGCGCGCTCACTATAACAGACAAATACACAAACATGTACACAGACACGCATGAATACTCTCTCTCTACCCCCCCCCCCCCCCCCCACTTTTCACACACACACACCATCACCATCACCACCACCATCACCACCACCACACAATCACCACCACCACCACCATCACCACCACCACCATCACCACCACCACCACCATCACCAACACCACCACCATCACCACCACCACCACCACCATCATCACCACCAACCACCATCACCACCACCACATCACCACCACCACCACCACCACCACAATCACCACCACCATCACCACCACCACCACCATCACCACCACCACCACCACCACCACACAATCACCACCACTACCATCACCACCATCACCAGCTCAACCCTATAGCTGACGACAGCCACAGCTTCCATTCCATGGAGACAGAGGCAGATTAGACTCTTATTTTCTTGGTTTAACACACACACACGCGCACACACATATATACTCTCTCTCTCTCACATACACATATGCTCTCACATACACATGCGCACACGCACACATGCAAACACAAACACACATGCACACACACACACACACACACATAATACTCTCTCCCTCTCACATACACATATACTCTCTCTCTCACACACAGCACACACATGCAAACACACACGCACACATACTCTCTCTCATCTCTCTCCTCTCTCTCTCTCTCTCTCTCCTCTCTCACTCTCTCCTCTCTCTCTCTCTCTCTCTCTCTCTCTCGCCAACACACACACACACTCTCTCTCTCTTACACACACATACACACACGCATAAAAAAAACACGCGAAAAACAAAAACCGAAATAAACAAACAGCTTCTTCGTAAACAAATCAACAAAGTTAAAACCTTAATTCATTCAGCAAAAACAAAGTATTACTCTTTTCAAGGTCTTGATGCCATGACTATGAAATTTCTCTTTTCCCTCACATCCACGTTTCTTGGATCTGAGAAGGCTAGTCCTCTGCCTTCTATTCACGACCACTCTGAAATTCCTTCTATATTTTCTGCATTCTTCTCTGACAAAGTCCGCAACATTCGCTCCAGTTTGGA
>CM054149.1:45728778-45731278 GCA_028751875.1 Rapana venosa | reverse complement strand
TGTTTGACCACCCGCCATTCCCAGTCATCGCCCAATTTCCCTTACCCCCAGAAACAAAACAAAAAAAGAAACGGGGGGAAAAAACAGAGCTAAAACCAAGCTTCATTGTGGCTTTAGGACTGGGGAAGAAATCAATGTTTGTTGTGTAAATGACTGGAAAGATTAGACAAAAAAGGAAGAAAGAAAACACATCCCTAAACTTAAAACACAACTGTTTGCTACATTTTCCAGATTAGGCTCTCTTATTTTCTTGGTTGTGACACACACACACACACACACACATACACACGCACGCGCACACACATGCAAACACAAACACACACGCACCCCAACAAAATATATAAACTCTCTCTCACACACAAACACCACACACACACACACACAACACTCACACAAACACATAAAAATTACACATACTAACACGAACACACACTACTCTCTCTAAAGTCGCTCCTCCCCACACACACACCCATACACCACTCTCTCCTTTCTCTCTCAACACATACACTTTCGCTCACCATACACACATACACACACTTGCAAATACAAACATACATGCACACACAATACTCTCCCCTCAATACACAAAAACTCTCTCTCCCACACAGACACATACAATGCAACACAACAAACTACTCCTCTCTCAGTCTCTCTCCCTCCCCTCCTCTCTCCTCTCTCTCTCTCATCCTCTCTCTCCTCTCTCCCTCTATCTCCTCTCCTCTCTCTTTCCCCACACCCCACAAAACACACAACACACCCACCCCACACACGCAAAACACCACATACACCATACACACCCCTCTCTCTCACATCCACACACGCACACACACATACACACTCTATCTCACATATACACACCCACACACACATACACACTCTCTCTCACATACACACACGCCCACACCATACACATACCCACACACACAATAACACATACCCCCCCCCCACACACCCACAATACTTTCCATCACCAACCATCACAACCTCACTAACCACCACAGTCACCACCATCACCAAACCCCACCACCATCATTACCACCAACCATCACCACCACCCACCACCACAATCACCATCACCACCACCCTCACCACCATCATCACCATCACCACCATTACCACCCACCACCACCATCACCCCACCACCACCCATCACCACCACCAACCACCACAATAACCAACACTACCACCACCATAACCACCACATCACCACCCCCATCACCTCCCACCACTACCATCAACACCACCAACCACCACCACCATCAACCACCATCACCACTAAACCACACCATAACACACCACACACCACCACATCAAGACCACTCACACCACCTCACCACCACTATCTACCAAACCAAACCACCATCACCACCACCACCACCATCACCACCACCATAAACCACCACCAACACCATCCCAACACACCATCACCACCAACCACACCATCACCACCATCACCACCATCACCATCACCGCCATCACCACCATCACCACCACCATCACCACCACCACCATCACCACACCACCACATCACCACCACCATAACCACCACCATCACCACCACCACCCTCACCACCACCACCACATCACCACCACCATAACCACCACACCACACCATCATCACAACAATCACCATCACCAAACCCCCATCACCACTACCACCATCACCACCACCACCACCATCACTACCACACCACAATCCATCACCACCACTTACCACCACACCATCACCACCACCGCCACCACCACCATCACCACCACCACCATCACCACCACCACCACCACCATCACCACCACCAAACCACTACCACTACACAACCACCTCACCACACCACCACCACACCATCACCACCATCACCAATCACCATCACCACCATCACCATCACAAACCACCACCACCACCATCATACACCACCACCACCACAACACTACCACCACCACCACCACCACCACTACCACCACCATCACCACCACCACCACCACCATCACCACCATCACCACCACCACTAAACCACCATCACCACCACCACCACACCATCACCACCACCACCATCACCACCACCACCACCACCATCGCCACCAAACCCTCACCACCATCACCACACCACCACTACCACCACCATCACCACACCACCATCACCAACCACAACATCACCATCACCACATACCACACCATCACCATCACACCACACCACACTACAACCACCATCAACAACATTACCACCACCATCACCACACCACCATACCACCACACCACCAATCGCCACCACCCCCACCACCACTACCAACACCATCACTACCACCACACTACATCACCACCACCATCACCACACCACCACTACCATCAACACCACCACCACCATCACTACCATACCACCACCATCACACCCATAACCACCACACAACAACCTCACACCCCACACCATCCCCCCATCACACACCATCACCACCACACCATCACCACCACCACCCACACCACACCATACACCACATCACAACATCA
>CM054149.1:45691278-45723778 GCA_028751875.1 Rapana venosa | reverse complement strand
GCCACAGCTTCCATTCCATGGAGACAGAGGCAGACTGGTTCAGGGGCCAGTGCTTCACAGAAATGAGCTGATCCTGTTTGACCACCCGCCATTCCCAGTCATCGGCCAACTTCCCTTACCCCCAGAAACAAAACAAAAAAGAAACGGGGCCAAAAAAAACAGAGATAAAACCAAGCTTCATTGTGGCTGTAGGGCTGGTGAAGAAATCAATGTTTGTTGTGTAAATGACTGGAAAGATTAGTCAAAGCAGGAGAGAAAGAGATGGAGAGAGAGAGAGAGAGGGGGAGAGAGAGAGTGACAGAGAGAAAGGAAGGGAGGAAGGAATGGAGGAAGAAAAGAAAAAGAAAGAAAGACAGACAGAACAAAGAAAGACAGACAGACAGATAGACACACAGAAAGACAGAAAGACAGAAATACAGAAAGACAGAAAGAAAGACAGACAGACAGACAGAGAGATAGACAGAAAGAAAGAAAGAAAGAAAGAAATAAAGAAAGAAAGAAAGACAGACAGACAGACAGACAGACAGAAAGAATGAAAGAAAGGAAAGGAAAAGAAAACAAAATGCTTGAAAGAAAAACACGGTAAGGAAACCAAGGAAAATCTCTCAAAACAAGACAAAACTGTGGGGAAAATCGTAAGAAATATGCCAAAAGAACCATCAAAACAAAGCAGGACCATTTATCTATTTATCCATTCATTTTCTTCTTTTATTTTAAGGATAATTGAATAAGCAATCATTTGGGATTGCTTTGTTTAACATCTAGTCTCCGTGTGTATGCGATTTTGTATATATTCTCTCTCTCTCTCTCTCTCTCTCTCTCTCTCTCTCTCTCTCTCTCTCTCTCTCTCTCTCTCTCCTTCCCTCACACACACACACACACACACACACACACACACACATACACACACAGAGAGGTTGAGTGGGTGCTTTGGAGAAATGAGGAGATCGTGTTTTACCACCAGCCATTCGGATTAATCAATCGACCAATTTCCCATATAAAATGGAAGAGACCACCTTCGTTGTGGCTATAGGACTGGTGAAAAATCAATATTTGTTGAGTAAATGACTGGAAAGATGAGACAAGAAAAAAAGAAAGAAAGAAAGACAAACAGACAGAAAGACAGACAGAAAGAAAGACAGGCAGAAAGAAAAGAAAGAAAGAAAGACAGACAGACAGACAGACAGAAAGAAAGAAAAAAAGAAAGAAAGAAATAAAGGAAAGAAGGAAGGAAGACAGAAAGACAGACAGACAGAAAGAAGGAAAGAGAGACAGAAAGACAGACAGACAGACAGAAAGAAAGAAAGAAAGAAAAGAAAGAAAGAAAGAAAGAAAGAAAGAAAGAAAGAAAGAAAGAAAGAAGAAGAAGAACAGACAGAAAGAAAGAATGAAAGAAAGAAAGAATGAAAGAAAGAAAAAAAGAAAAGAACGAGAGATAGAAAATGGTATTATGCCGTTCCATTTGCTGCCTTATCTATTCAATTTGTCGATTCCAGAAAACCTGACAAGAAAATAAAGAAGTAAAAAAAGCAACAGTTATGTTATGGCTGTAAGAGTAGGACGTGACAGAAATTATCATTGATAGCATAAATGGGTAGAACGATTGAACAGGGTAGGACGGAAGAAAGAAAGAAGACGAGAAGTAAATAAAGAAAACAAAGGGAAGAATAAAAAGACAGAAAAAAAACATGTCACAGAAGGAAAAGGAAAGAGTAAAAGACGTATTGAAAGAGAACAATAAACTATGAAGCATAACCCACAATGCAGAACAAAACAAATTACTAAACCCAAAACAAAATCAAACAACCCTATAACAACCCCAAACCCCCATTTAGACAAAATAGAACCACAAAAGAACCAATTAACAACTCACAAACCAACCCCGTAACTAGCCAACCAAGAAACCCAACCCACCAACAAAGCCACTAACCAACTCATAAAAAACAACCCAACCAACCAACTCACTAATCAACCACCTAGCTAGCCGACAAACCAACCCACCGACCACCCACCAACCAATCAACCGAACCAACCAAGCAACTAACCAATTATAACCTGAATCGCTTTTTCTATATTTTAGCCAGTATATAAAAATCAGACCCTTATATTTACACACACAGTTATTTGCTTCACGATCACAAGCCAAACCAGACAAAATACCATGCGCAATATTGTTTCACAGCTGCTTATTGGTGCCTTTGCTTGTCCTATCAAATTATTTGATCAAGCCCTTCGGTGTAGTGTTATCTAAGTGCTTTAGGCTTCTTCAGGGTATGGGAGATGTGCATGCGTGTTTCCCCTGAATGGATATGAATATATTATTATGATTAACTGTGTTATGAGTGGGTTATGTTGTGTGTACTTTTACAAGACCACATCTGCAAGTTGTGTGGTATATTTAAATATCATGTGCACCCCCCAGGAGGGGAAGATATCTTAAAATATATAAAAATCTTGAGATAGACAGAGAGAGAAAGAATTAGCAATCTACCACATGCATGACCCCATACTGACAACAGAAATAGCTTAGTCGTAGTCGCACAGCCAGACTGACTGAATGGCACTTGAGAGAGAAAGGTCATTGTTCCTTCCACCTCCACAACTCTAACTTGTCCATTCCACACGCACACCATTTCTCAAGATTAAAAAGCAAAAGATAAAAAGTACACTTAATATGTCATGACCATAAAGTAAAAAATAAGTAATCGATATTGGTTACTAAATTGAGCAGATGGATTTTTTTTTAAAAAGAAAAGAAATGGAAGACGGAAAAAATGCGCATGGACACAAAATTTATGCAAAACCTTTCATGAAAGAAAAAAGGAAGAAAAAAGCAAGAAGAAGATAAAACAATAAAAGAAACAGAAAGACAGAAACAGTGCAGAATAAAACAAGCAAACGCTAGGAAAGGATTCTTTATATAAAAAAGTAACAACAACAATAACTAAACACAAAAACCTCAACAAACGATAACAGATTTACACGAAATAAAACCTAACACGTAAAAACCTAACACACAAAACCAACCAACCAACCAACTAACTAGCCAACAAGCAAACCAACCAACCAACCAACTAACCAACCAACCAACCAGTGAAGAAGCCAGCCAGACAAAATCTGAGTCACTTTTTCTCGATATGCATCTAATCAGAAAGATACACAAACCAACCTATGCACACAGCTGTTAGCAGTGAAACCACAAACCAAGCAGCACATCCATGGTCTAGAGGTACCGTGCCTGCCTACAAAGCAAAAAGCGTGGGTTTGATCCCTATTTGAGCCCCAATCTTTCTCCATCCACTAGACCTTGAGTGGTGGTCTGGGTGCTTGGCTTTCAGGTGTGACGATAAACCGAGGTCTTATGATTATGCAACGCACATTCAGCACACTTAAGAAAAACTAAGGCAACAAAACAATCGTCTGTAGTAAAAGCTACCCTGATAGGGAAACAAATGCACATAAAGGAAAAGGTGTTCCCATAACCTACGTGGTCGTTGGGGAGCAAGGTGTCAGAGACCTCAGCTTCTCTAAGGGCCAGCATGATGAGGGCGGCGCCCATCTCCTCTCCCTCGCTGCTTTACATTCCCTGACCCTAAAGAGGCAGGTACCCATTTACAACTGTGCGAACCGGGGTGACTGTACTGAAGCCAAAGCGGGCAAACGGTCATCCATCCACATGGTAACCACACTGAGTGCTGCTTAACATTGGCTTGGGGAAGACAAATGCTCTGACCACTGAGCTACCCAGTCAACAATGCACACGCACACAGAGTAAGGAAACAAAGGGTGGCGCTGCTCTTGTAGCCACCATCACTTCATGGGGACAGCAGCCCGGATTTCATGCAGAGAAATCTCTGTCATGATTGAAAGTGGTATCAAAGAAATCAAACAAAATCAACACAAACTAGACTACATAAAGGCTATGGATGCCGTAGCCGAATGATCAATACCCGTTCGACTTCAATCCCATCAGTCCATGAAGTCGTGGACTCAAATCTCGATGGCGTCTGGTGACTTAGCAGCGGGCATTTTTACGATTTCCCAGGTCAACTTCAAGTGCAGGCCTGCCAGTGCTTGAATTCCCTGCGTGTGTATACGCATGCAGAAGATTAAACATGCCCCTTAAAGATCCCGTAATCAATGTTAGCGTTCGATTGGTTACGGAAACAAGGACATGGCCAGAAGTTGGAATGCGGCTACCTTCATGGTGGGAAAGACTGGCCGCATGCACTAAACGTCACCATTGGTTAACCTCAGAGCATTAGCCCAGGAGCGAAAAAGAGAAAAAAGCTAAAACCTTGTCATGAATCGCTTCTTTTTTTTCGAGGATAATGGAATAGGCACTCGTGTGCTTTTTTTTTACATCCAGTCCTCGAGTGTGTCCGCTTTTATCAGTTTGTCATCCGTTCCCACCAGCCCACAATGGCCTACCCTTCCGAAAAGCGGGACAGGTTTTTAATTTGTGCGTAAAATGTTCTGCTTGCGTTCGCACACGGCACCTCGGTTTGTAGTCCCATCCAAAGGACTTTTGAGGGGAATGGAGTCGGCACTGATGTAAACTCCAGAGGAAAAACCCCTTTAAACGGGATTCGAACCCGGGTCAGCAGATCGCCAGCACACTGCGCGCAAAGCTATATCCACCAGGCTATCTTGTCCCCAACAGAGAGCTGATTTTGTCTTTGTACAGTATTTCTGATTAAATTTGCCAGCGTCTCAAATTCTAAGAAAGAAAATAAAGGAAGAAAACGAATACACATTATTGTTGTTAGGAACAGGAGAAAGGAAAAATTCGATCTTTATCAGTTGAGTAACTAGATAAAGAGATTAAGGGAAAAAAGAAAATAAATAAAGAAATAGGGAAAAGACAAAATAAACCCCAAAAAAAGTAAAAAGGAAAATAAGAAATATAGAGATAGCTAAGAAGGAAAAAGAGATGTGAAAAATGAGAGTTTAAAAAAACTTAACAAAATCCTGCGAAAAACCATGCAAAACAACGAAGTAACCAACTCATTGCCAACTAGTCAGCCAGTCTACCAGCAACAAAGCAAACAAACAAAGAAGCAAGTAAACAAATACTGATCTTTCTTTTCTCTAGATATTCACTTATAAAAATGTACCCCTGAACTAACACACACACACACACACACACACACACACAATAAATCTGTTCTTAGATAGATGGCTTGATGAAAAAAAGCAAATGCATTGCTTATGCAATGTACCATCTGGAAATAACAATTTGACTTGACTTGACTTCACACACACACACACACACACACACACACACACACACACACACACACACACACACACACACACACACGCACAC
Organism: Rapana venosa; assembly: GCA_028751875.1. NCBI lineage: Eukaryota > Metazoa > Mollusca > Gastropoda > Neogastropoda > Muricidae > Rapana > Rapana venosa. The sequence goes on along the minus strand of CM054149.1, from coordinate 45,718,449 downwards.
ACACAGCTGCAATACCGCAAAATAGCTCAAGACCAAGTACTACCTACTCGCTTGCGTCACTTCGAGCTAGGCAATGTCTAGATTTTGTTGTATAATACAAAAACACACACACAAAATCGGTCACAGACTAATCCTGATACCGACAACAGCAACAGCTTAGTCGCGGAGCCAGACTGATGGAGAGAGCTCATTTTGAAGAAAGGAGGATATGTCCTGTGCTGCCACAGCAATCCTGATTAATTTGCAACTGGAAGTAAGGGAATATATGGGATAGCTCAGTGGTCGAAGCACTCGCTTTCCCCAAGCTAAGGTTACACAGCATCGAGCGTGGTTACCACTTGGGTGGGTGACCGTTTGTGCGCCTTGGCTTCAGTACAGTCCCCCAGTTCACCCAGCTGTAAATGCGTACCTGCCCTTTTTATGGTCAGGGAAGGTGAAGCAGCAAGGGAGAGGAAATGGGCGCCTCCCTCAATATGCTGGCCCCTTGAGAAGTTGAGGTCTCTGATGTCTCGCTCCCCTACGACCACATCGGTTATGGGACACCATTGCCTTACCTTTTAAAGTAAAGGGGGGGAGAATGGAAAAAGAGGCTGTCTTGTAGGAGCATGAGAACGAAATAGATGCAAACTTTGTAAAAAAGTGAAAAGAGAACATGAGAGAGGATAAAGAAACATTGAAAGAAAGGGACAAGGAGGCCTACAGAAGTGAAAAACTTGATAATAAAAGAGGAAAAAATAAAAGAAAACAGAAAAGGAAAGGGACATTGATGACAATTTATTGAGAAGGAACGACACAATACAAAACTCTTGTACATTGTTAATCTTCCCCCCCCCCCCCCTAAAACACCCCCAACAAAAAATGCTAAACAAAAACAAAAATCGCGCGTACAAAAACGACTCAATAACAAAAAAGTATCCAACTACTCGGTCAGCCTACCCACGTCACCAATCAACCAAGCAGCCAAGCAAGCAAACACAATAGGCAAACGCTTCAATCCTTTTTTCTCCCACAGTCATGGTGATGCCGGGGGAGGAGGGGGTATAAAAAGCATCTCCGCCTTCTGGAAATTCTTTTCTATCCCTCTCTTTTGTTTCAACCTTGTTTCCTGTACTTCCTGTCACCTCCTTCTTTCTTTCTCTTCTGCCCCCTTCTTGGTCTATTCTCTTGTCATTGTTTCAGAAAGACTTGAGAGATAACCAATTCTCTCCCATGCCGAAGTCCGATGCGCTGGGCCTGACTTGACAGGCGCTTAACGGCAGCGCAGCGCATTTTCACACAAAATGATAAACAACAATAGTTGCTGTATGAGTTTTTGACGACGAAGAAGAAGAAACACTTGTTTTCCTAAATATTAATAATAATAGTAATGTATGGAATTTATATAGCGCTGAATCTTGTAAAGCAACAAATCAAAGCGCTCAAATGACATTTTTCTTTATTTTTTTATACCGAGGATAATGGAATAAGCACTCATGTGCCTTTTTACATCCAGTCCCCGTGTGTATGCGGTTTTGTAAATGTTGTCATCTGTTCCCACCGGCACACAATGACCTATTCTTTTGAAAAGCGGAACAGGATTTAACGTGTGCGCAAGATGTTCAGTTAGACGGAAAGGTACACCATCACCAGCACACACCACTATTTGCTAAAAGGTAAAGGTGTCCCCGAAACCTATGCGGTCGTTGGGGAGCAATGTGTCAGAGACCTCAGCTTCTCCAGAGGGCCAGCATATTGAGGGCGACGCCCATCTACTCTCTCTCTCGCTGCCCTGATCCTAAAGAGGGCAGGTACCCATTTACAGCTGGATGAACCCGGGGACTGTACTGAAGCCAAGGCGCGCAAACGGTCACCCATCCACTTGGTAACGACGATCAATCCTGCTTAACATTAGCTTGGGGAAAGCAAGTGCTCTGACCGCTAAGCTATTTTCTACAATGCTACAAATAAAACCAAAGAAAATACTGTCGACGACGACCTTGCATCACCGGAGATTAGCAGTGCCTAGTCTTTGTTGTATGATACAGACACGGTCACCTGATCCCCCTCATAACAACAGTAACAACTCCGTCTAGGAGGCAGACTGATTGAATGTGTGTAACTCTGGAGGAAATCTGATGAAAATGATAACCTCAGAAACTCGGAGAAAGAAAGAAAAGGAAAGAAAAAAGGGAAAACAATATCTTCGTTGTGGGCTTGTAGAACAGTCGGGAGGAAATTGATTTGAGTTGTAAAAGGGGAAACAGTAAAAACAAAAGGTAAAACAGGGAGAAAGAAAGAAGAGAAAGAAAGAAAGAAAGATACACAGAAAGAAAGAAAAAAGAAAGAAAGAAAGAAAGAAAAGAGAGAGAGAAAGAATGAAAGAAAGAAAGAAAGACAGAAAGAAAGAAAGAAAGAAAGAAAGAAAGAAAGAAAGAAAAAGAGGAAATAAAAAAGAAACAAAGAAAACACAGAGAGAAAGAAAACAAAACACGAAACAAAAGAAAACAAAACACACACAAAAGAGAGAAAAAATCAAGAAACGCAACGAAATCAAAATAAGAAAGAAAGAAAGAAAGAAAGAAAGAAAGAAAGAAGAAAGAAAGAAAAGAAAGAAAGAAAAAAAGGAGAATAACAAAAATAAAAGAATCAAAGTTTTAAGAAAAAAGAAAGAAAGATGGAAAAACCCAAAACAAAAATAAACACAAAAGCACAGACAAAAGACAGAAAGAAAAAATTAAAGAAACTCAACGAAATCAAAAGAGAAAAACCAAAAAAATAGAAAGAGAAAGAAACAAACAAACAAACATGCAACAGAGAAGCGCAAGGTTTAGAGAAAAAGGAAAAGGACAGAAGAAAAAGATCAAGACAAAAAAGGACAAAAAGACAACAACAATTTTTTTTTAAAAGACAGGACACACACAAAAAAGAGAGTAAAGAACAAAAACCTATAAAAATAATAGAAGAAATAAACAAATTTACTGGATCATGGAAACAATGAAACACATTGTTGTACTCATGTCATGTGTTTCATGCATTTCATGTAGTGGTGAACTAATAAATTTTGTTTAACCAACTAAAATAAAAAAGGGAATCTAAAAAAAAAAAAAGAAGAAGAGGACGAGAGAACAAGAACAACAATAACAAAGCCACAATCCCCACAAGCAACACATAGAAAAGCAGCCGATAATTTTAACAAAATCAAAACGGACAATACAACAAAAAAAACCTCAAACCAAAACAAAACGAACAAAATCTACTAATGCATTTATCTAGCCCCTCGGAGTAGCACAATGAATGATTCACTCACAATTTGTTCAATAATTTTTTAAAGGAAAAAAGAATAATATAGATATAGAAAAAAATAATCAAAACTAGGAAAACGAAATAATACATACATATATATATATATTAAAAAAAGATAATCAAACCTTTGTTTGTTTGACTGCTTGTCTGATCCTTTGTTGGCCTAAATGCACTGGGTGGTTGATGTTATATACAACAACAAAAAATAAGAGAGAAAACAATATTCATCACGCAAAGATAGAAATGCTCGAATTACGAGAGCTTTAATGGATCGTGAGACTAAGTAAAGGTCACAGCTAAACGAGAGAGAGAGAGAGAGAGAGAGAGAGAGAGAGAGAGAGAGAGAGAGAGAGAGAGAGAGAGAGAGAGAAACAGACAGAGACAGAGACAGAGAGACAGACAGACAGACAGAGGGAGGGAGAGAGGCAGACAGGCAGACATATAGAGAAAGAGAGACATAGACAAAGAGAGACAAAGAGAGAGGGAGAGAGAGAGAGAGAGAGAGAGAGAGAGAGAGAGAGAGAGAGAGAGAGAGGGAGAGAGAGAGAGAGAGAGAGAGAGAGAGAGAGAGAGAGGAGACGAGACAAGACAAGACACACACACTTACACTCACACAGATACAGAGACAGGCAGACAGACAGACATACAGGCAGAGAGACATGTCAAATAGACAGACAGAGATACAGACACGGACACACATAGAAAGAGAGACACAGAAGATAGAGCCAGTTACACATAGACACAGACACAGACACAGCACACACACACACACACACACACACACACACACACACACACACACACACAGAGAGAAAGAGAAGCAGATAGAGATACAGAGGCATAAAGGCACAAATACAGACACAAAAGCACAGACAGACACACAGAAAGATAGACAAAGAGATACAGACAGAGACATATTTGCACAAACAGAGACACACAGAAAGACAGACAGACAGACAGAGACACAGAGATACAGATAGAGACACAAGGGAACAGACACAGACACATAGACAGAGAGACAGACCGAGACACAGAGGTAAAGAAAGAGACAAACAAGAGTCACAAAAGTACAGACAGAGACACACGGAAAGAGAGACAGACAGAGTCACAGAGACACAGACAGATACACAGAGGCACAAACTAAGACACAGAGGAACAGACAGATACAGAGTCAGACAGACAGAGACACATATTTATTCATTTATTTATTCTATGTCTTTATGTCGAGGATAATGGAATAAGCACTTATGTGCTTTTTTTTACACCCAGTCCCCGTGTGTATGCGGTTTTGTAAATTTTGTCATCTGTTCCCACCGGCACACAATGGCCTACTCTTACGAAAAACGGAACAGGATTTAACGTGGGCGCAAGATGTTCTGCGTGCGTTCGCACACGGGGCCTCGGTTTATAGTCTCACCCGAAGAACTAATAGATAAAGACAGAGACACAGAGGTACAGAGACACACTTCATTTTTTTATCATCTATGTATTATGAACGTCTTACACTATTTCTGTCTGATATCCTTCCATTTATATGAATACGTAAAATAAAAAACATCTTTGGAAGTGTCTTCATACTAAGGAACTTTCCAGACTTCCATGATAGATACTTTATTGACGGAGTAATTCAGACTTTATCTTCAGGCTATAAGTATATTTCACGTGGGTAGTTTTTACTGTGTGGTTGCTTTGTCATTACAGACGCCAGTAGTAGAACCGGGTAGAAAGTCAGCTATTCTTCTTTTTTCTTTTCTGGTCGAACGGTCAGACATCAACTATTGTTGTCTGTCATATGAGCGAAAACGCCTTGCTCTGCCGTTAAGCGCCTGACAAGTCAGGCCCTAGAGCATCCGACTTCGGCATGGGAGAGAATTGTTATCTTTTAAGTCTTCATCGAGAAAAAAAAATGCAGGAGAATGGACCAAGAACGCAGAACATAGACAAGAAAGAGGTGACAGGAAGAAAATGAACAAGGCAGAGGGATAGAAAAGAGGGAATTCCTAGCATAGAGTTTCCAGAAGGTGGTGATGCTGTTTATACCGCCAGGCGCGCTAGCATCCCCATTGTGGGAAGCCTGGCACTCGTATCAACAACCCTATAGCAGCTTCTTCCTCTTTGCTTTCTGTCTCCCTTAGAAAAATACACTGTTTAAGTAAAAGGTTATGGTAAAGGTGTCCCCATAACCTATGTTGTCGTTGGGGAGCGAGGTATCAGAGACCTCAACTTCTCCAAGGGCCAGCACATTGAGGGCGGCGCCCAACTCCTCTCCTTCGTTGCTTTGCCTTCCCTGGCCCTAAAGAGGCAGGTACCCATTTACAGCTGGGTGAACTAGGGGACTGTACTGACGCAAGGCACGCAAACGGTCACCCATCCAAGTGGTAACCACGCTCAGCACTGCTTAACATTAGCTTGGGGAAAGCGAGTGCTCTGACCACTGAGCTATTTTGTCCCCCAAAACAGTTGAATTATTTACCTTAACACAGATGAATAGAGCAACAAACAGAAAGCTATCTGAAAGGCGAAATTATGGATATGCAATGAAATCAAAACAGATATACAGTTGTATTTACTTGTGTTTGTCAAACTGAGACAGAAAGGTAAAACTAGAATCATGTTGAAAGGAAGCCTATTTCTAAACAGAATGTTGATCCCAACAAGCCTGAAGGAAATTATTATTATGTACTGGAGTTTTTTCTGTAAAATAGGTTTTTACTTTCACAATTTTTAATCATTGCTTACAATTTGTTTTTCAATTTTGATTATGCCCAGTTTCTTTAACTTACCGAAAACTATCCAACTGTTTTCTTCTTTGTTTGCATGATTGTGTGTGTATGAGTGTGTGTGTGTGTGTGTGTGTGTGTGTGTGTGTGTGTGTGTGTGTGTGTGTGTGTGTGTGTGTGTGTGTGTGTGTGTGCGTGTGCGTGTGTGTGCGCGCATGCATGTCTGTGTGTGGGGGGAGGGGGTTTCTATCTGTCTGTGTGATACCTCATACATCTCTAGTAATGTACACACACTCCAAAGTTTACTTCAACAAGAGATGTCTTTTCTTTTCTTTTCTTTGTGGTCTTTTTTTTCCTCTTTTATGTCTCCTTATTTCTCTAGGCATGTGATTCTTTTTAACTGCAGCTGAAGCAAAATGCAATACGATACTCCCTTAAGACTGGAACAAAACACCACACACTGACAAATTCGCCCTCTAGTGGACCTTAAAAATGAGCATCTGACAAGCACACAGTAGATGATACGGACTTAGGCCTGCTTAAGTTCATTCCATGATATACCGTTCAAGGTTGAGGCTTTCAGTCAGTCGCTGACGCAGACGCAATATCAGATAGTTCTACCCCATAATACCACCTGCTCATCAAGCCTGTCTTCTGGACAGTAATAGAATCGCATCTCTTGCGGCTTTGGTTAAAGGCGGACTAGACAGAAAGGTGAGTGGCGCGCGTGGTTTTGGTCATATTGCTTTCTTTTGCCGGGCATGCAGTTCTGGAATGAATATCAAGTTTAGGGGGCTTAATGCTTAAAAGTAATCAATTTTTTTTAAATGTTTATCTAAGTATGGTGGGACTACGTGGCAGATTTCGGGTGGTGGGTTGGGTCTTTATTTTTTTACAATCTTTAGACCGTTTTTATCCTTGCATGACCGTCATAATGTGTGTGTGTATGCGCGCGCGCGCGTGTGTGTGTGTGTGTGTCTGTGTAAGTGTGTGTGTGTGTGTGTGTGTGATTGTGTGGCTGTGGCTGTGTCTTGCGCACACGTTAAATCCTGTTACGCTTTTCGTAAGAGTAGGCCATTGTGTGCCGGTGGGAACATATGACAACATTGACAAAACCGTATTCACACGGGGACTAGATGTAATAAAGCACATATGTGCTTATTCCATTATCTTCGATATAAAAGAATAAGAATAAATGGGTGCCTGTGTGTTTGTGTGTGTCTGTATGTGTGTGTTTGAGAGAGAGAGAGAGAGAGAGAGAGAGAGAGAGAGAGAGAGAGAGAGAGAGAGAGAGAGAGAGAGAGAGAGAGAGAGAGAGAGAGGGGAGAGGGACAGAGACACAGAGAGAGAGACTTAAGTTTTCTCTTTTTTCCTTGGCGATCTAAATCAGTACTATATTGATTTTTTTCAGGTAGAGTGCCGAGGCCAGGCTAAACCAGATAGATCCCAACCCTCCATAGATATCACTACAACACATGCAGTCAACTCCAGCTGCTGTGATGTGTTTGTACACCACTTTATGTAACAGCAATCTCCTCTGCGCGAAATTCTAGCTGCTCTCTACGGGAAGAGCGCGTCGCCACAAAAGCTGCGCCACTCATTATTTTTTCCCCTGCCTGCATGTGCATATAATTGTTGTTTCCCTGTCAGATTGGCTTTTTTTCTATACAGAATTTTTGCCAGAGACAATTTTTCTTGTTGCCCTGGGTTTGAAAACATGTGCTAAATGCATATTTGGACTCGGGCCTTGGTTTATTGTATCAGCACCCAGACCCCCCACTGTGGTCTAGAGGATGGGGGAAAGTTTGGGGCATGAACGGGGATCGAACCTGGACTCGTGGCTGTCTAGACTGGTGCGTTACCTCTAGACCACGGATGCACCTTATGCATGATGCATGTCCATGCCCGGTAAATTGCACAAGCATCGCCAGACACAGCATGCTACAGAAGCTTCCGAGCAACACTTGGCTGTATGCTGATAGAGATCATCTTTTAGATCCATCTTTTTATAAATGTGATGTAGCATTAAGGTAAAGGTGTCCCATAACTTATGTGGTCGTAGGGGAGCGAGACGTCAGAGACCTCAGCTTCTCTAGGGGCCAGCATATTGAGGGCGGCGCCCATCTCCTCTCCCTCGCTGCTTTACCTTCCCTGACCCTAAAGAGGGTAGGTACCCATTCACAGCTGGGTGAACTGGGGGACTGTACTGAAGCCAAGGCGCGCAAACGGTCACCCATCCAACTGGTAGCCAAGCTCGACGCTGCTTAAAATTAACTTGGCTTGGGGAAATCGAGTGCTCCGACCACTGAGTTAGCCCGTCCCCGATGTAGCATGTATAGGAAAAATTTGCACACAGTGAATATTCTTGAAGACATTCTCAGAAAGATCCTGAACAACATGTTTGTTTATGTTTCTTCATTCTGTCAATAGCTGTATTGGGGGATGGGGGGTTATAATTATTTCTTCCTTTGTTCTTTTCTTTCCTCAAAAGATAATGGAATAAGCACTCATGTGCTGTTTTTACATCAAGTCCCAATTTGTAGAAAATAAATAAAAAAGGGCAATAAATGTTAGTTAAAGTCTTCAATAATGGCATTAACAGCTTTATGTGAAATAGACAAGGGTTCCATGCTTATTTTATTTATCGTCGGTACAATTGTTAAACTATTTGGGTGGGGTTTTTTTTACAACATTAAACATGTTCTATTGTCTAACTTTTCTGCGCAGGTGTATTTTTCCTTAGTCGTTAAAACTCCTTACAAGTGCTTAGCAAGTCATTATAAAGGATTGTTTTTTCTTCTTCTTAGTGCCACGGAGGATAGAATGAAGAACCCATCGTTAAGGTATTCACAGGAATTAGAAGATAACGTCTCCGCCGTGTGCTCTTTCTCCTTTTCGTTCGAATCCTTTCTGCCGATTTTCTTTCTTTTATCGTCTGAACTAACAAACGCGGATGCTAAGAAAAATACTTCTGGATGGAAACACGGTGTAGTGCCAGTTAACCTGGCTGATACCGCTTTGACATTAGAACAACAGTGTCAGTCCCAGCTAGCCAGTAAGACGTTTGTTCCTGTTGCTGTGTTTTAATAGTTGTTCGTTTACTCGTGATCTGTCGATAAAAGGTCGTGGGTTTTTCTCCCTTGTGCAAGTGTTTTTACTTGCCTGATGGTGTTCAGGATTTTTTATTCTTTGGAAAGTTTTTTCTTGCCTGATGGTGTTCAGGATTTTTTATTCTTTGGAAAGTTTTTTCCCCCTACCTTTCCATCTGTTGGACTTATTCCTTGTTTCTCTGTATGCCTGTGTGTGTGGGTCTGTTTCCATCTTTCCTTTTTTTCTCTAGTATTACATTTTGTATTCCATTGTGTTTGAAGGGGATTCAAATGTTGTTTTACATATAATTATCAACATTTAAGATCCATTAGTATATTCTTACGAACATACACATGACTGCAAATGTCCATTCACCGAGAAGATTTCGCCTTAACCGTCAGGAAAATCTATAACTATGTGGGTGTGGGCAGCGTGAAGTTAATCTAACGTCAACTATTGGATGTTTAAGGCACATGTTTTCGTGAGTACCTGCACAGGTATGTATGCAAGCATGGATACATTTGAGTGTAGAAATACTAGCAGCGCGTGTTCCAGTGAATGTTGTGGAGTGCAGGCTTGCATGATATGTGTGGCAATTCTCATTCAACTTTGTTGGGGTGGGGCGGGGGGGTTTCTTTCCTCTAAACTTTCTTTTTCTGTCTTTCTTTTCTTTCTTTCTTTTTCTTTCTATTTTCCTTTCTTTATGTCTGTCTGTCTTTCTTTCTTTCTTTATGTCTGTCTTTCTTTCTTTATGTCTGTCTTTCTTTCTTTCTTTATGTCTGTCTGTCTGTCTTTCTTTCTTTATGTCTGTCTTTCTTTCTTTCTTTATGTCTGTCTGTCTTTCTGTCTTTCTTTATGTCTGTCTGTCTGTCTTTATGTCTGTCTGTCTTTCTGTCTTTCTTTATGTGTGTCTGTCTGTCTTTATGTCTGTCTGTCTTTCTTTCTTTCTTTATGTCTGTCTGTCTGTCTTTCTTTATATCTGTCTGTCTTTCTTTATGTCTGTCTGTCTTTCTTTCCTTTCTTTTCCTCTCTGTTTTTGTCTGTCTTTCTGTTCACAGTCTAAGTGGCATAAAAGGTGATGCTCTTTTTCCCCAAAAAAAGCCTGAAACTATTTTATTCCAAGTACACCTTCATTTGGTCACGAACAGTCATAATGACTGAGTAGTTAGCTGAGCAGGGCAGGTGATGACGCCTCGCAATAGGCCTGGTTATGGTCTGTTCATGGCATGCGGTTTAAGGAAATCCTGATAGACCCAGACATAAGCAGACGACATCGTGACTCCATCCACACTCCACTACCGGAGAAGAAGAGACATAGTACATTAAAGTTCTCGTCTAGACTCACCCTCCCCTCATCCCCACCCATCCCCACCCCCCACCCCTTCGCATACTGGCAACTCTTCGTGCATCAGAATATGCTAGGTTGTTGGGTTTAAGCTTGTTGATGCAGGAAGAGTGAGTTCAAACTTTCGAATGTGTTTTTATAAACTTCGACGTGATATATAGATAGATAGATAGATAGATAGATAGATAGATAGATAGATAGATAGATAGATAGATAGATAGATAGATAGATAGATAGATAGATAGATAGATAGATAGATAGATAGATAGATAGATAGATAGATAGATAGATAGATAGATAGATAGAGAGAGAGAGATAGATAGATAGATATGTATGTATGTATGTATGAATGTATTTATGTATGTATGTATGTATATACACAGAGAGAGATCGTGTGTGTGTGTGTATGTGTGTGCGTGCGTGTGGCGTGCGTGCGTGCGTGCGTGCGTGCGTGCGTGCGTGCGTGCGTGCGTGCGTGCGTGCGTGTGTGTGTGTGTGTGTGTGTGTGTGTGTGTGTGTGTGTGTGTGTGTGTGTGTGTGTGTGTGTGTGTGTGTGTGTTTTTGTGTGTGTGGCTAATGCCTGTACATCTCCTTAGTTGCAGTAGAACGCACACTAACAGAAGCTGGATTAAGTGGTATGTGGCAGAATCTGTTTGAAATCCATGTTTCCCCTGAACGGTTTAAGCCAAAGTTACGCGTAGTTTGCAAGGTCAGTAGTCGTTCGCAGCAATGGTATTTTCATGTAGGTAACAACGAGATCTTTCTCAATCTTAAACTATGTGAAAGGTGATTTTGCTTTGAAGATTATCTGTCTTTTTCGACTTATAAATTACGTCTGAATGCCGGGAAAAAGTCAAGTATTCCAAAATATACTCTCTGTACTTGTTCCGCTATAATATCAGTCCATCTTATGTTGTTAAATTGCCCAGTGTTCAGTGCCAGCTATCAAAGCAAAGGAATAGATTTGAGTTTTAAAAAAATGGAAATATTCAAAATTAGATTTTTCAAATGCTAATCTAGGTTTTATTGCTGTACAGGTAAGACACCTGGATACTACGAACATTGGAAAGAGACATAATAAACACAGCTAAAATGTGGTTGTACAGGCAACTTCTATAAAACAAACAATGAAAGAGAAGAACAAATTAAGACATTCTTAAATGAACTCTCAGTGCAAAAACAAATATAAGCTAAAAACTTAACAAGAGCATACTGAGATACTTTGGTCATGCAAACAGAAACACGAAGACTCATCTTATAGAAACAGTTCTCCGAGATAAGGTTGAGGGTAGAAGGCAAAAGGACAGACCATCAATGTCCTCCATTGCTACCATCGCTACAATCAGTGGTCTGGGAGGGCTACAAGGGATGGTAGAACTCAGCAGAGACAGAAAGACGACGAGCCCTGGTGGCATTGTGTGGAGCTCCTATCGACGACAGTGGCGATAGAGACACCTGACCTGACCTGAATGCAATAAAACAAGGATTAGGAAACCCATCTTCAACGTCCTTTGAGGAATTGTCAGAATCCGTCTCAAGTCTCTCGCCTTTTCTCATTTTTTTTCTTTCAATCCAGCCCCTTTTTTCTATCTTTTGTTTCGGTTCCAGTCCCATGTATTTTCGTTTACAAGCTCAAGTAATACTGGTTCTTTAAAGGGACAGGTATGGATGGGAGCGTGACGTACTTCCCATTACCCTGTCTGCAACCCTGTTCAGATTAAAACAACACTGTCAATACCAGGCAGGAATCCTCTTTATGGGATTTATTTGTAGATAGCTGTTGCTTTACTTGAAATATTACTAATCAAAGTGAATTATTCGATTATAGTTGTGTGACCAGTTGTTTGTGTTATTTGTTTTAGTTTTTAATCTCTTGGTGATTATATATGAATTACTGTTGTTAATGATGTAAATCTGAGTAGACTTTATATTTGTATCTGTCTGTCTGTCTGCCTGTATCTCTCTCTCTCTCTCTCTCTCTCTCTCTCTCTCTCTCTCTCTCTCTCTCTCTCTCTCTCTCTCTCTCTCTCTCTCTCTCTTCTCTCTGTCTGTCTGTATGTCTGTCTGTATGTCTTTCTCTCTATCTGTGTATATGATTGGTTCCATGTATGGTTGTCAGTCTGTCTCTAAGGCTATGTTACCTTGTCGCTCTCTTACTCTGTATCTCTGACTTAGTCCTTGTCTGTCTCTCTGTCTGCCTGCCTGTTTCTACATACACAAGTTTGAGCACTTTCGCTGTATATCTTTGTAGAATGTTACTGTACGAGTATAAAACTATCATACACACACATACACACACAAACAATCAAACACACAACACACACACACACGTCTTTTGGATGAAACTATAAACCGAGGTGCCGTGTGCAAACGCACCCATAACAGCTTGCGCACACGTTAAAACCCGTTCCGCTTTTCGGAAGAGTAGGCCATTGTGTGTCGGTATGCGATACACGGGCAAATGTAAAAAACTTGCTTATACACGAACTGATTGTAAAAAATCATCTAGCGCTTATTCAATTAGCCTTAATAAAATATTATATTATGTCTGAAAAAAGAATAAAAAGAAGAATGAAGAAACACAACCACACAAAACCACACACACAACCCACACACACAACACACACACACAACCACACACAACACAACCACACACACACACACACACACACACACACGCGCACGCCCTACCGCCATCCATATGTCAATCGCATTGTTTTCAATTCTGAGCTACAGTTAAACCAAGACAAACTTTCAGGTCTAGAGCCGTACACCCACACATGTAGACTCATCAACACCGGAGCTGCTGCTCTGCTGTGCTGCTGCTGCTTGCTGCGTGTGCTGCATGCTGCTGCGCTGCTGCTAGCTGCTTCTTCTTCTTCTTCCATTCTTCTTCTTGCTCTCTCTTTTGCAATTCTTCTCTGCTCTTGCTTTTCTCTGCATTCTTCTGCATTCTTCTTGCTTCTTCTTCTTTGCTTCTTGCTTCTTCTCTCTTTGCATTCTTTTCTTCCTTCTTCTTCTTGCATTCTTCTTCTTCTTCTCTCTTTGCATTTCTTCTTGCATTCTTCTTTTCTTCTTTGCATTTCTCTTCTTCTTTGCATTCTTCTTCTTCTTTTGCATTCTTCTTCTTCTTTGCATTCTTTCTCTTTCTTCTTTCTTCTTCTCTTGCATCTTCTTTGCATTCTTCTTCTTTGCATTCTTCTTTCTTTTGCATTCTTCTTCTCTTTGCATTCTTCTTTGCATTCTTCTTCTCTTGCATTCTTCGTTTCTTTGCATTCTTTTCTTTGCATTCTTTTTCTTCTTCTTCTTCTTTCTTCTTCTTCTCTTGCTTCTTCTTTTCGCATTCCTTTCTTTGCTTCTTCTTTGCATTCTTCTTCTTTCTTCTTCTTCTTGTTCTTCTTCTTTTCTTCTTTCTACTTCTTCTTCTTCTTTCTTCTTTTTCTTCTTCTTCTTCTTCTTCTTTCTTCTTCTCTTCCATTCTTCTTTGCAATTCTTCTTCTTCTTCGTCTTCGTCTTCCTTCCTCTTCTTCTTCGAAATTCTTCTTCTTCTTTGCATTCTTCTTTGCATTCTTTTTCGCAATTCTTCTACTTCTTCCCTTTCTTCTTCTTCTTCTCAAATCTAAAGTTTGTAGCACATTGTGTCCCTCTAATCAGTTAATGCGGACACATGTTTCTTGTTTATGCCAGCTTTTCAGACAGAATGGCTATTGGAGAAGGTCAACAGGAAGAAAAACAATCCATAACTGTCTGCCGCATGTGTGTTTCTGTCGTTATCCTACCAGGCCCTATATCTATACCTGCTTGCCTTCTTTGGCCCTTTTTCGTGTATGCTGGTGCATGACCCACCCCCCTCTCTCTCTCTCTCTCTCTCTCTCTCTCTCTCTCTCTCTCTCTCTCTCTCTCTCTCTCTCTCTCTGTGTGTGCTTTGTGTGTGTTTTGTGTTTGTTTGTGTGTGTGAGTGTGTGTTATATGTTTGTGTGTGTGAGTGTGTGTTGTATGTGTGTGTGAGTGAGTGTGTGTTGTATGTGTGTGTGTGAGTGAGTGTGTGTGTCTGAGGGTGAGGGTGTGTGTGCTGTGTGTATGAGCTCTGTTCGTATGTGTGTATGTGTGTGTTATCTCTGTGCGCGCGCGCGTGTGTGTGTGTGTTGTGTATGTGTGTGTGCGCGCGCGTGCATGGTAGGAAGACGGTTGCGCAGCTCATAAATGATATGTAATATGATGATAAAAAAATAATAATATATATATATATAATAATAATGAATAATAATAATAATATAATAATAATATAATAATAATAATATAATAATAATATAAAAAAGAAGATATGATAATAATAATAAGATATGGAATTTAAATAGCGCTGAATTTTGTCAAACAAACAAAGTCAAAGCGCTTGCAATCAAATCATTTACACACATGCAACTTTCCTCGGCTATGAATAACACATTTCAAATGTATGCGCGCGCGCACCATTGGTGAGCTCCATGGCTCCAGCCGTGGAACGAGGGTCAACAAACATAACTGTATCTGAAGTAAAGGTGACAGACAATGGAATGGAAACAGCCATAGCGTCAGAAGAGAGACATACCTTCAGACAGACAGCACAGTGGAGACTTTAGCCAGTACATTTAAGTTACTGTCAGCAGCACAGAAATGATGATAATAATAATAAATGGAATTTGTATAGGCTATATCTTGCAAAGACAAATCAGAGCGCTTGCATTCAACATATTCTTACAGAGTCATGCAGCCAATAACTATCAAAAGCTTAAACAAAATTCAAATGTACGCACCTATACACACACACACACACACACACACACACACACAGGTTGTAGGCTTTGGCAGGGTAATGGGATCTGGGCTGTTGAAGGCAGGGGCAGTTTTGAGATGAAAGAGGAGGGAAAAAGTTAGGTTTGAAACAAATATGTCTTGAGGCTGGATTTAAATGTGTCATATGTAGGCCTCTGTCGAAGAGAGAGAGGAAGGTCGTTCCAGATGGATGGACCAGAAATAGAGAAAGAGCGACGACCAACAGTGGATTGGTTGAATCTAGGTATTCGTAAGCACAAGGTATCTGCAGCAGAGCGGAGGGAACGAGAAGGAGTGTACAGGTGAAGACATTCACAGAGGAGGAGGGTGCTGTTTGTGGAGTGTGGCGCTCCACCCTGTAGGCTTCCCACCAGCCATATAGCTGACTGAGTTTTTACCGAATCGAAGCAAGGTACGTGGGCAATGTTTTTGTTACAATAGTCAACTGGTTTAGGCTGCTGTCATAGCGAGCGCATAACACACACACGCGCTCACGCACGTGCCCGCGCGCGTACACACACACACACACACACTGCGCGCGCGTGAGCACTCTCTCTCTCTCTCTCTCTCTCTCTCTCCCCTCTCTCTCACACACATACACACACACACACACACACACACACACACACACACACGCGCGCGCAAGTACATACTCACGTATACACACTCACACGCGTACGCATGCGCACGTATGTAATTAATGCATATATAGCTATAAGGAAACATGGATGGATGGATGGATGGATGGATGGATGGATGGATGGATGGATGGATGGATTAACCAATTTACTAATTTACTATCCCTATGGTCTGTATTACCTGGGTTTTTCTTTTAAAATCCCACGTACTATTTGTTTGTTTATTTTTGTATTTCCTCATCAATAATTTCTTGATTCATTCACTAATTTTTCATGCATAACAGTTTTATTTTCCGTTTAGTTATTTGCGTACTTACATATTTTTTGTTCCTTGGCTAGAGCTCCAAGGATCACCGAGGGTGAAACTTTGTGTACGAGACCGTTTTTGCCCACCCTGAAGATAGCTGCATTCCGACTTCGGAGATGGCTTTCTCACTTCTCAAATCATTCTTCTTTCTTTGGCAAAGTAGGAAACAGCATCTCCAGGGTATTAGCTACATCACGCTTTTTTATCATCCCTTGAAAGAGATGTCAAAGTGCCCATAGCATTGCCTCATTCTGGCTGCTTGTTCGATGCATTTTTTACCTTGATTTACCCAGAGACCTCACTGCATGCGTTAAATGGCCGCGTTTTATAAATCAAAAATAGTTTTATAAAACCGTAGGCTGTGGGTGGGATCCAACACTTCAAATGTTGTCCTCCCGATCCCCAGTGGGAATGCTGGGAGCCTGTCAGAATAAATGGGACCCCCACTTTCTGGAAATTCTGTGCTAGGAATTTCCTCTTTCCTATCCCTCTTTTTGTCTCTGCTTTGTTCCTTTTTCTTCCTGTCACATCCTTCTTGTCTGTTTTCTGCATTCATGGTCCATTCTCCTGCCTCTCCTTCCAGAAACAATTAAGCAATAACAGTTCGTCCCCCGTGCCGAAGTTGGGTCTGACTTGTCAGGCGTTTAACGGCAGCGAAAACGCATTTTCGTTCATGTGACACCAAAAAAACAGTAGTTGCTGTTTAAGTGTTAGAAGAATAAGAAAACAAAGAAAGCGAAGATAATTAAAACGGAGAAGAATGTGAAGAAGAAAGCGAAGGAGAAGATGCGAAGAAGAATGCGAAGAAGAAGAAGAAGAAGAAGAAGAACAGAAGAAGAAGAACAAGAACAAGAAGAACAAGAACAAGAAGAACAAGAAGAACAAGAACAGGAGGAGGAGGAGGAGGAGAAGGAGGAGGAGGAGAAGAAGAAGAAGAAGAAGAAGAAGAAAGAAGAAAAAGAAGAAGAAGAAGAAGAAGAAGAAGAACAAGAACAAGAACAAGAACAAGAACAAGAAGACGAACAAGAACAAGAACAAGAAGAGGAGGAGGAGAGAAGAAGAAGAAGAAAGAAGAAGAAGAGAAGAAGAAGAAGGAAGTAGAAGTAAGAAGAAGAGAAGAGAAGAAGAAGAAGAACAACAACAACAGACAAAACAACAAGACAACAAGAAAGAGATACAGAAAACAAAAGAACAAGAAGAACAAGAAGAAGAAGAACAACAACAACAAGAAATGCAGACTTGCTAACTACTGATTGTTAGCTAAAAAGGGGGGGCAGGATAGCCTAGTGGTTATACTCTTGTGTCTCGCAATCTGACGGCCTGGGATCGGGTCACCACGGAGGCCAGGCGCCCGTTTTAAAGGGATTTTACCCCCGGAGTTAACATCAGTGCTGATTCCACTCCCCCCACAATGTCCTTCAGGTCAGACTATAAATCAAGGTTCCGCGTGTGCCGACGCACGCAGAACATCTGTGTGTGCACCCCGTTAAAAACCTGTTCTGCCTTTCGGAAGAGTAGGCTACTTCCTAAAAAAAATTTATTATATTAGAATAATATAATAAATTTATAAATAAATAAATATCTGCATACACAAAGGTGACGCGTTTAGACACCAACCCCAAAGACGGAGTTCAGCTACCTTAATGGTGAGTAAAAAAAAAAAACGGTCGGAAAATCAAAATCTCACCATTGGCAAACTTCAGAGCTGTAGCGGAGAAACGAACATGAAATTCAGCTTTTTTTTTAAAATATAGAGAAACTAATGACTTGCAAGCAGTGCCACACTTAAACGAAGAGAAGATGGAGAAAAAAAACGTACCAGCTAGCAGATACAGTGGCTCTTTGTCTTGTTGTCAAGGACTTGCCTGTTTTTAGATAGAATAGCTGCCTGATAGATTTGATTTTTGTCTTGTACGATTGTAGGGCTTGTGTGTGTGTGGGAGGGGGGAGGGAGGTAGGGGGGGGGGGGGGGGGGGGGGGGGGGCGTGGCGGGGGTGTGGTGTGACGTGGTGTGTGTGTGTGTGTGTGTGTGTGTGTGTGTGTGTGTGTGTGTGTGTGTGTGTGTGTGTGTGTGTGTGTGTGTGTGTGTGTTGTGTGTGTGTGTGTGTGTGTGTGAATGGATGGATGGGTGTGTGGGTGTGTGCGTGTGTGTGCGTGTGTGTGCGTGCGTGCGTAAGTGTGTGAGTGTTGTGTAAGTAAGTAAGTCTTCAATTTTAACGTCTTTCCACTTTAAGTGAGTGTTGTGTGTGCGTGAGTGTGTGCGGGTGTGGGTGCGTGTTGTGTGTGTGTGTGTGTGTGTGTGTGTGTGTGTGTGTGTGGTGTGTGTGTGTGTGGTGTAGTGTAGTGTGTAGTGTTTGGTTGGTGAGTGAGTGAGTGTGTATGTGTCTGTCTGTGTCTGTGTGTTTTCGATTTTCTTTATAAATTTGTTCAAGATATCTGTTAATAAGTTTCTTGGGGTTTTTTATTTTCTATCCTAGTTGTTTGTTTTTTAAGTTCGTTGCTTATCAATGCAAAAGCATTGAAGGGCCTTCTCATGTGAGTGGCCCTGTAGCAGCTGAACTTGGATTGGGTTTTCTTAGAAATGCTGGTTCTGAGTGCGCAACACAAAGAACCATTGTTTGTGCCGAGAGAAGGGAATCACAACGTGGCACAAACAAAACAAATTGATAGATAAAAAAATCTGTGAAGGAACCAATAAACAAAACTAAAAATAATCTTATCATGAATAAAGGAGTAGGTCAACACACAAACAAACAAACAAAAAAACGAGAAGAAACTTCAAAGAAAAAAAATTTCCTAAAAAATTCAAACGAAAAAAAGAATTCATAGACAAGATTTAACATATTCAAGGAAGAGGAATACCCCAAAAATTACAGAAAAACATAAACGAAAAATGAATAAAGATGAAGCTATTATTTCCATCAAAATCTAAATATAAAAAGAAATTCCTTTGTTCCAGCAGTCATTCGAATTTTAAATTCAAAACAGCACTAACCAAACAGTTTTACATTTTCTGTTATACCCCCCTGATTGTCAAGTGCGTGTGTGCGTGGGTGCGTGGGTGTGTGTGGTAAAGAAAATAAGTACTCCTGTATCTTGCTTTTGGCTTTCAAGAATGACTTCTAAATTGTGTGTGTGTTTGTGTGTGTGCGCGCGCGTGCGTGTGTGTGTGTGTGTGTGTCTGTGTGTGTGTGTGTGTGTGTGTGTGTGTTTATGTCTTTACTAGATAATGGTCATTATGGTGCGCGGGTGCACGTGTGTGTGTGTATGTGTGATAAAACTGTGTTCATATATTGGTGTGTGTATGTATGGGTGTGCGCGTGTGTGTGAATGCGCACGTGCGTGCACGCACAAAAAATGTTATTTATTTTCCAATCAATGGTATTTACAATATTGTATTCCTGCATTTACAGCTGGGTGAACTGGGGGAACTGTACTGAAGCCAAGGCGCGCAAACGGTCACCCATTCAACTGGTAACCACGCTCGACGCTGCTTAACTTGAATGGGGGAAAGCGAGTGCTCCGACCACTGAGCTACCCCGTCCCTATCTGTAAATGGGTACCTGCCCTCTTTAGGGTCAGGGAAGGTAAAGCAGCGAGGGAGAGGAGATGGGCGCCGCCCTCAATATGCTGGCCCTAGAGAAGTGAGGTCTCTGACGCCTCGCTCCCCTACGACCTTATAGGTTATGGGACTCCTTTACCTTTATTCCTGCATTGGTGTGTGTGTGGTGTGTGTGTGTGTGTGTGTGTGTGTGTGTGTGTGTGTGTGTGTGTGTGTGTGTGTGTGTGTGTGTGTGTGTGTGTGTGTGTGTGTGTGTGTACGCGGTGCGTGTGTGTGCGCGCACCTGGGTTTGTGTATCTTTTTTTAAAGCTATCTTGGAATTCTTATAACAATCTGAAATGTGTTTTTCTTGTGTCTTGTGAGATAATTATAGGTACCAATGTGGCTGTCAGTATTGTAATTGCCCTTCATGGGATGATTAAAGTGTTTTTGACTTGACTTGACTTGAATTGACTAAAGGTAGCTTAGTAGATGGTGTCCTGCGTATGTTAGCCCAAAATAAGCGCTATTTAACCAAAGTAACCCAGCAGCGGTGCAGGACTCCTTTGGCTGGTTGTCACGGGGCGGCCTGACACTGAGAGACTCCCCGTACAATTCTGATCCAATCATACTAAATAATAACGCCAGGAATGGCCAGGGTAGTGAGGTGGAAATGAGTGCCGTGGGAACAGCAGAATAGAAAGGTCAAAGAAGATAAGGGAGCAAAGGTAAATGAATACGTCAAAAAGTTATATAACATTTTAAAAAATATACAGAACAGCCCAACGAAGAAGGAACACAAATCACAGAATTCAAAAACAGAACTAGGAAGAGTAGAAGAATAAGAAATATTGCAAAGAAAAAGAATTTGAATAACAAACATTGAAGAAGAAGAAGAAGAAGAAGAAGAAGAAGAAGAAGAAGAAGAAGAACAACAACAACAACAACAACAACAACAACAACGAAAAGAAGAAGAAGAACAACAACGAAGAAGAAGAAGAAGAAGAAGAACAAGAACAAGAACAAGAACAAGAACAAGAGGAAGAACAAGAGGAAGAACAAGAGGAAGAACAAGAACAAGAACGAGAAGAAGAAGAAGAAGAAGAACAACAACAACAACAACAACAACAACAACAACAACAACCTCAACAACAACAACAGTAGCAACACCAAACACCAGAGGTACAAAAGGAAACAAAGAGGAAGGGAGCTGACACAGCGTCAGAGGATGACTAAAGGAGTGTTGATGGGGAAGCTGCCTGCCCTCCTCTCTGCAGTCCCAGAGATTAGAAAAGCAGGGAAGAGATTCTCATGGCTCAAACGGGATAACAAAAGTGAAGTACATAATTATAAAGTCAAGTCACGGGACATTGTCGATACAGAGAATTTTTTTGTGTGTTTGCGTTTGTGTATGTGTGCATGTGTGTTTTATGCGTGTGCGTGTGTGTGTTTTGTGTGTGTGGGGTTTTTGTGTGTGTGGTGTGTGTGTGTGAGAGAGAGAGAAGGTGTGTGTGTGTGTGTGTGTGAGTGTGTGTAAAGAGAGAGAGGAAGGGTGCATATGTGTACGTGTGTGCGTATGTGTGTGTTGTATGTGTGCGTGTGTGTGTGTGAGAGAGAGAGTGTGTGTGTGTATGTGTCTGTCTGTCTGTCTAAATGAATGAATTTATGTATGTATGTATGTATTTATGTATGTATGTATGTATATATGCATGCATGTATGTATGTATGTATGTATGTATGTGTGTATGTGTTTAAAGTCAAGTCAAAACATTAAAAAAAATGTATACTAAGAATACCTAGTTCCGCTTAAACATAGAATAACGAATCTCGTCTTACAAAAGAGTGTAAGCATAACAAAAAGTTTATAGTCGCTTTTGAAAGAAAAATAGCACAACAATAAATAACATAATCGAAAATGATAGTAACAAAATTATCAAAGAAGTCTCAAACAGGATAGATAATGAAGAACTTAAGTCATGTACCTGGCAGATAGACTCATATGTTTTTTCAGATAAAAGGTAAAGGAGTCCCGTAACCTATAAGGTCGTAGGGGAGCGAGGCGTCAGAGACCTCACTTCTCTAGGGCCAGCATATTGAGGGCGGCGCCCATCTCCTCTCCTCGCTGCTTTACCTTCCCTGACCCTAAAGAGGGCAGGTACCCATTTACAGCTGGGTGAACTGGGGGAACTGTACTGAAGCCAAGGCGCGCAAACGGTCACCCAGCCAACTAGTAACCACGCTCGACAGCTGCTTAACTTGGCTGGGGAAAGCGAGTACTCCGACGACTGAGCTATCCCGTCCAGATACCTGCATAAAAAGCTAATACAATAACAGTTAAGGAAAAAGTTATAGTAAACACTGTCTACCCAATGAAATTTCTGCTGAAGTATTTTGTGTGTGCGCGCGCGTGCGCGCGCGCGCGCGTGTGTGTGTGTGTGTTTATGCGTGTGCGTGCGTGCGATCGTGCATGCGTGCGTGCGTGTGTGTGTTGTGTTGTGTGGGTGTGGATGTGGATGTGTGCGGGCGCACAATTAACATTAATACGAGACAGTATAACACAGTATAATTCAGTACAATACACTACATTACAATACAACAACACAAATACAATAGAAAACGATACGTTACATTGTGGTGGGGAAAACTCTACTGTTAGAAGATTAACACACATATTTACTGAGCCTTTTCTAGCAATTTATTATGTATGTATACATTATGTGTTTATGTAGTCATTTGATTATTTAGTTATTTTAACATACTTTATAACATGGAGAAGGGATAGCTCAGTGGTCGGAGCACTCGCTTTCCCCCAGCCAAGGTTAAGCAGCATCGAGCGTGGTTATCACTTGGATGGGTGACCGTTTGTGCGCCTTGGTTTCAGTACAGTCCCCTCGTTCACCCAGCTGTAAATGGGTACCTGCCCTCTAGCGAGGGAGAGGAGATGGGCGCCGCCCTCAATATGCTGGCCCCTAGAGAAGTGAGGTCTCTGACGCCTTCCTCCCATACGACCTTGTAGTTTATGGGACACCTTTACCTATTTTTTGGAACATGCTCTACATTTCAGTAAACAACACCCACACGGTATTGCTGACACGTGTGCTTCCTTTGTACACGCGTAAAAAGATGTTAGCACTCGCAAGGATTTCGCTTTTGGGGGCCTATATATATTAGCACTCGCAAGGATTTAGCTTTTGGGGGCCTATTTATATATTAGCACTCGCAAGGATTTCGCTTTTGGGGGCCTATATATATATTAGCACTCGCAAGGATTTCGCTTTTGGGGGCCTATATATATATTAGCACTCGCAAGGATTTAGCTTTGAGGGGCATATATATATTAGCACTCGTAAGGATTTAGCTTTTGGGGGCCTATATATATTAGCATTCGCAAGTATTTAGCTTTGGGGGGCCTATATATCTTAGCACTCGCAAGGATTTAGCTTTTGGGGGCCTATATATATTAGCACTCGCAAGGATTTAGCTTTGAGGGGCCTATATATATATTAGCACTCGCAAGGATTTAGCTTTTGGGGGCCTATATATTTTAGCACTCGCAAGGATTTAGCTTTTGGGGGCCTATATATATATTAGCACTCGCAAGGATTTAGCTTTTGGGGGACCTATCTCTTGCACTAAAGAGCTTAGGCTCTGTGCATGTGTCGAGGATGGAAACTTAATATGCTTATATATACTCAAGAAATATTCACCTACACAGCTCTTTAATTTGCATGGGTTTTTTAAAATGGAAAGAAAGAGTGGAAGAATAGAAAAGAAATGGATCTTTAATTATTTGTTGTTACAGTGTGTGTGTTTACTCTTTTATTTCGAGGATAATGGAATAAGCACTCATGTCCTTTTTTTTTTTACATATAGTCCCTTTGTGTATCCAATTTTGTCATCTCCACCCCCCCCCCCCCCCCCCGGCACACAATGGCCTACTCTTCCAAAAAGCAGAACGAGTCTTAACGTGTGCAAGATGTTCTGCGTGCGTTCGCACAGTGGACCTCGATTTATAGCCTCATCCGAGGACTGTTAAGAGGAGTGGAGTAGGTACTTGACCACTGAGCTATTCCGTTCCCTAAACTGTACCTTTTACAGAGTCGGCACTGATGTTAACTACAGAAGAAAATCCTCCTGAGCGAGATTCCAACCCGGGTCAGCAGATCACCAGCACAATGCGCATCACTCTAATCACCAGGCTATCCCGTCATGCGTACGCGCGCGTGTGCGCGCGCGTGTGCGTGTGTGTGTGGTGTGTGTGTGTGTGTGTGTGTGTGTGTGTGTGTGTGTGTGTGTGTGTGTGTGTGTGTGTGTGTGTGTGTGTGCCCGCGTACGAGCGTGTGTCTGTGTGTTTGTGTCTTTGTGTGCGGGTGCGTGCATGCGTGCGTGCCTGCGTGCGTGCGTGTGGGTGTGTGGGTTGTTTGTGTGGTGTGGGTGTGTGTGTGGGGGTGGGGGGGGGGGGGTGTGCGCGTGCATCCTTCGCTACGTGGCCGGTGTATACTAGATAATGGTCTTGTCTTCACAGGCTGTTGCAGGCATACACTTCTGCTGGTGAGATGGCCTAGCGGTTAGTACGTCAAATGTGTGATTAGGGGGCTACTGGGGGAACAGGAAAAGAAAAAAAGTCTTTCTGTATTGTGACAATTGCAAGAAGGCTCAGGAGTTGACTTATTTCAGAAATACACCAATGTTCAGTGTGCTCTGAATGTTGTTGTTGGACGTTCCTAAGGCTTATACTCTGACGATTAGATAGAATATGGCCGCTGTAATTCTAATCATAACTGGGAATCACTGTGGGACTGTAAACCAACTCTTGATGAAAAGTTTGAGTGTATGGCCAGTTTCAGAGAAACCGGCCATAGTTATAGGCAGCCATATTTCGACTTCATTGTATTTTTCTTCTTTTAATGGAAAGTTCGGGTTGTCATATTAAGAACTTGTCATAAATTAAGACAAATCTCTACATCACTGTTCACAGCGTTTCAACGTTGTTGTTTGGTTTTTTATTACGCTTTAGCACCTTTCCTCTCATTGTTCTTATTCCTCAAACGCTCTGACAGCAACTATTGTTGTCTCATGTGAGTGCAAAATGCGTTGCGCTGTCGTTAAGCGCCTGACATGTCAGGCCCAGCGAATTTGACATCGGGCGTGGGCGATCATTGTTATCTTTTTTAAGTCTGTGTGGGTAAAAGTTGGGGGGGGGGTTTGGATCAAAAAGGCAGAAAATAATCAAACAGAAGGTGACAAGAAGAAAGGGTGAGATTTTCCTGAAGTGACTGTCTTTCATTACCATTAAGGTAGTGGTATTCTGACTGCGGGAATCACTTTTTTGTTTAAAACAATTGTGTCAAATGCATTTAACTTGATAAGTAGACAGCCCAGTTGTTCATTTTAAACTGTCTGTTCTCCAGTCTTTCAGCCTGAACATGTTTTAGATATATAAAAAATGTTGTAGCATTAAATACTTGGGTGTTTTTTTCATAGTTCCTACTTTTACTCTCTTATAAGTTGATAGAATTAGCAGTTCACGGGAGCATAGCTTTCCTTGATTAAACTTATCAGAACAGGTACAATTTTTAAAAAATAGCAAAAAATTCATACATCGGTAAAAGAAAATTAAAATAATGATAGATAGGCTAGGGAAGAAGAAGACGAAGAAGAATGAGGAGGAGAAGAAGAAGAAGAACAAGAAGAAAAAGAAGAAGAAGAATTCTGAAGAAGAAGAAGAAGAAGAAGAAGAAGAAGAAGAAGAAGAAGAAGAAGAAGAAGAAGAAAGAAGAAGAAGAAGAAGAAGAAGAAGAAGAAGAAGAAGAAGAAGAAGAAGAAGAAAAGAAGAACAACAACAACAACAACAACAACAACAACAACAACAACAACAACAACAGCAACAACAACAACAGCAGCAACAAAAACAACAGCAACAACAGTAACAACAGCAACAACAACAACAGCAACAACAGCAATAACAACCACAACGAAACAACAAGAAGAAGAACAAGAAGAAGCAAATGAAGTAGAAACAAAAAGGACACAGAGAAAAAGAAAGGGCAAAAAGAAAGAAGAAGAAAGAAGGAAAAATAAGAAAACAAAAGAAGAACAATTACGAACTCTTGGTGGAAAATCTCATAGATTAGAGGAGCAAGGAAAAAGACAGCTATTGGGGATCAGGAAGAATAACAGTAGAAAGGCTTAGAAAAACATGAGACTGAGTTAGAAAGTTAATGACAGGGATTCTAATAGAGAATTGTCTATCTGTGTATGTGTGTGTGGTTGTGTGTGTTTTTGTGTGTGTGTGTGTGTGTGTGTATGTGTTTTGTGTGTGTGTGAAAGAGAACTCTGCGTGCGTGCGTTTGTGCATGCGTGTGTGCGTGCGTGTGTGTGTGTTAGTTAGTTCTTCAGTTTAACGTCCTTCCACCAAAAAGTGATATTAGATGGTTATGTGTGTGTGTGTGTGTGTTGTGTGTGTTGTGTGTGTGTGTGTGTGTGTGTTGTGTGTGTGTGTGTGTGTGTGTGTGTGTGTGGTGTGTGTGTGTGTGTGTGCGTGTGCGTGATGTGTAATGAGTGTGTGTATGTGAGTTGTATAACCTGTGTGCGTTTATGTGTGTGCATATATCAGTGTGTGTGTGTGTGTGTGTGTGTGTGTGTGTGTGTGTGTGTGTGTGTGTGTGTGTGTGTGTGTGTGTGTGTGTGTGTGTGTGTGTGTGTGTGTGTGTGTGTGTGTGTAAGAGAAAACTCTGTTGTAAGTGTGTGTGTGTGAGTGTGTAAGAGAAAAATGTGAGTGTGAGTGTGTGTGTGTGTTAGAGAGAGAACTCTGTGTGTGAGCGCGCGCGCGCGCGCACGCGTGTGTGTGTGTGTGTGTGTATGTGTGTGTGAATGTGAATGTGTGTGTAAGAGAGAACTCTGTGTGTGCGTGCGTGTATTTGTGAGTGTGTGTGTATGTGAATTGTGTGTGTGTGTGTACGCGTGTGTGTCCGAGTGTAAGAGAGAGAGAGAATCATGTGTGTTTTTGCTGTACTACTGGGGGTCTGTCAAAACCAGCACAGCGCTCTTGCAGCAAGGACAGCTGAGGCAGGCAAACAATGGTCCCTGTGAAGAACACATGCAATGACAGTACAGAGGCCCATCAACCCAAACCAACAAGCTGAAGATTAGACTTCTAAGCTGCTTATGCTGGCCTTTTTGTCAGGTACAGAGGGGGGAAAAAAGCCCGGACTTTGAAGAATAATGCAGAAAAAAGTCAGACAATTACAGTCAGAAAAAAATGGTTCTTTTAATGGCATCTCAGAGTAAAATAGACAACAACAAAATGATGACAGAATACTAAAGGAACTAGATATCCAGGATAAAATGCTGTTCAAATGATGATGATGATGATGATGATGATGATGATGATGATGATGATGATGATGATGATGATGATGATGATGATGATGATG
>CM054149.1:45681278-45686278 GCA_028751875.1 Rapana venosa | reverse complement strand
TGTGTGTGTGTGCGCGCGCGTGCGTGCGTGCGTGCGTGCGTGCGTGCGTGCGTGCGTGGTGTGTGTGTGCGTGTGTGTGTGTGTGTGTGTGTGTGTTGTGGCTGTGTGTGTGTGTGTGTCTGTGTGTGTGCGTGTGTGTGTCTGTGTCTATGTGTATGTGTCTGTGTGTTACGGTCTTTCTGTGTCTGTGTCTGTGTCTATGTATCTGTATGTCTATGTCTGCCTGTGCCTCTGTGTGTGTGTGTGTGTGTGTGTGTGTGTGTGTGTGTGTGTGTGTGTGTGTGTGTGTGTTGTGTGTGTGTGTGTGTGTGTGTGTGTGTGTGTGTGTGTGTTGCGTGTCTGTGTGTTTATGTGTGTTTGTGTGTACATATCTGTGTCTGTCTACATTCGTTAACAATAAATTTCTGTGTTTGCACCCCCCCCCCTCCCCCTCTTCACCCTAACCACTATCCCCATCCCTATTATCGAACAAACTAGTTTCTTCAAAAACTTTCTACAAGTCTTTGTGTCTTCAGAAAAAATCCCCTGTGGGGATGCCGGGGGCCTGTCAGTATAAACAGCACCCCCACCTTATGAAAATTATGTGCTAGAAATTCCCTCTTTTCTATCCCTCTCTTGGTTTCTGCCTTGTTCCTTTTCTTCCTGCCACCTCCTTGTTGTCGATTCTTTGCTTTCTTGGCCCATTCTTCTGCCTTTTTTCCAAAAGACTTTAACTATAACAATTCTCCCCCATGTCGAAACTATAACAATTCTCCCCCATGTCGAAGTCGGATACGCTGGGCCTGATTTGTCAGGCGCTTAACGGCAGCGCGACGCATTTTCGCTCATATGACAGACAACAACAATTAGCTGCTCTCTGAGTGTTGGAAGAAAGAAAGAAAGAAGAAAGAAAGAAAGAAAGAAAGAAAGAAAGAAAGAAAGAAAGACCGAAAGAAAGAAAGAAAGAAAGAAAGCAAGAAAGAAGGAGGAGGAGGGGGGGGAGAAGGAAGAAGAAGAGAAGAAGAAGAAGAAGAAGAAGAAGAAGAAGAAGAAGAAGAAGAAGAAGAAGAAGAAGAAGAAGAAGAAGAAAGAAGAAGAAGAAGAAGAAGAAGAAGAAGAAGAAGAAGAAGAAGAAGAAAAGAAGAAAAGAAAGAAGAAGAAGAAGAAGAAGAAGAAGAAGAAGAAAAAGAAGAAGAAAAGAAAAAGAAAAGAGAAAGAAGAAGAAGAAGAAGAAAGAAAACAACAACAACAACAACAACAACAACAAACGACGACGACAACAACAGCAACAAGAACAAGAACAACAAGAACAACAAGAGCAAACAAGAAGAAAAACAAGAACAATTGAAGAACAAGAACAAAAAGAACAAGAAGAAGAAAAAATCAAGAAAAACAAGAACAACAAGACAAGAAAAAGAAGAAGACAACAAGAATAAGAACAACAACAACAACAACAAACAAGAACAAGAACAAGAACAAGAACAACAAGAACAACAAGAACAAGAATAAACTATTACCAGTTCTCAAAGACAAACGGTGCTAAAGAAAGCTACTATTGATCAGTCAGAACTCTTGTATTGAGAGAGAGAGAGAGAGAGAGAGAGAGAGAAGAGAGAGAGAGAGAGAGAAGAGAGAGAGAGAGAGAGAGAGAGAAGAGATGAGGGAGAGAGAGAGAGAGGAGAGACTCCCCCCAGTTTATTTGCTCGATGTGGCAAATTGTAGGGTAGAATAAATATTCAGTGATGTAGAAGACATAGTGCTTGCTTCTGAAAGTGAGAGTGCTTGCTGAAAATTGGAAGTAATATTGCAGAAAATATTGACTGAATAGTTGGAAAGTATGTCTACGTGTATTGAGTAGTCTGTGTTGGGTCTTTTTTTTATGGGGAATGGAAAATTGCTAGGTTTGGTATAAAACAGATAAGGTGTGGGGGGGGGGGGGGGGATGAGTGGGTGTGGGGGGTGTGAAGGGGGGTGTGAGTGCGTGTGTGTGTGTGTGTGTGTGTGTGTTAGTGTGTGTGCGCGCGTGTGTGTATGTGTATAAGTATGGTGTGGTGTGTGTGTGCGTGCGTGCGTGCGTGTGTGTGTGTGTCAGACTGTCTGTCTGCATGTATGTATGTTTGTATGTATGTTTGTTTGTATCTTTGTCTGTCTTTCTGTCTGTCTGTATGCATGTATGTATGTATGTATGTGTCTTTTCATATGTCTGTATCTGTCTGTGGGTGCATACGTATACACATATGAGTAAACAGGTGTGTGTGTGTGTGTGTGTGTGTGTGTGTGTGTGTGTGTGTGTGTGTGTGTGTGTGTGTGTGTGTGTGTGTGTGGTAGTGTGTGTGTGTGTGCGTGCTACGTGTGTGTGGTGTGTGTGTTGTGTGTGTTGTGTGTGGGGTGTGTGTGTGGTTGTTTGTGTGCGTGCGTTCGTGTGTGTGTGTGTGTGTTGCCGTGGAGAATAATTGTTTTTCGTAAATCCCTAAAATAAACGAGGAGGTTTCAACAATTGCAAGAATATTCTTTCTTAAAATATCCATGGAAAAATATTCAAAAGAAAAACCACCAGAAATTAAAATTCATGAGAGCACAAATATAGTTCAATAACTTTTTTTATTTCCTGTTGTTTTATTATATTTACTTTTCCAGATGTGTTCATTTCTTTTCCTTTTGGGGGGGGCGGATGGGGGGGCTGCTAAACAAGTTTTTGAATAATTTGTCATACCTTCGTGGGATTTATTGTGGAAATTGTGGAGTTTTTTCGTTTTTGCTTTTATTGTGTGTTGTTTTTTCTCTAATCTATTGGCTTTCTTCTTTCCTGCACGTCTTTTTAGGGGGGATTATTTATATATCTTTATGCGTGATATATATTGTATTTTGTGCACTCTGTAAAGTTCATGTATAAACAGATGCACATATTTTTGTTAAATGGCACATGCATGTGTTTTATCTTCATAAGCAGACTAGAACTATTGGTTTGCGATACAAAGAAGATAATTTCAGATTGCCTAAAAATATTTTTTCTTGAAAAGGTGGAGGGGATATGGGTAAATGTAGGCAGAGTGTAAGACTTCTGCTTCTATTTCTTCTTCTTCGTCTTCTTCATCGCAATTCTTCTTCTTCACAAATCTTCTTCTTCTTCTTCTTCTTCCTCTTCTTCTTCTTCTTCTTCTTCTTCTTCTTCTTCTTCGTCTTCTTTTTCTTCACAAATCTTCTTCTTCACAATTCTTCTTCGTCTTCTTCTTCTTCTTCGCAATTCTTCATCTTCGCAATTCTTCATCTTCTTCACAATTCTTCTTCTTCACAATTCTTCTTCTTCGCAATTCTTCTTCTTCACAATTCTTCTTCTTCACAATTCTTCTTCTTCGCAATTCTTCTTCTTCACAATTCTTCTTCTTCTTCCGCGTTGCCTGGTCATGCTGATTGCCTTGTCCAGAGCTAATGGTGGAGTCTGCCGTCTGTGGTAGGGACCCCACCACTCCCCACAGATTTTTCTGTCAGAGCTCTACTGGGCTGGGCCACTACGTCTAGTGTCTCAGAATGTTGGAGGTAGCACAGCACTGCAGGATATGAGAGGGGAGGCTGGGTTGTGGTCCTGTGCCACAGGGGCACTGGTCAGTGTGGGATATTTCCAGGCAGAGAAAACGGGAGAAGAGCTGGCAGTGTCCTGATTGCAGTCTGAAAGATGGTGACTTGAACAGCTCTATCTAGCTCAAGATAGGGCCGAGAATTTTTCCCCCATCCATTAGACCATGAGTGGTGGTCTGGGCGCTAGTCTTTCGGATGAGAGGATAAACCGAGGTCCCGCGTGCTACACAAAATTATTCAGCGCACGTAAAAGAACCCACGGCAACAAGAGAGTTGTCCCTGGCAAATTTCTTAGAAGTAAAGCCACTGTGATAGGGAAACAACTACAGTTGCAGACAAAGAAAAGGTGGCGCTGCTCTTGTGGCGACGCGCTCTCCCCGGGGTTGAGCAGCCCGAATTTCACGCCGAGAAATCTCGTGACTTAAAGTAAAGGTGACACACTTTGATAACAGGCGAATGCCTTCCTTTACGTCTTCTGGTCTGTTGTTCAGGCGCTGGTTCCTTGCTTTACTGAAGCTGTATAATGATAATAATAATAATAATAATAATAATAATAATAATAATAATAATAATAAAAAATAATAATAATAATAATAATAATAATAATAATAATAATAATAATAATAATAATAATAATAATAATAATAATAATATAATGATGATGTATGGAATTTATATAGCGCTGAATCTTGTAAAGCAACAAATCAAAGCGCTCAGATGAGATGACTTTTTGTTTTAATCGAGGATAATGGAATAAGAACTCAGGTGCTTCTTTTTTTTACATCTAGTCCCCGTGTGTATGCGGTTTTGTAAATTTTGTCATCTGTTCCCACCGGCACAAAATGGCCTACTCTTTTGAAAAGCGGAACAGGATTTAACGTGTGCGCAAGATGTTCTGCATGCGTTCGCACACGGGGCCTCGGTTTATAGTCTCGTGCGAAGGTCGAAGCTGTATCTCGAGACTGTCCTTTTGTCCTTGTCCTTGATTCATTGTGTTGCGTTCTAACACTTTATCAGGTCTGGGTATGCACTGATCTAACTTCCCTCATTTCTGCCTGGTCACTCAACGGTTGTATCCCAAAAAATCCATATTACACATAAAAAGTGTATGCATGCATATGATATGACGCGAATACATACAAAGAAGCAGAAACGTGAAATAATGATTGAAAACTGTCTAATTTCATCATTATGTAATTTATTTGGTATGAGTGATGATGATATAAATGTCTCCACAAACAGCACCTTCCTACCTCTGTGAATGTCTTCACCTGTACACTCCTTCTCGTTCCCTCCGCTCTGCTGCAGGTACCTTGTGCTTAAGAATACCTAGACTCAACCAGTCCACTGTTGCCCGTCGCTCTTTCTCTGTTTCTGGTCCGGTGATCTGGAATGACCTCCCTCTCTCCCTTCGTCAAAAGCCTACTTATGATGCTTTTAAATCT
>CM054149.1:45618778-45666278 GCA_028751875.1 Rapana venosa | reverse complement strand
TGTGTGTGTGTGTGTGTGTGTGTGTGTGTGTATGTATGTATGTGTGTAGGGGGGCTTGTGTGTGTGAGGGGGGGTGTTGACGCTGGTGTGGTGGGGGGGGGGGGGGGGGGAGGGGAGGGCGTGCGTGTATGTGTGTGTGTTTGTGTGTCTGTGTGTGTCAGTGTATGCGTGTGTGCACATGCCCGCGTATGTGTGTATCTTTCTGTCAGTCTTTAAGGAAGATAAAGATTTTTTTCTAATGAAGACAGACGAAAAATAAATGGGCAGAGACAGACAGACAAACAGACTGGCATCGATAGGGAGGAAGAAATAAATACAGACATACAGACAGAAAGACACGTGGAAACGGAGAGGGCTAGGGGAGAAAAGACAGTTATAGAGAGAGAAAAAAAGAAACAGAGAGATAGAGAGAGACAAAGAGAGACACAAAGACAAAATGAAGGAGAAAAAGAATTGAAAAAGAAGGGTAACAAGAAATTGGTAGAAATAAAGACTGAAAAAACAAAAAAGATAGAAAGACTGAAAGAAAGCAGACAGACAGATAGACAGATCAACAGATTGTCTGACTAACTGACAGGCAGACAGGCACACAGACAGACACACAGCCAGGCTGGAAAGCAAGCATGTAAAAACGAATCAGAGACACGTAATGTGTTCTTCAACGAATGCACGCAGCGATATCCATAGACTAGACAGCAGAGCTTCATTGAGTGTCTGAAAAAAATCTTTTGAGAAAACCTATAAGAGCATCTGTGCATGTGCATCGGTAGCCTAGCGGTATAACACGCCCGTCTAGAAAGGAAGAAGTGAACAGTTCCATTCTTGTCTCAAACTGACTTTCTCCCATTCACTAAACCTTCAGTGGTTATCTGGGTTCTAGTTTTCCGGGGACAATAATCGGAGGAAGGGGGACCGGGGGTAGGGGGGGGGTGTCGGGCGGGGGGGGGTGGGGGGTCGTGTTCCTCGGCTTTCAGCTCCGAGGATAATACGGTGACATTTTCACGTTTGGGGACATATTTCATTTCATTCAATTTCCATTATTTTCATTCAACACTTTATTATTCGACATAGAGAAACTCAGGCGGATTTTACAAGCAGCTACAAAATCCGGGGGGGGGGGGGAGGGAAATACCATAACCAAGTATCCGAAACCATCGCCGCATCCATCCAAAAGTTTTTTTTAAAAATCACCCACAGGGAAACAGCAAATTCCTCAGGGGTCATAAACTTCACCAAGTTAATCACAAAACAACTCGTGTTAAGGTAGCCGCATTCTGGCTTTGGGGTTACGGTTGGGAATTGAACCTACCAGTTTTGCCAAAACAGTCGGGTGGCGACTCCATGCTTCATTTCTGTTTTCGTCTGTCGTGGGTTCTTTTCTCGTGCACAAGTCAGTAATTAACGTGTCTGACTAGTTTAAGTGTCTCCTCTGAAAGACTATTGACAATCAGATCAATTTTCTCTTTTACTGTTTTTCTTATAGTGGTTCTCAGGTGTTGTGAATGAGACCTTGTATTATTCTAAACGATTCACAAAGGTATTAAACTGAGGAACGTCCAACAACAATTAACACGACAACAACAATAGGAACAACAACAACATCAACAACATACAAGGAAATGCAAGCGAAAGAGGTATATAAATGCTTCTTGTGCTGATGTCGAATCTTGTATGATTTTCATCGCGAGTCTCTGTCTGTCTTTCTGTTTTCTGTTGCCTGCATTCCTCCTCTCCTCTCTCCCCTCTCTCTATCTCTCTCTTCTCCTCTCTTCTCCTCTCTTCACCCTCTCTCCTTCTCTCTTCTCTCTCTCCTCTTTTCTCTCTCCCTCCTCATCTCTCTCTCCTTCTCCTCCCTGCTCTCTCTCTCTCTCTCCCTCGCTTTTCGCTCTCTCCCTCCTCTCCTCTTTTCCCTCTATCTCCCTCTCTCTCCTTCCTCTCCTCTCTCTCTCATCCCTCGCTCTCCCCTCTCTCTTCTCTCCTCCTCTCTCTCCCCTCTTCCCCCTCTCTCTCCCCTCCTCTCTCCCTCTCTCTTCTCCCTTTCCTCTCCCCCTTCTCTCTCTCTTCTCTCTCCCCCCCTCCCCCTTTTTTTTTTTCCTCCCTCTCTCTCTCTCTCTCTCTCTCCCTCTCTCTCTCTCTCTCTCTCTCTCTCTCTCTCTCTCTCTCTCTTCTCTCTCTCTCTCTCTCTCTTCTCTCTCTCTCCTCTCTCTCTCTCTCTCTCTCTCTCTCTCTCTCTCTCTGAGAACTTTCCTTTGTTGAGTTCTATATTTTAGCAACGAACATCAATGCAAGGAAAACAAAACCAAACAAAACAAAAACAAAAGAAAAGAACAAAACACCTATAATTATCATCAGATAGTTACGCAGTCATTAAGATCTCTTTCGCAGTGTGACATAAACCTGGGGTGATCAAAAGACAACAGACATCAGCTAAGAGCATTAAAAAAAAAAACCCAGTGAGAGAATACTGATGACATTTTCTTTTTTTTTTTGCCGTCAGGAAAGTTCATGAGATTTTGCATGCAGCTCGTTTACTTTTAATGCACCTTCCCCTCTGCTGCATCACTCAACACCCCCCCCCTTCACACACACACACACACACCACACCACACACACAACACACACACACCACCACTCACACACCACACACACACACACACACACACACACACACACACACACACACACCTGAATCAAGGAAAGACTGGAACTTCACTTTAAAAAGCGTTAACTGCTTCATGCCATTTTGCTTACAAGCCAACTGACTTTTAAGATCATAGTCATTAGGGCTGAAATGATGTCCAACACACAAGAAAGAAAGAATAAGAAAGAAAGAAAGAAAGAATAAGAATGAAAGAAGAAAGAAGAAAAGAAAGAAAGGGAGGAAAAAAGGAAGGGAGGGAGGAAGGGGGGAGGAAGGAAGGAAGGAAGGGAGGGAGGAAGGAAGGAAGAGAAGGAAGGAAGGAAGGAAGGAAGGGAGGGAGGGAGGGAGGGAGGAAGAAGGAAGGAAGAAAATAAAGAAAGAAAGAAAGGGAGGAAGGAAGAAAGAAAGAAAGAAAGAAAGGAAAGAAAGAAAGAAAGAAAGAAAGAAAGAAAGAAAGAAAGGAAGGAAGGAAGGAAGGAAGAAAAGAGAAAGAAAGAAAGAAAGAAGGAAGGAAGGAAGGAAGAAAGAGAGAAAGAAAGAATAAAAAGAATTGATGTTGAACAAACAAGAAAGAAATTAAGGAAGGAAGAAAGAAAGAAACAGAATAAAAGAGCAAATAAAACCTAAGAAAAAAAGAAGAAACAAACAAACAAACAAAGACAGACAGAGAAGGAACAGAGAAGAAGAAAGAAAGAAAGAAAGAAAGAAAGAAAGAAAGAAAGAAAGAAAACGAAATATTGAAAGAAAAGCACATGACAAGGTGGGTGGGTGTTCTTTTAGAAATCTCCATATATTGTTTGGGGGAAAACACACACACACACACACACACACACCACACACACACACACACACACACACACACACACACACAAAGATGACAAGTGGAATGAAATAAAGCGTGTTTCAGCTATTAGGTTGCGTCTTTCAATCACGTTGTTCAGTAGTCGGCATATCGTATTCTTATTACTCTTTGCCTTTTCCATCATGTCAGTTTTGTTTATCGTTATGTGTTTGTTATTATTTCTATATCTTGTGTCCCACGTTTTGTACAGGTCTGATCATACAATCCATCTCTTGAGCTGTTGTCCAGTCTGGCACTTGCTGTGTGTGCTTTACTGTCAAAGTCAAAGTCAAAGTCAAACTTTTATTTTCAGATGGTACATTGAGTAAGCAGTGCATTTGCTTTTTTTCATCAAGCCATCTATCTAAAGAAAAAAAAGCGAGAAAAAAAGATAATGTATATGCAGACATAGAATAAAAAACCTGATCTATAGTAAACTATAAAATCAAACAAGAAAAGACAATAACATGTGCACATATGGAATTAAAATAAAAATAAAAAACCAGAAAAATATTAAACAATACATTCAAAAAATTCAAAAATCTTAAAAAAATTTCTCATAATAAAAACAACAAGCAACAAAAAAAAAACCAAACAAAAAAAAAAAAGAAGACAAAACAAAATAAAAATTTAAAAATTTTAAAAAAAACACCAACTGCTTCCCTCCTCCCCCCCCCCCCCTCACACCAAATCACACAAAAACCTTCAATCATCAAAAACTGAACAAAACAAAAAAAAAGTGAATCAACAAGAACAACCACAACAGGAAAAAACAATCAAAAAAACAAAGACATACTCACAACAACAACAGCGACAATAAAAACTAGGCCCAAGAATAACCCAAACAAATGAAGAACAATAAAACTAACAAAAGACGAGAAAAAGAGCCCAAAATACCCCCCCCCCCTCCCCAGAAAACCCCCCCTAAACCAAATCAAAAAAAAAGCAGTTAAACAGAACCCCCACCCCCACCACCACCAACAATAAAAACAACAACCAAATGAATAAAAACAGAGGAAACTGTGTATCATTTAAACACTTACATACACATATACATGCACATCCCCCCATACCCCTTTTCCCACTAATATACCATATATACAAAAAAAACAAGAAAAACCCAAAGCCTTGGATTCAGAGCAAAAGTATAACAAAGACATCCATTCCCCCCTTTCCCGGGTCTTTACAGCATGTACATGTGCTTTTGATTTGGGCAGAACAACGTTAATCCTTCCATCAAAGAATAAATTCAGGAATGAAAACCCCACCCAGCAGTACAAAAGTCAGAATAACAATTTATCTCATCTAATAAAATGAAACAGAAAAAACAGCGAAAACTAAATAAATCGCATATTTTTGTGAAACAAAAAAAAACTAAAAAGGCCAAAACGCAAGAAAGTAAAAAACCAAAACCAAACCCAATTAACAACACACACGCATCACCACTTGCCACACACACCACACACACACCACAAAACACACACCCCCACACAAAACCCCACACCCCCACACACCAGATTAAAAGCGTTTGGGGTTTGATTCATATCAACCCTATAAGATCAATGCTTACCATGTATCTATAAAAATATGAAACTTGGGTCATATCTGTTTTTAATGAAAAGAAAACGTCAGTGCACTTAAATCACTTCTTAAGTTTCAAGTCGTGTTCTGTACTTTTGTTCATGAAATATTTTTTTAGAGTGTTTTACATGTTTTTTGCTTTTAATACTTTTCAAATTTTGGGGGGAGGTTTTTCCATAGGTCACTGCCTGAATACAAGAGGCTCGTTTATAAAGGTTTTTTCTGGGTCTTGGAAATGTTGCAAAGGGTTTTGTGTCTATGTTGGGTTTAATTTTGAAAGTTTTGGTAATTTTCGGAGGTGCTTTTGTTAACAACTTTTTGCATAACAAGCTTTTTGAAAAAAAGTCGGTTTCGAATGTCAGGACATTTATTGCTTAAATCCTCAATTGTCGGGGCGCTTGTTTTTACAATAAAAGTTTTTTACTGCTCTTTTTTTAAAACGTGAATGAATTTCAAGTTCGTTCCACTGCAGTTTTCACAAATAGTTGACGCATGTCATTGATTGGTAAAATGTGCCGAAAAAAAATAGTTTCGAAAAGATTTTTTAGAAAGTGTTTATTTTGGATAATTGAAGTACCCTGGACTAGGCGTTTACCTAGTGACATTATGTGATCACCCAAGTATATTTTTGTCAAGGGTAACACCTAATATTTTAGAGAGTCAACTTCTTCAACTATTCCGTTATCAATAACAAGGTTAAAACCTATCATTCTTTTTTTTGCCTTTTCTGTTTTTTCTGTACGTACATACCTTTTTTTTTGTGCATTTAAGGAATGTGGTTTAATTGGTCCAAATAATAAATCTGTCATACTGTATGAAGTTTGCGATTTAAAATCTGATGGAGTCTGAATCATACAAAGAGAGTGGTATCTCAGCAACATTTCACATTACATTTAATAAAACAGGGGTAAATTTTTTTAAAATGATGAAAACAAGAGCGGCCCCAATACTGGCCTTGTGGTCCCCCCAATCTAATGGGTGTAGCTTGATGTTTGATTATTTACAAAACAAGCGCTGCCTATTAGACAGAAAAAATTTTTATAGTTGGAAAATTTTTCGGTGGCGTTTGTACAATTCTAATTTAGGAATAACAAAGGGGGGGGTTGATAAACCAAAGGTTTTTCAAAGTCACAAAAAGGGGGCCCGTAAACTTATTATATTTAAATTTGTGTGGGTGTCATAGTGAGTTAGGCAATGTGACGGATGTTTTTACAAACCCCCTGTTTGTTTCTCGTGCAAAGACTGTTTTTTTTAAAGTAAGATTTAGGGACTTTGTGGTGTTTTTTTCAGGGGGTTTAGATTTACAGAGAGAATTAAAATTTGGGCCTGTATTTTGAAGGAAAAAGAGCGTCACCTGATTTAGGGGCGGTTAATTTTCCCTTTTTAAAATTGAGGGGGAAAACACCTTTTTCTCAATACCAAGTTTTT
Source organism: Rapana venosa (assembly GCA_028751875.1). Taxonomy (NCBI): domain Eukaryota; kingdom Metazoa; phylum Mollusca; class Gastropoda; order Neogastropoda; family Muricidae; genus Rapana; species Rapana venosa. The sequence continues at coordinate 45,659,787 of CM054149.1, read as the reverse complement.
TAAAGAATGTCAGTTTTCAACAATCCCGGGAAACGGAGTTTTTAATCCGACACTAATTGTAAAGATACGTGTTCTAAAATTCTTTTGCATTTTTTGCTTTTAAATTAGAAAAAAGATTGTCATTGGCTGGAGTTAAAAGGGAAAAGTTATTGTTTTGAGTTAAAAATTTTGTTGTGGGTAATGAAGTCATTTTCGCATTTGTGCGCAAAAAAAGGGGGTGTGTGTGTGTGTGTGTTTGTGAGTTGTGTGTGGTGTGTGTGTGTGTGTGTGTGTTTGGGGTGTGTGGGGGTTGGGGGTTTTTGTGTGTGTGGGTGTGTGTGTGTGTTTGGTTGTTTGTGGGGGTTTTTTGTGGGTGTGGTGTGTGTGTGTGAGTGTGTGTGTGTGGTGTGTGTGTGTATGTGTGTGTGTGTGTGTGTGTGTGTGTGTGTGTTGTGTGTTGTGTGTTGTGGTGTGTGTTTTGTGTGTGTATATGTGTTGAATGTAAAGCGTGTAAGTGTGTGTGTATGTATGTGTAAGGGGGTAAGTTTTGAAGTGTGTGTAGAGGGGGGATTTGTGTGTGTTTTTTTTTGTGTGTGTGTTGTGTGTCTGTGTGCCTGTGTGTGGGGGGTGGGGGGGATGTGTGTGTTGTGTGTCTGTGTGTACGGGGGGGGTGGATGTGTGGGGGCGTTGTTGTGGTGTCGTGTGTAGAGGGTGGGGGGTGTGTGTGTGGGGTTTGGGGGTGTGTGTGTGTGTGTGTGGTGTGTCGGGGGGGGGGTTTGAGTGGATGTTTTGTGTGTGTGTGTGTGTGGTGTGTTTTGGGGTGTGGTGTGGTGTGTGTGTGTGTGTGTGTGGGTGTTGTGGTTGTGTGTGTGTGTGGTGTGTGGCCGAAACCACAACAAAACAGGGTTTTTCTTTCATGACTAATAGGAAATAAATTCAGAACTAAGACCCTGTTTGCTTTCGCGAATGTCGAAACAATGATCAGAAATTACCACTAAAAACCCTAATCAACTTGTAATGAAAAAAACCCGTTTGGTGGACTGAATGTGTAAATCAGATTTTCTTTTTACTGGGTTAAATCTCCGAGATTCAACACTGTTGAGATTTTGCATATGTGATTTTTTTTTGTCCACCATTAAGGTAGATGAATTCCGACTTGGGGGAAGAAAGTTATTTAAATTGTTTCAATTAAATCGGTCAATTCATGAAATAAACATCAAACATTTGAATTTTTGCAAGTTTAAAATTTTTTTGTTTTTTTCTTGTGTGTGTGTTTTGTGTAAAGTCAAAGTCAAAACAAGTCAAGTCAAACTTTTATTTTTAGATGGTACATTGAATAAGCATGCTTTGCTTTTTTGTGGGTTGTATGTGTGGGTGGGTTGGGTGTGTGTGGGGGGTGTGGGGTGTGGGGTGTGGGTGTGTGGGGTTGTGGTGGGGATGTGTGTGGGGTTGTGTGTGTGTGGGGGGGGGGGGGGGGGGGTGAGGGTTTGGGTGTGTGGGTGTGGTGTTGTTTTTTTTGGTGTGTTTTTTGTGAGTAGGGTTTGGGGGGGGTGGTTTTGTGTGTGTTGTTGTGTTGCAGTCAAGTCAAAAACCCAAATCAAAAGGTGTATTGTAATGTTTTTCTTTTGTTTTTATTTCTCTTTTTGTGTGTGTGTGTGGTGTTTGTTTTGTGTGTGTGTTGTGGGGGTGTGTGTGGTGTGGTGTGTGTGTGTGTTGTGGGTGTGGGGACGTGTGTGTGTGTGTGTGTTGTGTGTGTTATGCAGTCAAGTCAAGTCAAATCAATCAAATGTGTTATGTGTTCGTTTATCTTTTGTTTTTATTTTTTGGGTTTTGGTGTGGATGTGTCGTGTGTTGTGTGTGGTGTGTGTGGGTGTGTTGTGTGTGTGTGTGTGTGTGGTGTGTGTGTGTTTGCGTGTGTGCGTGTGCGTGTTTGTGTGTTGTTTGTCTGTAAATGTGTCTGTCTGACTCTTGTCTGTATCTGTGCCGGTCGTGCCCGGGTATGCGTGCAGAAAAAAAACAAACGTGGCCAATTTTAAACAAGGTTTAAAAAGCAAAAAAGAAATTTCTGTCGTTAAAAGCAGCAAGATCAAGCAGTGCAAAAACTGGAGTAAAAAACCTTTACACGTTTTTTTTCTTTTTTCCTTAAAACCCCAAAGTAGAAAAAGCTTAATAAAAAAATTCAGAAAATAACCCAGCTCGTCACTCCCTAGCGAGATCGAGAGAGACACGAATTCCTAAAGTGACATTCTTTTTTAAGGGAAAGCTTCAAAAGTTTTTTCCCCCCGGTAAAAATGAGGACATTCTGGAAAGCTGGGTTTCCTGTTGGAAAAAAAACCTTTATGTAATAATTCAGAGTGGTTTTAGGCAGCGGAGGGGAGAAAGGGACCAGGGCAAGGTGCATCAAACAGGGGGGCTAAGAGGTTACTGTTAAAGGGGTTCACAAGTGGGTTTTTTTTGGGGTTTTTTTTTTTTTTTTTTTTGTGCTTTTTCATCTCGTTTGTGAAAAGGTAAAGAAATACAGTATCGTAAATTTTAGGAATTCTTTTTTTGGGAAATTTTTTTGTAAAAACGCAGCAAAACCGCAGCAGCAAAATTTAAAACCCCCATATATGAAAAACAAACAACAAATAAAAAAAAGGTAACATTCGTAAAAAGCATAGATAGGGGAAAACAGTTGCATGTTTACAACAAAAGTCTTCTATATGTGGTATGCTCAAGGGTATACGTTTGCCTCTGGTGTCTTCTATTATCTATCTATTATTTTTCTGTATTTATTATCCATATCCCAATAAATTTTTTTTTTCTACCTGCTTTCCTCTACTATCCCGCCCTGAGTTATGTACCACACACACACCCCACACCCCAAAACAACACACAGGTAGTGGTAAAAAAAACGGCCCAAAAAGGGAAAAAAAAAATATAAAACACGTAAATATTTGCTCAAAGTGACATATCTGAAGGGTTTTTTAAAAACCAAACATGAAATGGCAGAACTGATAAAAAGCAGTAGATGATAGAACTACGGAAAAGTTGTTCGTAATTTGTTTTGAGGAGTTGCTGTTGTTTGTTTTTGTTTTGGTTTTTTTTTTTGTTTCTGGAGGGGAAGGGGGGGGGGGGGTCCGGGTCGGGAGATGGGGTTTTTCCCAGCTATATCGAGCTTCATCCAAAGGTGAGGTTTGCGTACCAACCCTTGTTTCCCCCCCCAAAATTAAGGTACCCCCCAAATTTCCAATTTGGGGAAACCCCGAATATTTCGAAAATTTGCTTATGGAAACCCAGAATTGGTGGGAAGGCAAAAAAGCAAAAAAGGGGTAGAAATGTAAGAAAAAAAATGAAGAGAGTGATGAAAAAAGGAAATTTTAACACTTTTAAATTTTCCAGAAGATAAGGTTTTTAAAAAAGTGGGCCCACGATTTCCCCGGGAAAAAAGTTTTTCTGAAATAGAACTTTCCTCTCTCCCTCTCTCTCTCCCCTCTTCTCTTTCTCTCTCTCTCTCTCTCTTCTCTCTTCTCCTCTCTTCACACCACAAAACACACACTCTCTCTCTCTCTCTCTCTCTCTCTCTCTCTCTCTCTCTCTCTCTTCTCTTCCTCTCTCTCTCTCTTCTCCTTGCTCTCTTCAACCATGCAATTTTACTGACGTTTAAACCACAAGTTTTCTATTGATACGAACTCATTTTCCATGCTTCTTTGTGTCAGTATCATGTTAAGGAAATGTAATTTGTCACGGTAAAAGGTTAAGTTCTTTTTTAATGAGTTTAATCTTGGGGACAACAAAATCTGGGCTTCTGATATTTGCAGCTTTTGAAAGAGAGAGAGAGGTGGGGTAGAGTGAGAGAGAGGAGAGAGAAAAGGGGGGAAGAGAGAGAGAGAGAGAGAGAGAGAGAGAGAGAGTAGAGAGAGAGAGAGAGAGAGAGAGAGAGACAATGACAATGACAATGACAATGACAATGACAAATTCTTTTATTTCGAGGATAATGAATAAGCACTTATGTGCTTTTTTACATCCAGTCCCCGCCCGTTAGGGATACATCTTAAAAATAATAACCCAATACTTATACAGTCTCACAATAAAAACAAGGGGAAATAACCCTTTTCAAAACAGCTCCCCCAAAACAACCACACCCCCCCCCCCCCCAAAAGCAAGCAAATAAAAGACAAACCCTAAAATACCCCCCCCCCCACCCCACCCCCCAAAAAAACCCTATACCAAAACAAACAAACAAAAGAGAAAGAAAACCAAACCAACAGAAGAAGATAAAAAAGAGAAAAAACAGACAAACAACAACAACAAGAACAACAGAGCCAAGAAAAATAACACAACCAAACTTAATAAGTCATAAAGATAAACATCTACACATGTCAAATGGTACACATATTGTTACACATAACTATAAGATATTGAAATAGGGCACTCATTAAAACTTATGTACAGAGGCAAGTCCAATAAAGTATTGAAAATATAAAATATGAATCCTTCCTCAGGATACACTATAACTATAAGCGAGACGATAAAAGGTGAGAAAGAGACAGAGAGAGTGTGTGTGTGTATTTCAGAGATAATATCCAATATATAATTCACAAAACAGTATGCGATCCCATCAACACTCATTTTAGATTATATTCGTTTCAAATTATATGTCATGATAATGAAATAAATTTAATACCCATACATCCACACAATAAAAACAAGAAACAAAACAAAGAAGAAATTAAACCTATACAGTCATTGAGGGAGAGATATGAGTGAGTGAGTGAGTGAGTGAGTGAGGAGTGTGTGTATGTGTGTGTGTTGTGTGTGTGTGTGTTGTGTGTGTGTGTGTGTGTGTGTGTGTGGTGTGTGTGTGTGTGTGTGTGTGTGTGTGTGTGTGTGTGTGTGTGTGTGTGAGTGTGTGTGGGGGGGGGGGGGGAATTAATTCAGGGATAATACTAAATATGTAATACTCACATTAGCGAACGATCAACACAAACACTTTTTAATTATACTCATACAAATTGAATGTCATGATAATAAAATAAGTGCAATACCCATACACTCACATAATAAAGAGGGGGGGGAAAGCCAATAAAGTCATAAAAAGAACATCTACACATTGTAAGTAATAGAAACAAATTCTTTTTTTCAGGATAATGAATAAGTACTCATGTGCTTTTCTACATCCAGTCCCCGCCCGTGGGGTCACATTGAAATGCACTCAGTACTCATATTTTCAAACAGTAGAAGCAAAGGGAAAAAACTTTTTTTTAAAGAAAAGAGAGAAAAGAAAAAACAAACAAACAAAACAGACAAACAAACAAACAAACAACCCGGACGAGCAAACGACAAAATAAAACCAGAAACGCCCCCCCCCCAAAAAAAAAAACAAAAAAAAAAACAAAACAAAAAACAAACCAGCAAACAAAAATTTAAAAACAACAACAACAACAAAACAACAGACAAAGCACCATCCCAACAGACAAACAAAAAACAAGAAAAAACAAAAACAAAGAAAGAGAGAGAAGGAAAAAAAACAAAAAAAAACCTTTTTTTTTAAACCCAACACCGTTCCCCCCTCCACACACACACACACACACCACACAACACACACACACACACACACACACACACACACCAAAACACATAATACACCAAAAAAAAAAACAAACAAACAAAAACTCAAACAATCAACAACAAAAAACAAAGTAACAACTACAGCAATAACAACAGAGAGAGAGAGAGAGAGAGAGGAGAGAGAGAGAGAGAGAGAGAGAGAGAGAGAGAGAGAGACTTATAGATCATAAAATTGAGCCAGGGTGTGTGTGGTTTCAAGGATAATACTAAATATATAATTCTCAAGACAGCACAGGATCCCCTCAATATTCTTTTCGAATATACTCGTACAAATTGAACGCCATGGAAAAGAAATAAGCCCAATATCAATACACTCTTACAATAAGGAGAAAAAAATCATTTAAAGTCATAGAATGAACATCTATACATTGTGAGTAAGAAAGAGAGATGTGGGGGGGGGGGGGGAAATGAGAGAGAGTGGGAGAGAGAGGGGGGAGTGTGTGTGTGTGTGTTTGTGTGTGTGTTTGTGTGTGTGTTAAAGATTTAATGCTTTTTGTTTGTAAACAAACAAAACAAAAAGGACATAGAAAAAAAAATACTGAATATCATTCTCAAAACAGCACATCATCACTGTCAACACTCTTTTTCCTTATTCGAGGAGAGAGAGGAGAGAGAGGAGAGGGAGGAGAGAGAAGAGGAGAGAGAGAGAGGAAGAGAGGTGAGAGAGGAGAGAGAGAGAGAGAGAGAGGGGGAGAGAGAAAGAAGAAGAAGAAGAAGAAGAAAAAAGAAGGAAGAAGAAGAACTTATATAGCGCTATATCTTGCAAAGACAAATCAAAGCGCATGCATTCAACCTAATCTTACACAGTCATGCCATCGATGATAAATAATCAATAGTTTAAACAAACAGATATTACAAACATGGTGCGCTGCAGACAAAAAATCTATTAAATAAAATTTCAATAGTCAAATGTTTTTCAAAAGCAAACACACACTCACACAGGTCGTCTACTTTAGCAGGGTGATAGGAAATGGGTTAGTGAAGGTTGGATAGTTCTGATATGTAACAGGAGGGGGGAAATCTTAGGTTTGAAATAAATATGTCTTGAGGCTGGATTTAAAAGTGTCATAACTGGGAAGAAGAAGACAAACTGATAGTCATACAGTCAAACAGACCGACTTTTTGAAAAGAAAACATCACCAAAGAATATATTTAAGAGAGTCTTTAGACAGATCACGCCAATCTTTAAACAAATAAAACCACCAATAAAAAACATACAAAACATTTTTTTTTTAAATAACTCTACAAATTTTAAAAAACAGCAAGCAAATGCGATGCAAGGCATGTACATTTATTGCGAAATAACGTATTTAACAACAAAACAAATCATCATGAAGAACTAACAGTTGTATGGGTTTAAAAATACAATAAAAATACAATCATCTAGATATAGAGATAGAAGAGAAACGGAGAGTAGATGAGAGAGCCAGAGAGACAGACAGACAGACAGACATGCAGACATTCATTCATAGACACCCATACATAATTATGTACGCCCAGACATATATCACATACACAAACCCATAAACATGCCTTTAAGACAAACAGGCATAAATGTATACTTATAAGCAAAAGGTTACACAATACAAACTACACAGTTGTAAAACGTAAGACTGGAATAACGTTCATTAAACAATGTAGATAGCTACCTTCCTTCAAGACTTCTCACGAATACCAGCGTTGATTCGTTTCCTGTACCCTCACGTAGATGTGTGTGTGTGTGTGTGTGTGTGTGTGTGTGTGTGTGCGTGCGTGTGTCTGCGTGCGTGCGTGCGTGTGGGTGTGCGTGCGTGCGTGTGGGCGTGCGTGCGTGCGTGTGTGTGTGTGTGTGTGTTTTATTCTTTTCTTTTTCATTTGTTACTCTTTTATATCGAGGATAATGGAATAAGCACTGATGTGCTTTTTGTATCCAGTCCCGTGTGTTTTGCGGATTTGTGAATTCTGTTCATCTGTTCCCACCGGCACGCAATTTGGCGTACTCTTCCGAAAAGCGTTTTGTGTGTTTTGTGTGTGTGTGTGTGTGTGTGTGTGTGGGGTGTTGTGTGTGTTTTGTGTGTGGGTTTTTGTGTGCGTGTGTGTGTGTATGTGTGTGCGCGCGTGCGTGCGTGTGTGTGTGTTTTATTCCTTTTATTTTATTCCTTTATTTAGAGGATAATGGAATCAGCACTCGTGTGCTTCTTACATCCAGTCCCCGTGTGTATGCAGTTTTGTAAATGTTGCACCGGCACACAATGGCCTACTCTTCCGAATAGCGGAACGTGATTTAGCGTGTGCGTAAGATGTTCTGCGTGCGTTCGCACATGGGGCCTCGGTTTATAGTCTCATCCAAAAGATATTAACTTTGGGAAGAGTAGAGTCCCCACTGATGTTAACTCCAGAGGAAAAATCCTCGCGTGTGTATGTGTGTGTGTGTGCGTGCGTGCGTGCGTGTGTGTGTGTGCGCGCGCGCATGCGCATGCGTGCGTGCGTGCGTGCGTGCGGTTTTGTGTGTTTGTGTGTTTGTGTGCGTGCGTGTGTGCCTGCGTGTGTGTGTGTGTGTGTGTGTGTGTTTGTGTGCGTGCGTTCTGCGCGCGCGCGCGTGTGTGTGTGTGTGTATGTGTGTGTGGGGTGTGTGTGTGTGTGTGTGTGTGTGTGTGTGTGTGTTTTGTGTGTGTGTGTGTGTGTGTGTGTGTGTGTGCGTGCGTGTTAGTGTGTATGCCTAAGTGCTGGTCACGCGTAGGGCGTATGTGTTTTCAGCCCAGTTTGAGTTGTCTACAGACAAACATCTGAAGAGAACCGTCGTTACCTAACACGGAACTTGTCTTCTAATCATGCCAAAGTGAATATCTAGTGGGAAAAGGACAGAGCACCGTCAGTCTTTATCGCCGGCAACCAGGAAGTGTCGACTTTCCTGTCGAGCTGTTTAGAGCTCAGTGAAAGACAGGTAACCCACCCGTAAGAAGTAGGTTTGAGGGAAGAGGAAACTTTTTTTAGAAAAAGGGAATATATATATATATAATATATATATATATATATATATATATATATATATATATATATATATATATATATACATTTATATATACATAGTGTGTATACATCGTCTAATATCACTTTAAGTGAACAGACGTAAAATTGAAGACACACAAACATATATATACACACATAGATAGATAGATAGATAGATAAATTTGTGGGTGTGGGGAGAAAGAAAGCCACTCTTTGTATGTGTGTGCATGCGTGCGTGAGTGGGTGTGTGTGTGTGTGAGAGTGTGTACATGTGTGGAGAGAAAGAGAGCGAGAGCGAGCGAGCGAGAGAGAGAGAGAGAGAGAGAGAGAGAGAGAGAGAGAGAGAGAGAGAGAGAGAGAGGAGAGAGAGAGAGAGAGAACCAGGAGCTCTTCGTATGGCCCTATGGCATTTCGATTCTGGGTTTTTTTCTTTCTCGTCATCTATGTAATCTCTGAATGAGATGCACAGATGTTAACGAAAGAATCTCCTCTCCATTGCCTGAATCCTTCTTTCAATGTCTGCTGTCATGGTTCGTGCGTACAAAAGTATGGAACGCAGTGAATCTGATCTTGAAGCTGATGGCGATATTCTTGTCGTTTCAGTGGACCTTCAGTGTGGTCATTGCAGCTGTGGTCTGGGCTATCCTGGAGAGAATTTCAGGTTTTGATCCTACATCTGATACTATACTATACCTTCCATATATTTGAAGCTACGACGGTTTCATTTTTTCTTGGTTGTTGATGGTAATGGCAGTTGTGATGCCATTGGTACTATAATCCATCAACTGAGTTTTCTCTGCACAAACCTGTATGTCCTTTGCTGAAGAGGCTTTATCAAGATGACTTACCAAAGTAAATTAGTATCTCGCTTTCTTCCAGCTGTGCCATCAATGTTTTCGGCAAACAGTACCCGACCTGGATCAGCTCTGATGGAAAGTTGTCCACTCCTGCTGACTTCCCTTTCTTGAGTGATTTTACTGCAGCATCAACTTCTTCCTGTAGGATAATAATAATAATGTATGGAATTTATATAGCGCTGAATCGGTTGAATAGGATGAATGGGTTCAGACAATTTTTTTTTCAACATCACATTTTTCATCACAACAACATATCATTATCAGCTTTGACATTTAGCGTCCATGCATAACTGACAAAGCTTCAAACCTAGACCAGGAGTACAGTTAAACTGAAGTCGAGGGAGGGGGGGGGGGTGGTAGCCTAGTGGTTAGACAATTGCCCTCGTGATCTGACGGCCCGGGATCGAGCCACCACGGAGACAACCGTTCTAGGGAGTTTAATCCTGGAGCTAATATCAGCACTCTGTTCCCTCGAAGTCCTTCTGATGAGATAGATTATAAATCAAAGCCCCGTGTGCAAAGGCACGCAGACTATCATACGTACACGTTAAAATAACGTTCTTCCTTTCGGAAGAGTAGGCCGTTTCGTACCGATAGGAATCGATTTTGGTATGTGCGCATAGGTATTGTGTTTAGATTCCATATCCGAAGTCGGAATACGGCTACCTTAATAGTAGGTTAAAATTAGTCGAACACACAAAATCTCACCATTGGTGAACAACAGAGGTCTATCCTGGGACCCAAGAAAATTAAACAAAACAGAAAAACACTCACACAAAATTCTTTTGTTCCCTAGACAGGCCTTTACCACTAAGCCACCAAACCAGGACCCTCTCTCTCTCTCTCTGTCTCTCTCTCAGGAGATTAATTAAAGACAGTATGACATATGGGCACAAGGACCCACACTGACAGTGCTATTTGTCTGACAGCCTTAGATAGTTAGCGCTCCCTATGTGACCACTCCCCCCGTAGCCTACACATTCTCTATACGCTATTTTCCGTTTTATCCGTTTCTCTGTCTGTCTGTTGATCGGTCTGCCGTTCCCAGTGTATATCTGTCTGTACATTTATCTGGGTGGATGGACTTTACAGAAGTGATAGTCTGAAGTGTTGTGTGTTTGTGTGTGTGTGTGTGTGTGTGTGTGTGCGCGCGCGCCCCCGCATGTGTGTGTGTGTAAATTAAGGGATCAAAGTACTCTCCGTCTGTCTGTCTGTATATCTCTCTCAAGTGTAGTTCAACACAATACAACACGGGCGGGCAGGAAGACACATTGACAGTTCAATTTACTTCACTTCGTTACAAGCCTGCCTAGCAGCCCCCAAGAGACCACTCAGCGGAGATGATCCTGCGTCCTTCTTTCCCCCTCTGTCAGTCCTTCCATTTCGTCTGTATCTAGGACTTTTTCTTTACCATCTTCGTTGATACAACTTTTTCGTGTTCATTTATTTACTTTACTTCTTTATGAATCCCAAAACATTGTATAATGTATTAAGAACCCCCTTCATAAGCACTTGAAAAATAGAGTATATGTGCAAAAAAAGGTAATCAAGTTTGGCTTTTTAGGTCTAAGAAAATCGGTATGTGTTTGTTCCTTGGACAGAACTCTAAGGTTCAATGTTGGTGCGTTTAGTTCTGAGAATAAAAGGCAACCAACACAAAACAAAGCGAAACACTAAACAACAACAAAACAAATAAAACTAACACTACAAGGACAGAAGAAAATAGCAGCAGCAACTACAGCAGAAAAAAAAAACATAAGTGTAGTATAGAAAACCAAGCAAACAACAAATCACCTTTTAATGGCAGGTGCAAAGTCACGTCTGACATTTGAGTATGTACACAAAGTGCAAATAGAGACAGTGGTTATTTTTAATCAACATATCACTTTCAGGTACACTGGTGTTCGTTCAAAACCATGCTTGATACATACAGTTCAGAAATATACTGGGAATCTCATTTCAAGTTAGAATGAATTTGCTGCAGTTACACAAGAGGAGTTATGTGACAGTACGCCCGCACATACACACACACACACCGACACTCTCATTCATGCTTGTATAAACCAATGTGTCCATTAACATGTCCACTATGGACGCAGTTCTCTAGGTTCACACGTATCAATGCATTGTTAAAGCACGTACATAACATACATGCACCCACGCATGCAATTATATAACCCACACAAACATCACGTACACACACGTGCACGCGCGCGAGTACAGACACACATCTGCGCGTGCACACTCGCAGACATGCACATGTTCCTGCCTGGTACCACTATTTAGTAGAAAGACAAACTAAAATGCCAACACACGTAAGCACAACTATAATTGTAAACACATCCATGCACTCCCACGCCTTTTTTTGTGTTTGCACGTATGCGCATGTGCACACTCGCACTCACACGCATGTGTATTATGTGTGCAGGCACACACTAACACTTCATCGCGTGCTTAAAAATTATTAGCTTTCAGGGTCACGCCGATGATTAAGGAAAAAGAATAAATTACTAGAGGCTAATCTTCCACCACCATCCTACTTTTAATACAGTAACCGCTTCACGACACAATTATTGTTCTGTCTTTGATACTCGGGTATTATGTTCACGCCTTGGGTACATGGACATTTTCCGCTACCATTCCACAACCCGAATAGTCTCCCCTGTTTCAAGGGAAACAAACCAATCCCGCGAAATTTTTGTCAGGTCTGCTATAAAACCATTTCCCAGGTAAATTATGTTTATTTTTTTTGGCGTTTTTCTTACCTGTATATAGTCACTGAAATTGCTTTGAATTCTTTATTTTTGTGTCTGCTCTGTCAAAAGCCCGAAAAAACTAAAACACGCACCTTGTTATCATAAGGTTTTGTATTTTTCCTTTATTTCGTAAACGTGGTCGTCTGATTGGTTCTCTAATTCTGCTAACTTCTTGCAGAGACTTTTAGGCACAATAATATTTTTTTTAATCATTCTACATGATAGTTTCATTTCAGATTGTTGCAGAGATCATGGTGCTGACGCTAGGTTGTCTACCTAATTTTTTTTCTTTCCTTATATGTTTGTTTTCTTACATACTTTCAGAGGTGAAAACGAATTGGTTAAAGAGGAAGGTAGGGCAGGGGTCTTGGGTCAGAAGGGAAAGCCCCCTGAAACTTCTTTGTATTTTAACACCTAAGAAATGCCCTAAAACCCACATACAGTTCAGGCATGTTCCTAACAACTTGCTGAATTTAATCCCGTTAGTTCTCTCCCTAAATCATAGAACCCTACACTGCTTTTTTTCAGTGATTAGCTTACTTGTTTCCTTTATGTTTTCACACTGACTTTATTTAAGAGAGTATCATAAGCAGATTCCCAGTTATGAAATATTTATGTGTGCATTAGCGTTTCATATGGCTTTTTTAATGGATTTCAAAAATACTTATCACCTGCACTTGATCAACATGGGTTAGTCCACAGCAGTTTCTTTTTTTTTTTTGAAAGGAAAGAGATAAAGACGAGAGAGAGAGAGAGAGAGAGAGAGAGAGAGAGAGAGAGAGAGAGAGAGAGAGAGGAGCCTTTGTATCAGAAATTATGTGTACATGTACGGGTGCATATGTTTACGGGAGCGCTCTGTGTGCACGCTTGCATTGTCCTTTGTCGATCACTCCATTCACCGTCTGGTCAATAAAACAACTCAGAGTTTTTCCAAAAACTGACTCTTCCTGTGATGATTCCCAAAGGCAAGCCCTGTGGCGGTTCTTACAGGCAATTCTCATCTTCCCATTTTTGTTATACACATCAGCATATCAGCTACAAAAAATCATCTTGTATAACTTCAGAATTAATAATGGCTCCGAGAGCTTTTTTGCAAAACGTCAGCTTTTCGTGCCTAGTCGTTAGAATGGCTGACGTCAGAGTCTTTAAACATAAAACTTTTTAGAAACACGCGGGTAATTCTCTTCCCTTGGTGATCCTCGTTAGCATTCCAACTCTGGGAAGGGCGCTTGGTCAGGCCTTTCCGAGTTTGGCGAGCTAGTCGAATGGATTCAGGAAGCAAATTAAAGCTGTAGAAAACAAAAACGTAGGACGTTGTATTAAGATTGATCCATGTGATTAACATTCACGTGAGAGTCTTGTTGGGATCGTAACCAAGAATACACACACACACACACACACACTGAAATTCAACTGATCTCAAAAAGTGTCCAAGAGACGGCAGAGTATGCCTACGACTGATGTACTGATGCAGCCGAGAGAATCACCAATTTGGTTTACATGATAACGTAGACCAAAATGTTGGCTCCAATAGTATCCCACACATAGACGTTTCAACACCATCATTGTTGTACACAAATTGCTGTGGCGGATTGGTGGTCTAGAGGTTACACATCATCATCATCAGTCCCGTGACCTTGGCGGTCGTGGCAGAGACACGAAAGACGATGCCGTGGTAAGCCTCCTCCATCCATCTCGGTCCTCGGCTCTGCGCAGTAGTGCCGAGTCATTCATCCTGGTCCATTCTCTGATGTTGTCCATCCATGACTTGTTCTGTCTTCCCCTCTTTCTGCCACCTTCGAGTGTTCCCTGCAGTACTGTTTTTGGCAGAGTGTTGTGGCGGGTGACGTGGCCGAACCATGTCAGCTTTTTCTTCTTGACGATGGTGAGAAGGGGTTCCTGTGGACCTGCCAGCCGTGTTATTTGGCTCTTGACAAATTCATTGGTCTTTCGTTTTTTCTAGGATATGCCCAGCAGTTTTCTATGGCATTTTGTTTCAAATGACTGGATTCGCTTTGCTGTTTCAGCAGTCAATGTCCAGGTTTCACTTCAGTACAGCAGGATATTCTAAATTAGGGCTTTGTAGAGCTTTAGTTTGATTGGGAAACTGATCTCTTTACTTTTCCATATGATGGTGAGTTTTGTCATGGAAGATGTTGCCATGGCTAGTCTGACTGATTTCTGTCGTCGATCGCCCGTCCTTTGTGAGTGTAGCGCCAAGGTATTTAAAAGCGTCTACCTCCTCCAGTTGCTGGCCGTTGATGTAAATTTGAGCAGTGGCGTTGCTCGTGCTGTTCACAAGTACTTTACTTTTCTCCGAGCTCACCTCCATCCCATATGCTCCAGCTCTGTTCTCAAGTCTGGTCGTAAGATCTTGCAGCTCTGTGTTACTTCCGCCCATGAGGTCAATGTCATCGACAAACCGCAAGTTGTTGAGGGGTCTGCCGCCAATGGAGATGGTAGAGTGGAAGTCATGGAGGTTACGCACCTGCCTATAAAACGAGATGTCCGGGTTTCAAATGTGTGGCGGTTCAACCCCCGTTTGTGCCCGAAACTTTTCTCCCATCCACTAGACTGCGAGTGGTGGTCTGGGTGCTAGTCTTTGGGATAAGACGATAAAAAGAGGTCCCGTGTGCAATACTCAATTTAGTTAACATAAATTGACCCTTGGCAACAAGAGCTGTCCCTGGCAAAATTCTGAATAAAAAAGAACACTGATAGGAAACCAAATACATAAACAGACAAGGAAAATAAATGATGGGTGGCGCTGGTTTTGTGGCGACGCGCTCTGCCCAGGAAGAGCAGGATGGATTTCTCGCAGATAAATTTGCCGTGACTTACAGTGGAATACCATACAATACACACAAGGGTGAAGGATCGCAATATCACTATATTTACTCTCAAAGCAAAACTGAAATACTGAGTTTCCGATTTCGTTAAATAGCGAGGAACACACACACGCGCGCGCGCACACACACACACACACACACACACACACTGTACACAAGTAACAACAAATGTGGCCACACTCTGAAATCGGGGACTATGTCTAGACACACCAGCAGTATGCATGCAGTTTTTGTGTTTTTGATTTTGGTTTAAACAAAAGTTTATTTGTTCAGAAAAGTGTAGCACAAATACATGAATTTAGTACAACATGCCATGCTGAAATGAGTACACTTGACATTTTTGTGCAACAATGGGCTGAAGCTGAACAAAGTTACAATAATTAGATGAACAGTAAGATAAAAGTAAGTGTTAACAGATTGTACACAGATCAGGAAAAAGGAACGGCGAACAAACAACAATAAACAAGGGGGTAGATTGACATCATGGCAATACAACACTTGCAAGACAGTCTGCGACATATCTACACCAGAAAACATTCAACATAGGTATGAGAACATGTGGTCGCAGCTCTCTCTTGTCCATTCACTCTGCATAGATGTCAGTATGTATGCGAGTCTGCGGGCATATCACACACACACACGCGCGCGCATATATATATATATATATATATATATATATATATACATATACATATATGAGCGTGTATGCATGTGAGCGCGCCAGCGAATATGTGGGCGTGTGCGCGCGTGAACATTTGTGTGTGTGTGTGTGTGTGCGCGCGCGCGCGCGCGCACATGGGCACATAATAATAATAATAATGAATAGCATTTATATAGCACATTTCTCAAAGCAATGACTCAATGCGCTTTCATACCATGCGCATTTATACACATGCACACACAGCACATAATAACAACAACAACGATAATGAGCATTTCTAAAGCGCAAATAAATTTACAAGAGATACCTATCGCACTGTAGAGGCACGCACTTGCATCCGGGCACACACTAGCAGGGCAATTAACAGTACACTCAGAGAAAAGGCACTAGCAATAACATAACTAACAAAAAAACATAACCAACAGCCAGGCATGCACAAGAAGTAGCCTACAGTGTGACAAACGGCGACCGTCAAGACAAGCACAATATATTAACTAGCTAAGAAATACATTAAAGAGATGTGTCTTCAATGAAGACTTAAACTGGGATAAAGTGGGAGCATGTCTGACGGCTGGTGGCAGAGAGTTCCAGATCGTGGGCGCAGCAACACCAAAAGATCTACGACCTGCGGTTTTGAGGTTGTAATGGGGTACAACAAGTAAGTTATCATTCGAAGACCGCAGGGTTCTAGTTGTGGTGCGTGTTTTCAAGGCAGCTGAGAGAGATGGAGCAAGCGAGCCTTCAGAGTGACGGTATGCCAAGACCGCAACTTTGTACTGACAGCGTGCCCTTACAGGTAACCAATGAAGCTCCCTAAGCATGGGAGTCACATGGTCCCTTTTGCTCTTTCCAAGGATGAGCCTGGCAGCAGAGTTCTGAATTCGCTGCAGGCGTGTAAACTGTTCATCACTTATACCGATAAAACAGGAGTTGCAATAGTCCAGTCGCGACAAGACGGTCGCTAAAACAAGCTTGATCACTGCATCTCGAGGCAAGAATTTCTTAGTGTGCAATACGGCGCAGCTCTAGAAAGCATGCCCTGCAGACGTTACTAATGTGGTCTTTCATGGAGAGAGTAGGATCTAGCCGAACACCCAGATACCGCACAGAACTCTGAAAAGCTATGTCACAGCCACCCAAGACCACAGAACTCTCCGACACCCGCATAAGACTAGATGGTGAACCAACTGCCATAACTTCTGTCTTGTCTGTATGTAATTTGAGTTTGTTGCTGTCCATCCACTGAAGGACACTGTTCGTGCAATCTGCCAGTGTTCGTGTGGCGTCTGAAAAATTTTGAGGTGTTGCATTTGCCGAAATTTCTGTATCATCTGCATATTTATGAAACTGGCAATCATGTAAGGTCATCACATTAGACAGAGGCTGAGAATATAGTGTGAACAATACGGGACCCAAAACAGAACCTTGAGGTACGCCATATAGGAGGGGGGCAGGTTGTGTATGTGTGTATGCTATGAATGGAAATGCTAAAAATACAGACAGTATCAATCAAGATATAATTCCAAGCAATAGAAACGGATTATTTCAAATTAAACCTGTACTTGTAATGTTGTTGTAAGTTCCTACCGGCACGCTATGGCCCACTCTTTCGACACACAGGACAGGTATTATCGTGTGAGCAAGATTTTCTGTCAGCGTTTTATCGTGTGAGCAAGATTTTCTGTCAGCGTTTGTACACGAGATTTTGGATTCTAGTCTCATCCCAAGGACTTTAGGGGAGAATGGGGAAAAAATCAAAAAGACAAAACCGAAAAAAACAGCCTAAAAAAAGAAAAGCAATTGTACAGTGATGGTGTCAACCACACACATGCAATCTTAAGTTTTGGAGTAAATATTAACACAGCAATAGTCGTAGATTTGCTTTTTCGACTGATTTTCAGAACAGATACGCGCGTGCGTGTGCGCACGCTCACGCACACACACATTTCATTTCAAATGAACGTATCGTGCATTATATACGCATGAAATCCTAGACTTCCAAAACAAGTTTGAATTATTTTAAACATTTGAAACAAAGAATTTAGAACCATCCTTGCTATTTTCTTTACTGCACACGGATTATCTTCCTTGCCAGCCAACCCCTCTCGGACTCAAGTCATTCAAAAGCAATCTTCATGATTACAATAGACATTTCAAATACATAAATCAATACATAAGCATTTCATGCATTTGGAATACCTGGTTTCTATTTACATCAAGTATTTTTTCTAGTTTCAAGAAGAAAAAAACAAACAACGAATCAGATTTTAGCTGTCAGAATTTTATGAAGAAATTTTTAACACTCCAGTTGAAGCAACATTAAAATGTGTTCCATGCTCATTTTTTTCAATGTATAAAATAAGGTATCCCCTCTACAAGACTCTAGAAAGTTAATTTGATTCGTCTGAATTTTTTTTATTGTTCATTTACAAATAGATGAAAATTAAATCAAAATTATATATATACATTCGCATAAATGATGTAAAAATCAACAAAACTCCCACAACATATATCTGTATATGGCATACAATTTAATACTCTGCCATTCTTGCAATGATCACAAGATCATTCAAAGTAATTTTGCGCCTCTACAGATTTATATCCATTTTACGAAACTTTACATTGTGCAAGAAGTGCGCTATCTTGTACATGTATGTTTTATTTCTGACAGGCATTTGAAGGTATCCGAATGTCGAGAGTTGTTTGCAGATAGTCAATGGACCGAGTATATTTGAGTATGTAGATGGAAAGAAACTGTCACAGACAAAAAGAGAGAGAGCATAAATTATGTATCCTTCGATGAAACTATAAACCGAGGCCCCGTGTTCGAACGCATGCAAAACATCTTGCGCACACGTTAAATCCTTTTCCGCTTTTCGGAAGAGTAGGCCATTGTGTGCCGGAGGAACAATTTACAAAACCGCATACACACGGGGACTGGATGTAAAAAAAAAGCACATGAGTGCTTATTCCATTATCCTCGATATAAAAGAATAAATAAATTATCTTTCTATATATACATTTATTTATTTATTTATCCGATGTCTTGTGCACATACTCTACACTTGCAAACACACATTCATTCATTCATAAAAGAAATCCGAGCAAAGACCTTGGTCCACCTTTCGTTTTATTTGTGGTCATAATGTTTGCACTATTTTTCATCAAGTTCTGACAATCTTCAAGTGGTTCTAAAGTTTTTGTTTCAGCTGCGAGCCGGCTACCCAACCCTAACTCCAGAATTTTTTTTTTTGGCTGAAGGGGGAGGTAGGCTTTTCCCAATGCTCTGACCAGCAGTGACACAATGACTGACCAACCGACTTGTGCGCTTTTGAATACTCACACCATCATTTGAAATATCCTTGACCACAATGACTTGTGAATTCCATGCCAAAAACAGCTGTTAAGTTTTTAAAAAGAGGAATTGCTGCAAAGCTTGGTGGATCAGTGGTCTACAGGTAACGCACCTGCCTAGAAAGCGAAAAGTCCGGGTCGGAAGTGTGCGGTGGTTTGATCCCGTTTGGGCCTGAAACCCCCTGAAACCGACGCGCTCTCCCCCGGAGAGAGCACCCGAATTTCACGCAGAGAAATCTGCCTGACTTAAGTATATATAAAAAAAAAGTTAAATCTTGTATTTTTTTCAGGAAAAAGTCAGTTTGGGTAGTCAAGTGTCAGTGGTGTGTGCTCACCATTTGATTTTTAAACCTACTTTTATTTATCTGTTACAAAATACCAAAAATAATCGCAGAACTGGTCACCAGAAACTCATCTTTTTGTTCATCCTCTAAAAACAACAACAATCATTTTTACACATTCAAGTTGCAAAGGTAACTCAAATTACAAATAAATTATATACAATTACACAAACTACATAAATCGCAATTACATATATCATGTGTGATGATAAACAGTTTATCAACCATCATTCATTCCCAGCCAGACATCTAGAACAAGTTTCAGATCAGGGCAAAATAAAGGCCTTTTGACATGAAGTGTCTAACAAAAGCAAGGAAACCACTGATAATACCTGCAACCCCCGAAGTAAAAACACCTTAACATGCTGCATGTGAAAGGGGTTCCCAATTCACATCATCAAAGAGAAAACTCAAAACAAAGTTTCAAATGCAATATAGTTTGCACAAAAATGCGCTTTAAACCGATTTTGACCCCGAAATACCAGACATTACTGGGTAGAAGCAAAATAGTGGAGGCCATGAAACGCATAACTCAAACGGGTTTACCATACATCATGCAAAACCATCGTTTTCACTTAAAAATAGGTTAAAGACATAATTTAAGCCACGTCTTTTAGATTGTTATGATCACAAAAGTGTACAGACAAAGTACACACATGAACTTTCGTTCATTGGAAGATGACGTGTGGGGATTGCTTGGAATGATTAAATGCAAGTTGACCAATTAAACAACTGCCTAGATAGTTGAGAACAGCTAAGCCTCCAAAATAAATATTTCAAAATCAAATGCCAAAAGCCAGCCCATTATTGAATATGTAGATTTAAAATCATCGTTTCGTTTATTCAAGAAAAGGTGATCTTATGTTTGGAAAAGACTAGCCGTTTTGTTGGTCACAGCTGGCTGTGTTATAATTATGCTTTGTTTAAGCAGGAGAAAAGTAAACAACCCAATTGTGGAAGGAAAACCCATACCTTACAGCTGGGGAAAAGAGAAATCCAGGACAGACGAATGCTTCATAAGGTAAACCATAGTCACTACAAACAGTAACAACAAATATCAGGCTATGTTGGAATAATGATATATAAGTATACTGGATAACACAGCAGTTAATAATACCCAAATTCCACCATCAATAATGAAAACGAAAAACTATCACAGCAGTAAACTGCTTCCCTTTGAGCTCAATACTTCAAATCAAGTACATCAAAACAGCAATGATGAAAGGAGCAGCTGCTTTCGGGAATGAAGTCCAATAAAATGCTAAATGTTTTAAAATGAAATGCCCAAAAAAATGTGATCGGCAAGAAAAATGAAAAAGATAAGCACTAAAAATGCAAAGCTAACTGTTCACCAGCAAGTTTTGATGAAATGCACGTTTCACATCTACTTGAACAAGTGATCTAAAGCAAACAAAAAAAGACAAAACCCCATTAATACAGCCAAGTGTTTTGTATAATTATTTGCTTGTAAACAGTTTATAACAAGCCACTAAACAAAAATCACACACATGCTAAACCATTATCTTGTTTTATATAAACCAAGGTTTCACGATAGCATGAAAGTAAAAGCAAGTAGAAAATCTTAACAAAACAAAACCACAACCTGTACTACACTGTGTGCTTGCAGTGATCTAAAATATCACATTTATATACTGCAATTTTATTATGCAGAAAATCTTAACTGAAGTTGCAGAAAAACACAAAATGGACATAGATACAATACACAGGTTGGACAGGTGCAAACAAGAAAAAGCATGCAGCAATGAGCCTTGACCGATATAAAATAGTCTTAACAATACATTTTTGTGGGGCTTCCAACCTCTTTTCCCGAATTATTATGTCCTGTTTTGTTGTTTTTCAGTATTCTTTTTCTTTTTGCTTTTAATTACATTGTGGGGTCTCCAACCTCTTTTCCCTATTTTTGTTTCTCAGATTCAACAAAAAGAAAACGAATGGCTGTGATCGCGTACATTTGTGCTACTAATGGAATCACAGACTGCAGGGAGAGCTGCAGCTAGAGCAGTCCACTAATGGGCTGGGAGAGCTGTGACCTGAGGAAAGGTCATGTCCCTGACCTCTAGCAAAGCAAAGGGCAAGCGGGAAATGGGATAACACGACACAACTGAAATTTTACGCACATTTTAGAATAAAAGGCCAAAAGGGTTTTCACCTATCAGTTTTTGTGAAATATTAAAAGGGGAGATATCTTTTCTATAAAAAAAAACTGTAAATGTACAAGATGTTTTAAAGTTAAAATACTGATTTTTTTCTTTTCTTGACATGACATTCCGATACTTCTTTCACCTTTTTCAACATTATGGTGATTTCCAAGTGTCAATATTGAATACAGCTACAAAGCCTATAGCTTGCCACCACACACACAATCTAAATTTCATGCTATTTCAGAAACTTATTTTCACTTAACTCCCCCTAAACACACACACAGTTTAAATAACTTGTGTTGACTGCACAGTATAGCCTACATAAGTGGTGACTAATACCTCTAGTATACCATTCTAAATGTTTGCCTGAAGCACAGCACACACACGCACACATTCCCTATGCCTTTAATATATATACATGCTTCCCCTCCCTTTTAATGATGCCCCTTTTCTGTAATGATCCTCACTCCCAGTACCCGGACCCAATGATTATTCTATAATAGATTCTAAACCCAGTGATCCTGCTTCTGTTTTTGAATAAACCTTTTTCAACCCCTACTTCTTTCACATTACGTCTAAAACCAGCACCTAACTTTTGTTTTCAAATCGGCTTTATTTTCTCAAGTGCTCTGCACCAACTCACCCCTGAACCTGATCATAAAGTGACAGACTCCCTCCATCCTTATCCTTAGTTATTGAACCTCTTTCCCCATTCCAATATTCCAGAACATTTTAACCCTTCCCCATTTTTCTCTAAATTTCTAGAACACCTCCTACCAGCCCCAAAAGAACGGATAGTCCTTATGTCAGCATTTTTCTTCACCCGTGAAAAGAAAAACTAGTCACTGTGTCAGCATATACGTTTTATCTTCCTGTCTATTGTGTCCACATATGGGGCCAGGGTTAGAGTTGGGGTTAGCGTTAGTGTTAAAAACATGGTTAATAGCGGGCATGGGTCGACTGTCAGCTGGTCGGTCTGAATGTTAGAATGCATGTGGACACAATAGTACGCAGACAAACGGTGTGTAGCTATAGACACAATGGTACATTATCTCGCAATAATAGGAGCTTGAAATCAGAATTACTAGTCCTAACAACAGATACGGCTGTGCATTGGATTTCGGTGTTCGCGAATTTCCAGTTTTGCTATCAGGGTGGTTTCAGGCGTGATACAATTTGATAAGTTGTGGCCATTTAAAAAAGGATCCCAAAATAAATCCTGTGAGAAACTTCTAGCCAGATTTGTCCTATTTTCACTGCTCTACAATGTACCCCTCCTGAACACCCCTTACCCTTTTGTGCTTTTAACCGGATCTCCTTGTAGCTACCCCCTTTTCACACACACACACACTCTGAAAATATAGCTACCCCCTTTTCACACACACACACACACACACACTCTCTGAAAATATAGCTACCCCCTTTTCACACACACACAAACACTCTTTTTCACACACACACACTCTCTCTCTCTCTCTGAAAATATACAAACTTAAGTTTCATGAATACGAACCTCATAGAAAAATTGTTTTAAAGTGTGCCCTTTTTACATTTTGTGTATGTTTGAGGTATCTAACACTCTGCTACCAAATAATTGCATAGATTGTGAAACACTTATTTTCCAATAACTGCATTTTTTCTTTTTAAAAAACAATGCAAAATATTGTCAGTCATACAAGCTCTAAGGAGTATATCACAAAAGTATTTTCTTAATTGATCCGATTCAAAAAAAGTCCTGATTAAACCATATTAGGGCAAATCTTTTGCAACCCATTATCGTATATGGAAAAAAGATTCTTTTTAAATATAAAAAAAAACCAGCATTAGAAATAATTGCCACAGTGCCCGGCAAGGATGGGACAGGAGAATTTTCTCAAACAAAAATTCCATGGATTTCTTGTACAAAGGGGAAAAAACTCCATGATATAAAACATAGGTTCTTTCCAATCCTAATTTGAATTAAAGTTATGTCAAGACCAGAATACTTCAAGCACTCACTGGTTCATTATTTTTAAAAAAGACACCACAGATTTTTAAAATGTCTTTCCAAAAGTCAAAATTTATGCCAGGAACTGGTTTTTTCAAGCAATCATCTCATCTGATTCATCCCAAACAGCGAAAATATCATACAAAACATTTACAAGATGTTCTCTATTCCACGAACATAAAATGGACATGTGCAGATGTAAACTCCATTTAACAAAACTGATTTTTTTTATTTGATTTTTAAATCAATTCACTTAAAATTCCAACTGCATAATCAACCATGTAGCAGACACTAAGTCACTCAAAATAATGTCAAATACCAAGGCATATTACACTGTTCACTTTTCCTTGGTAGGAAGTATTGAAAATGCCAGCCAGTGCCCTATATTTCTTAATTTGAAATTACAAATGGACAACAACAAAAAACTTTCAATCTGCCAGATTGTTCTGCTTCAAACAGGCATTCTACTCTTTCATGTCATTAAGGTTATACTACTGTTCCTCTTTTGCATGCAGACAGTAAATCATCTTTTTTAATCATCACTTTTTGGGTATCGATTGTTTGGGGTTTTGCTTTTTGGGGGGTATTCCTTTCTCTACCTTTTCTATCTAACATTTTTCCTCTTATCGTTTTTTTTTTCTTTTATTTCCCTAATGTGTTTCTAACGTCTTGAGCAATAACTGCCCTAGTGCAAGATGCATGCACAAGAGCTGTGACAAATACGTACACTTTGTCAGGGACAGTTGCTGCTCTTGCTTGTAGCCAACCCACGTGATAAACAGCGTGACTGGGAATGGCATTTGTCTGGTTTATTTTTATTCTGTGTCACATCCATTTTCTAATCACAACTGCCCTTCGTGGGTTTTTTTCTCCATAAATTTCCACAGGGAGGGATGTCTTGTCATAGCCAAAGCGGTGATGGAAATTTCAATAACAGGAGATAGGAGTCGTCTTCTTTGACTGAAGTATTCTCATCTGTGATGGGTGTCCTCGATAGAAGTCCTTGAATACTGGTAGTGTCTTCTTTAAACTCTTGGATTCTTGTCATGTTGGAGTGTCATACAACATCTGAAAAGAAAAATAATAATTTGTGTGATTTGCTTGAAAAATGGCAGGAGAATGGACTTAGGGGCAGAGAATAAGAGGGTGGAAAGGTAAGGGTAAAGACACAAATTGCTTCACTCCAAATGAGAAATTTCTCATCCCAGCAAGACAATGGAGAATTTTTAACTTGCTCTGTATGTGTGTGTGTGTGCGTGCGTGCGCGTGAATGTGTGCGTGTGCATGTGTGTGTGTGTGTGTGTGTGCATGTGTGCGTGTCGTGTGTGTATACACCCTACGTTATACAGACATTTAACAAGTTCACCATTCCAAACGCTGTAAAAAAAAAATGTTAATCCTATTGATAGAATTCCCCAAACTGCTTTAGACTGGTATACTTCAGAAGGAAAAATACTGAAGGGCATTTAGGGGGCACAGCTCCGTTTCCCCCACTTTCAGCCCATCCCCTGCTAATTATAGCAGGAACTTGCCCCACTTGGACTTGGTCAAAGGAAGGGACGGGATACGTTTGGCCCTGGCCCCTTGACCGAGTTATGCTGGATTTTCATGCTGGGGGGAGGGGGTGGCTATAGCAGGAACATTTATATCAAGACAACATTTATTATTAATATCACAATGTATTGGGGCCACCAAGTTAGATATTTTGCTTTTATTGCATGGTGATCAATGACGAGGTTGAAGTGATGATTCTGCACTGAATTCAGGTAGCTCTGGTAAGAGATCTACAATAGCAACCCAGTGCGCACGGCGCGTGTGTGCATGCCTCGATATGCACGCATTAAAAAACACTTCCCAAAATGTTTTCACTCAAATAAAATTCTATGATACTAAAACAATGCTAATTTTCTAAATTAGAAAAGGAATCCGACATCTTTAAATGAAACTGCTTCAGTGGACAGTTGAGTGATTAAGTCCTGTTTAACATATTACTATTTTGAAATATGTGATTTTTTACACTTTTTATGTTGCGAAGAAAGAGCATTATTTCCATCAGCTAGTATTCTAACTAACTTGCCATAGACACAAATCGTTATCTCCCTTGCTTAATTTTTTTATTTACAGACAGAAGGCACGAACGTTTTCTTATTTATTTTATCAACTGGTATAGCAACAGACTTGAAATCAGAACTGCTTCGCC
Organism: Rapana venosa; assembly: GCA_028751875.1. NCBI lineage: Eukaryota > Metazoa > Mollusca > Gastropoda > Neogastropoda > Muricidae > Rapana > Rapana venosa. The sequence continues at coordinate 45,634,043 of CM054149.1, read as the reverse complement.
TAAATTGCAGAGGTAAACAACTGATCTTATGTGCAGTAATGTCCCTAGCCCTTTGTCCACCATGCAAAACTTTTATACTGACATAGCACAGGTAAGACTACATCAGGAGGCATAAGGTATGCCTTGCTGAAACTGACCAACGTAAATTCCTTCTTGAATTTGGTAACTGCTGATAGGCCCAGCCATAGGGTTTTGCGCTCAACCTTTTCTTCAACATCTTGGTGATTAGCATCAGAAACCAGTGCACACATCCAGCATGACCCAGTCAAGGGTCTAAGACCCTATGCTATAATTAGCGCCCCTTCTTGCATTTACCAAGTCTAAGTGCAGCCAGTTCCTGCTATAATCAGCAGCTGGGCTGGAATGAGATGGAATGGATAGCTGCTAAAAGTTTCTGAAACTGACAACTGTGTGATAGTCTACTCGATTTATGTTGACTTCTTATAAAATTTCAGAATTGTGGCTAAAACCCATAAGAATTTGGTAAATGGTTGACAGCTGCAAAGATTTGATTTTATCACTTGGAACAGTATAGATTTGTAACTGTTCTTGAGGTAAAATTCTACCTCTGGCTTTGTTGCTTCAGTTAAAAAAATGCTTTGATCTTGTTAACTCCAAAACAAAAAGAATTTATAATTTTTCTTTTAAAAGATTCTCAGTAATTTGTCATTTGATTTGTTGCTTTACAAGATTCAGCCCTATATAAATTCCATACATTATTATTATTATATTATTATTATTATTGGTTCAAATGTTATTTTATTCATTTTTTTGCTATTTTATTAAAACAAAAATTCACAATATCAAAACCTTTTCATGTTTTCCACACTTAAGTACAAATTAATTTGGTATCTGATCAAGTTACAAAAGTGAATTTACAATCCCTTTTCAAAGATGCATTACAGTTCTGCTTGTGCTTTATCAACTCAAATTTAAAATGGTGTGATACCTTTTTCAAAATATGACTCTGCAACCCCTAGTAGCGCTAAATAAACAGCAACAAGCCTCACTTCTATTGGCTGAATTAACATTGGCTAGCATTGTTTTGGAGCATGGTGGGCTCAAACAACCCTTGATATTGATATATAAAACTGAATTAAATGTGTTAAGCTATAGATCACTGGAAAGAAGAGATAATATGCTTTTAAATGAGTATAATTTTATAATAGTGTGTAGTGTTTATGATTATGTAAAAAAAAATCCAAAAAAAAAATCATGTTCGCACTACGGATCACTGTTCCACTGTCAGGGCCCCGGATCGATTTTAACACGATAAGCAAAGTTCTTGCGGTGCATAAATGTCATGATTAGGTAAACACTATTTCTTGACATTAGTTTTCAAAAAATAAGGAGTTTGTATCGCTTTATCGGTCACCAAATACTCGGAAAAGTTCAGCGACAGGATCGACGCCATCGCGACCGTCATGGCGGAATGTGCGAAGTGGTGGCTTTCTATGACAAAAATACAAAGATCGCTTGATTTCATGTGATGCAAAGTACTCAGCAGCATAGCGATTTGACTCAACAGCAGTTATTTCGAAGCCTCATTGCGTCAAAATAAAGTAAAACAATCTGTGACGTCGAAATCGCCGAGCGAAAAAGTCCATCCAGCAAAACTAGCACCGCTCGATTCAGTCCGATCGCGATCGATTTTTACCAAGTTTTTCAAAAATATTCCACAATCCTTACCTCATCGTCTCTCTCATTGTTTATTTCAACCAAATCCAGCCTCTAAAACTCCTCCTCGCTGTCAATTTTGTAAAAAAGCTCGAAAAACGCTTGAAGAAATTCTAGTGCAAACGCTGGCCGCCATTTTTGTTGAAGACGATCTCGGCAGGTCCGAAAAAAAATTAAAATACACTCTTAACCAATCAGATTCTTCGTTGCTTATGTGTGTCAAACGACCTTCACCCCTTTCTGCGGGCCTACAACGGCCTTAACATTCATTGGCTGACCTTTGAAAGCGAAAGTAAGCTTTCAACTATGACCACCCACGTCATCCCGGAATATTCCGGGATCCGCCACACAGCCTAGACCCGCCTTTCCTGGAATATTCCGGGAACCGCGCCATAAGACATTATCAATTTTGTTTTTAATTTTCTACTACCTCAATGATTTCTTACCTATTCATAGTTATACGACACTGCCACAGCAAAACCAGCAGTTCATGATGGCTGTATTTGGTTCCAGTCTCAGCCCCTGAAAGCAAGGGAGTCATGATCAATAACACGAAAACTTCTGATTTTCGTCGAAAGTTACATTCATCTGAGCATGTTAATGTAGGATCATTCTTTACAGGCTTATTGTAATCCACTTATATTTATCAGCTCAAATATTTCAGCTATTTGATTCTCACTTATATAAAGATCGCAGTTACAAACCATTAACACAAACCTGTAATTCTCTTTAAACCCTTTTTATTGATTTGAACTGCAAATGAACACAAGAAAATAATATGAAATACACAAACAGTTCTGTATATTTATATGACATTTCAAAAAGATTTTTCTCACTAGCAATCATGGACACGGCATTTCCCAAGTCGTTTGTTTACAAATGAGACAGGCGGAGAGATCAAGATAAGTGCGAGGACAACAGGACAGTAAATAACTGAAGAGGAAGCAACAACAAAAACCACCTTATGGGCAATTTTCTCTCAAGTTAAATATCTATTTTTTTTTAATCTGGATTTTTCAAAAAAAAATCAGAAGTGAGAGACAAAGACTTGAAGCAAAAATAGACACACCTTACCTGTTTTGGAAAACGCAGGCCATGCTAGCTGCCATAACATGCCCGGTCACTGGCTCTCGAGTCTAGGTCCTGGACCCTGAAAACCCATCAGCAAGACTGAAACATCCCTGCTTCTATGGTTCACATTACGATTAATTCTATTCATCACATTGACGGTTTTGATTTACAGTATTTTTTCACTAAGCCTTTTACATTTCATCAAATAAGTTAAATATCTTATATAATTGCTATCTTTTTTGTGTCAATTAATCACACACATAATGGACTATGACGTTAAATTAAATGCAGTATTTCAGAATATCTTTTGTTTCATTTGTAAGGAAGACGGGTTTTTTAACACCATCATGACACTCCCCATCCCAGATACAGATGCTGCTATGTTTGCAGCAACCAAACAAGTTCTTTTCTAGGAAAACTCTAAATAACTGGTAACTTTTTTCTCCTAAGCACATTACAGTGAAAAAGCTGAATTATGCATACTCAAGTCGCTCATCTGAGGCTATATAGTTTTCTATATACTTACACATGCAAGGACTTGATACAGCGTCTCCCCCAGACGATAGCCCCGCTCCTGAAGACTCCCATGATGATCCACATGACTCACCAGACAAGGACCCGAGTGGAATTAGGGGTGGAAAGAGAGCTTAAGGAAATGCTTTTCTAATGTATGGGTGTGATCAAATCACATCCCTCATGACCACTTCCCAGTCCTTTTAGGTGGTGACATTTTCCGACACTTAAGTCATGGTCACCAAGAGTGCTCTCCTTTGATCGGTCGCATCATTTTTTTTTCCATTCTACTGGTGTTTCACATCATTTTCTTGTTGATCTGTTGTCAGCTTTAGCACACATGATTTCACTGGATTCCGTTTCATTTTGTCAGATTTTTCTCTATACAGTCAGAGATGTAGTTCCCATTGATCCTTTAAAAGCAATTGATTTGGTAGTAAGTAACAAAGACTACGCTAAGCTCAGAACTTGGGAGACATTTTTTGGTTAGAGCAGGAGGAAATATATAAATGAAACCCATGTGGGGGGTTTTATCAGTGTCGACAAGTCTCATTGCTGATTTTGGTCATGCGTAGGAATCTGCTATGCAAGAAGCAATTCTGTTGCCGGTAGCTCAGCATAAAAGTTAAAATGGTAAAGTTTTCCATAACCTAGTGGTTGTTGGGAGCGAGGTGTTCTAGACCTCAGCTTCTCTAGGGGCCGGTATCTAGAGGGTGGCACCCATCTCCTCTCCCTCACTGCTTTACCTTCCCTGTCTCCGAAGAGGGCAGGTACCGTTTACAGCTGTGTGATATGAAGGACTATACATACCGAAGCCATGGTGCACAGTCACCCATCGGCAAAGCAACCACACTCAAGGCTTTCTAACTGTTGAGTGCGGTTCTCTCACGTATAGTGACCAGTCACCCATCCACAATTTAACCATGCTCAATACTTTCAAACCGTAAGATTAAACAGCACTGAGCGTGGTTGTCTCATGGATGGTGAACAGTCACCCATCTGCGATTGTAAAGCTACCACTCAATACTTTCTAACCTTAGCTTAAGGTTAAAACAGCATTAAGCGTGGATGGCTCATGGAAAGGGTGACCATGTGTTTAGCTTCAGTACTGGAGGACTAAACTGAAGCCAAGGCACACAGTCACCCGTTCTGTGAAACAACAACACTAAAAGCTTTCTAACCATTAATTCAGGTTACAAAGCGTTGAGTGTAGTTGTCAATCAGATAGTAACAGTCACCCATCCACAAGATAACCTCGTTTAATGCTTTATAACCTTAGCTCAAGGTTAAACAGCATTGAGCGTGGCTGTCTCATGAATAGTGACAGGTCACGCATCTACGATTTAACCATACTCAATACTTCCTAACCTTAGCTTAAGGTTAAAACAGCATTGAGCGTGGTTGGCTCATGGAAAGTGTGACCATGTTTGGCTTCAGTACTGGAGGACTGTACTGAAGCCAAGGCACAGTCACCCGCTCTGTGACAACCCCACTAAAAGCTTTCTAACCTTTGATTCAGGTTACAAAGCGTTGAGTGTGGTTGCCAATCGGATAGTTTACAGTCACCCATTAGCAAGGTAACCACGTTCAATGCTTCAGGTTAAACAGCATTGTACGTAGTTGTCTCGTGGAAAGGGGAACTGTTCATGTTCCTTGGCTTCAGTACAGTCCTACAGTTCCAGCTGTAAATGTGTACCTGCCCTCTTTGGGGACAGGGAAGGTAGAGCAGTGAAGGAGAGGAGATGAACACCAACCTCAAGATACTTGCACCTAGGGAAACCGATGTCTTGGATACCTCCCTCCTAAACGACTACACAGGTTATGGGACACCTTTACCTTACACTTATAGATTCTAATATTGAAGACCGAATTACTAAAGATGCTAACTGCTCTGATAATGATGCTGATGTAACAAGTTATCTAGACCTACACTCATGCAAACGCATAAAATATTTCGCCAAATGCTCCGACTCGGTCTGGTTTGATTTGAATATACACGAATCTTCATCAAAACAAGCAACAGAGCTATGCAATGTCTCCATTTTGATGATTGAAGCAGCTGGTACACTAGCCTCCCTAACTGCCGTGTCAGGGAGGAAACGATCCCGGATCCCCTCGTCACCATCATTGCTTTTCTTGCCGCTTGGTGTCGGATTCAACCCTACCGTTTCAAACAGGTCCTACTCCTATCTCAGACAGCCAGCTTGCCGCCTCCTACTACCACTCAACGCTCGATTTGAAGTTCAAGTTAAAAGTCATGTTGATTTAATGATTATGTGTCCCTTGTGTATGTGATTGAAGCCTCCTCCTACCACTCAAAGCTCGATTTGAAGTTCAAGTTAAAAGTCATGTTGATTTAATGATTATGTGTCCCTTGTGTATGTGATTGAAGCCTCCTCCTACCACTCAAAGCTCGATTTGAAGTTCAAGTTAAAAGTCATGTTGATTTAATGATTTTGTGTCCCTTGTGTATGTGAGTGAAGCTCCAGGCACACAGTGACTTTAAACAGCTGTCAATCTTTTTTTTTTACAGTTCGTCCTGTTCACACCAACTGGTCCAAACAAACAGATCTGAACGGTCTATCTCAACTACAGTGTCGAAAGGTAGAGTGTGTCAGGCTCTTAAGATTGAATCTTCATTCCAGATCTTAAAAAATAAAGCCCTTCCGTGTTTTTAATAGCTTTCCTGTATTCTCCATTCCCTACCCTTTAACACCACGGGCCTAGCACAGTGAAAGCCATGCATGCTTAGCATCGCGGAGTTCGTGATGAAGTCATTGCAGCAAAGTACCTGATAAAAGACAACCATAAATGTGTGAGAAATATTACATTGTCTAAGTATTGTGTGAACAAAGAAAGAGAGAGGGAGATAGAGAGAGACAGAGAAAGAGAGAGAGATGGGGAGGGGGAGAAAGAACAAAAGAGCAAGAGAGACAGAGACAAAATATTTCCTGAGTTTAATACTAATAAAGTACACGACCTCTTTACATCCAGCCCTCGGAAAAAAAGATTAAACATGTACAAATATATAAGAAAAATGATTTATAAACACATACACAAGTGCAAAAGAACAGGAAGACTGTGAAAAAAGAAAACAGAGAGGGGGGAGTGGGGAGAGAGAGGGAGAGAGATAATAGAGAAAGAGGGAGAGAGAAATATAAACAGAGACAGATGCAGAGAGAGACAGAAAGATTTTCGACAGATATTTGCCAAGGACATCCCCCTTGTTGTCAGGGTTTTTGTAGGGGTATGAAATGCTGTGTTGCCTACAAGACCTCGGTGTTTTGTCCCACACCAATAGTCACAGTTTAGTGAAGGGGGTTAAGTCCAGGATCAGATGAGAATTGAATAATGGGGGCGCGCGCGCGCGCACGAGTGAATGTGTGTGTGTGTGTGTGTGTGTGTGTGTGTGTGTGTGTGTGTGTGGTGTGTGTGTGTGTGTGTGTGTGTGTTGCGCTCTACAACAGTCACTGAGCAGCGTGTCAGTCACTGAGGCCAAACTCCCTCCAAAATGCAAACAGATATAAAACTGCTCTCGTTTACAAATCTTTATTGGGTGATCATCCGTCTGCTTGAAAATTACTTCTTACCAAAAAGCAGCAACAATTTAACAGTTTAAGAAATAAACATGGAAGGCGATCTTGTTCATTGTTTTACCCAACGTCTCCCGAAACTATCAGAAGCAGGCGATAGACCATAAATAGAGTCATATTCTTATGACATCTCCGTTAATTTTCCAAGCTGCTGTTTGACTCTTTTACTTGAACAGACACCTAACAGCAAGGTTATTTTTATGATTTAATGTTGATTCTGTCTACCTTCCTCTCTCTACCTCCCCTCATGCCCCTCCCCCTGCTTTTGTATCGGTAGTACAAGTTTGCGGGAGGCACAGAGACAGTGTGTGTGTGTGTGTGTGTGTGTGTGTGTGTGTGTGTGTGTGTGTGTGTTGTGTGTGTGTGTGTGTGTATGTGTCTGTGTGTGTGTCTGTGTGTGTGAGTGCGTGTGTGCGCGCGCGCCTGCCTGCTGCCACCAAGAAAGCTTACTTAAAGACCTAACATTCAGATATTAAACCTAGTATAGTGTCTACAACATTTAATACGTTATGTCATACTCACATTTCTAAATGGTGGCTGAAGTGGCATGTCGGCACCACAGCGGCAGGGTGATGGCCACAGCTGCACCAAGCTTGACGGCAGTTTCTTGCTGCTGGTGCCGCGCTTCTGTTCAGCCACTGCAGTGAAGGTAGCAAGATGTTGCAGTCTTCCAAGTTCCGACAGAGCGCCTTGGCCTCAGGAGTTGGGTTAGGCCATCTTTCAGAGTATCTTGTATGGTGAGCAGGGCTACAATGGTGTCTGGCCTGTTGTGTTGATGCTGCTGTATTCCATCTGCTTTGCTGCTTGGCTTCTTTCTTGGCTTCAAAACAGATCGTAGACCTATCTGCTGCTGCTTTTTTTCTTTACCAAGAAGTCAGTAGTCATTATCAAGCAAATAATGAGGGAGGGTCCACTGCAGGCTATCGTGTGGCATGTGCAGGAGGAGGCAAATGGACAGACTGTTCAAGTCAGTTTGGTTTTTGTTGAATTGTAAGAGTTAGTCTATGAGACTATTTTGTATGAAATATACAAGATGACTTTGATGATGGTTGCTGCAGCTTTACAGTCTTCCGTTTTCAGTTTTGTAGTTTGCGGAGCAGAGTTCAGTTGCGAAGTTAATCCTCTCTTTCTATCCCTCGGGGTATTAGATGTAGATCCCCACCTCTCCATTTCAAACAATCCTTGGCAAAGATATCAGTGTAAACGTGGGTCCAGGAGTCATTCAGTTAGGTCTGAGGGTGTTTAATGGCCAGTGTCTTTTTCTCTGGGGCTGTTGCGAGTCTTGAGAAATGCTGTGCTGAATAAGGGCAGAGGCCCCCTCACTCCAGGCTAGCACATCAAGATATTGAGATCTCTGTACGTTCAGTGTCAAGGATGTCCTGATATTGTTCAAGCATCTTGTTCTTGTGTATTAAGATTCGTTTAGGTTTATTTCTTGTTTGCTAGTATAGCATTTTTCTTGTTGATAGGCAGGGTGACGTTCAGTTTTTTGAAAGCCTGAAGATAACGTAGGTCGTCTTTCTGGCGCGTTCCTGTCAACATGAAGGTTTCGACTAGTTTTAATCAGCACTTAATCGTGTGTGTGTGTGTGTGTGTGTGTGTGTGTGTGTGTGTGTGTGGTGTGTGTGTTGTTGTGTGCGTGTGTGTGTGCATGTGTGCGTGCGTGTGTGTGTGTGGTGTGCGTGCGTGTGTGCTTTGAATGTTAAAAACTTGTTCATTGTTGGTTGCATGTGTAGGAGTTAGTTGAATGGAAACGCTTTGTTTTTGCAAGATATAGCGCTATATAACATATTTAGTAGTAGTAGTAGCAGTAGTAGTAGTAGTAGTAATTATTATTAGTCTAACTGCGCTCGTGATCTGACCTGGGTTCGAATCCCGTTCAAGGGGATATTTTTCTCTGGAGTTATCAGTGCCAACTCCACTCTCCCCAAATGTCCTCAGACGAGACTATAAACCGAGGTCCGTGTTCGAATGCACACACTTACAAAATTTTTGGTGATGAGGGGAAAAAAACCCATTTACATGAGAAAAAAATCGTCAAAACATTTATATGAACACTTTTCAGTTTTCCTGCCATTACCACGACGATGTGAATTTCAATTTTGGGGGACAAGAAAAATATCAGAACATTTGCATGAGAAAAAATTTATTAAAACATGTACATAAACACATTTCAGTTGTCCTGCCATCACCACGATAATGGTAATTTTATACAAATCCGACTATGTGTTCATAGCATTTTGTGTGTGCGCAATTCTATTTCGTTGACATGGGGTTTTTTTGAAACAGTAATTGCAGCTCAGAATATCTGAGGCTACCTAGAGGGGGGCAATTAATAGTTGCATACTAAAAATGAATTCACTATTGGTGAACACCGAGCTCTAGCCAAAGAACGATGAAGAAATTGTAAATAAAATAACGAATACAAATTACAACTTTTGTCATGTGCGCCTCCATCTAGCTTTGAGAAATACTCAGGTTTATGTCTATCACTTTGTAGTTCCCACAGCTTGGTAGCAGAAAATCACGAAATGAAATCCAAGTTCTACATTTGGTCCTGAACTATCCTTGTTTGTTTCAAAGACTTGAGCCAATGCTTCTATGTTTTCGCAGTTGTCTTTTTAAAGAGGGCTTCACACATGTGAAAACTTCAATACCATACTTATCTGAACTATGGCTAATCACTGTCAAGTCAAAATGGCGGCCTGAATTTTGAAACCGGGGTGCTGGTATACTAAATTTCTGACTTGAAATCATTGACATGTAAAATAAAAATGCACCCAGTAAAAATATTACCAACCTTTTTGTATAGTATGGAACCTTCATGCGGATGACAATGACAATTTCATTCGAAATTTGCTTGGACAGCAATACAAATCTACAAGTTCGGTTGCAAACTTCAGTCCACATTTCGCGCTCACCTCACGTCTCCACACTCCACGCAAGCGGGTACAACTCTGCTTAATTTGCTGTAGAGGGATTAGTCCTATATTTGACCAATCAATGACAAGTATTCCTGCTGAATTTGTTTTCCTTCAAGTCGCTTGCAAAATCTATACACACAGCACCATACCTGCAACCATTTGTTTTGAGTGATTTTTTTAAGTTTTAGTTTTAAGGTGGTATTTTCGCATTTGTTGCAAAAGATCTGAAGACTGTAAACCAAGGGCCTGTGTGCAAACACTGGGGACATAATTATGGTGTACAAGTTAAAAGCTCATTCCGTCTTTTAGAAGAGGCCACTTCGTGCCCTTTGGAACAAATAGTTTAAAAAGAAAAACTGCATGCACACGAGTGATGGTGTTTACACACCATCCCTGAAGTCCGAATGCGGCTACCTTAGTGGTGAGTAAAAACAGTCGTGTACGCGATGTCTCACATTGGTGAACCTTCGACTCTAACCAGGGAACGAAAAAAAATGTAACAGGATAACAAACAAAGTCCGGCACAATCAACAGAAATGATAAAAGTTACCTGTAGACTCAGGTCCACACTGCAGGTAGCGGTAAGGGAGCAGCAGTCTTGCCCAGTTGTCACACAGCTCTTGTGCCTTCCTTCTCCTCCTCCTCCTTCTTCTTCTTCTTCTTCTTCACTCGTCAGCAGTCAGTGCATTTTTCAGGCCGAGTCTCTTGAGCAAGTTCAACTTGGCGAGGACCTTCTTTCTTCGTGTGCTGTGTGCATAATGGGCATGTCTAGGTTTTTGTCACCCGCCTACCGCTAACCGGTTCTTCCGCATACCTGTGTACACGAACTGGTATTACTCTGCGTCAAATAAAAACGTGTCTTAGCCATGCAAAACAGTGCTCAACCCTGTGTGGGTGAACACAGTTGTGTTTTTCACGTGCACCATGTATGTGGGATAGCTTGACACAATAGTTCTCTCTCTCTCTCATCAGAATGTCCTTTTATGTTGTAGCTGTTTTCTTTATATATATATACATATATATATACCCATATTTACACTGCTCACGCGCTTGTGTGCACGTGTGCATATGTGGATGTGTGCGTGCGTGTGTGGGTGTGAGTGTTTTGTGCGTGCGTGTGTGTGTGTGTGTGTGTGTGTGTGTGTGTGTGTGTGTGGTGTGCGTGGTTGTTGTCATTGTACAACATACCATTATTCCCATTATACATCCATATGATAGCTTTTTCCACTCAAATTCAAGATCTGCCAGCTTACAGACTTTATGAATAATCTCTCCTCTCTCTCTTCCTCTCTCTCTGCATAAACAATGTTACCTAGACCATTAGATCTTGTAATATGGCCACAACAATGTATGTTTGTGTGTTGTATGGTTTCGTTTTGTTTTTCTAGACTAAATTCCGCAGATTTTTGTATGAACTGATAAAATGCCTGATGATTTGGCACCTCTTGTTTTTACTGATATGACCACTATATCTATCTCACTGCTGAAAATCTACATGCTTGGGGATTTTTTCACATTCTTCTGAGGATCACCAAAGCTGAAACCAATGGTGTATGCAGCTGTTTTAGCCTAACATTAAAGGTAAAGGCATTCCAACTTTGGGGATGACATATAACCATGACACTTTAAAAAGGAATATCATCCCTTCCACCAGCATGAAATGGCCTACTTTTCTAACTCAATGGAATTGCTGTCTAAATCTGGTCAGGACGAAATTGGACGTGCTGTTATAGATAGATAGATAGATAGATAGACAGATAGATAGATGGTTAGATGGTTAGATAGATAGATAGATAGATAGATAGATAGATAGACAGACAGACAGACAGACAGACAGACAGACAGATAGATAGATAGATAGATAGATAGATAGATGGATGGATGGATGGATGGATGGATGGATGGATGGCTGGCTGGCTGGCTGGCTGGCTGGCTGGCTGGCTGGATAGATAGATAGATAGATAGATAGATAGATAGATAGATAGATAGATAGATAGATAGATAGATAGATAGATAGATAGATATCACTCTCAGATTGAGAAAACAAACCATACCATCTTTCAAGGTAAAGATTATTCTAAGTACTTTTAGGATTTAGACAGATGATATATTCATAGATTTCTCACTTTCTCTGTGTGTTTTGCCTTGAATTAAGTCAGTGAATGCTAAAAGAACAAAAATATTTACACACACACACACAGACACACAACACACAGAGGCTGAGGGCAACAAAGTGTTAGTATCAACCAGCTAACCCACAAGAAGAAAAAATCATAGTGATATTGCACACAGTAATGTTTCCTCAGACTCAGGAATCACTTGAAATAAACTTTACCAACACTGCCTCTTTCAGTATGTACCTCTTCTTTGTCACCTCTTTGGTCATGAAAATGTGTGGGTGTAATGATAAAAAAAAGTTCAAATGCATAAATACAAAGCAACCAACAACTGAAAGGAAAGAACACATTTCAAGGGATACTGATTCAGGTAAAAAGCGTGCATAGTTTCCCTTGGATTGAGCGTGATTGTTTATATATCTATAAACACCTATGTGCTTTGTTTCATCCAGTCCCCTTGTGTATGCAGTTTTTTTTAATTTTGAGACAGACAGACAGACAGATAGATAGATATACAGACAGACAGACAGACAGACAGACAGACAGATAGATAGATAGATAGATAGATAGATAGATAGATAGATAGATAGATAGATATAGATAGATAGATAGATAGATAGATAGATAGATAGATAGATAGATAGATAGATAGATAGATAGATAGATAGATAGATAGATATTATGTCGTATAAATAGTTACAACACATTTATACAACACATTGTCTTGAAATAGCTTGGGCTACCACACAATGCGTTTCATCTTCTTCCTGGAATTCTCAGAGAGTAATTTACTGTTGACTGTCATGTGAGCGAAAATGCGTCAGGCTGCCATTAAGTGCCTGACAAGTCAGACCCAGTTCTGGTGTGGGAGAGAATTTTTACCCTTTAAGTTTTTTTCTGAAAAGACAGGAGAATGGACCAAGAAGGCAGCACATAGACAAGGAGGTGACAGGAAGGAATGGATGAGGCAAGAAACAGTGTTTCTGTGTGTGTGTGTGTGTGTGTGTGTGTGTGTGTTTATATGGTGGTCTAATGGTCAAGAACCTATCTAGACAGCGAGAATTCTAATTAGATCCCCGTTTATTCCATAATGTTTTCCCCCATTCATTATTCCGTGAGTGCTGGTCTTGGTACTAATCTTTCCGATGAGACAATAAACCGAGGTCTTGTCTGTAACAAGAGTTCAGTGCACGTTAACAAACCCACAGCAACAAAAGAGGTCCTTGGCAAAATAAGCCCTTTTGATAGAGAAACAAATACACATGCAGACATGAAAATGAAAAGAGACAGAAAAATGGGAAGCACTGCTCTTGTGGTGACGCGCTCTCCCTGTACAGAGCAGCCCAAATTTCAGGCAAAGAAATCTGCCGTGACTGCAAGTGGTATACAAACACAAATGTAATTACAAATCCTTATTTTTGCCATAAAGACAATAAGATGGAGGAAGTTTCCTGGAACTTTTAACCAAAACCTTGAACGTTATGAAGTCAATCTTGAGTAGGATCAAGAAGTTATATTCCATTTACTCCTGAACAAAACTGAATTTTGAAATAAGTTTTCCTTGTTGTGTGGAAAATCAATGTTAAGATTTTATTAAAACTGCAAAATTTCTATACAGAGAGATAGAGAGAGAGATTTATTCTTTTATTTCGGGGATAATGGAATAAGCATCCATGTTCATCTAGTCCCCGTGTGTATGCAGTTTTGTGAATTTTGAGAGAGACCGACAGACAAACAGACAAACAGACAGACGGACAGAGACGAAGAGACAGAGACATAAACAGACAGAGTCAGAGACCGAAAGACAGAGAGAAATAGAGAAAGAGTCACAGAGACAAGTTAACCAAAATATCAAGATGCACATAAAAGGGAGAAGAAAAACAGAGAATAGAAGACAGACAAAGAGGAACACGAACATACGAGCAGATGGCAAGACAGACAGCTATATCCAGAAGAAACAGACTTCTACAGGCACTTAAAAGAGAACAATTCTCTCTCACGCCGAAGTCGGATGCGCTGGACCTGATTTGTCAGGCGCTTAACGGCAGCACAACGCAATTTCGCTCATATCATATGACAGACATCAACAGTTGCTGTCTAAGCGTTTGATGACGACGGCGACGAAGAAGAAGAAGAAGAAGGAGGAGGAGGAGGGTGAGAAGAAGAAGGAGGAGAAGAGAGGAGCAGCAGAAGAAAAAGAAGGAGGAGAAGGAGAAGCAGCAGCAGGAGAAGAAGAAGAAGAAGAAGAAGAAGAAGAAGAAGAAGAAGAAGAAAGAAAAGAAGAAGAAGAAGAAGAAGAAGAAGAAGAAGAAGAAGAAGAAGAAGAAGAAAAAGAAGAAAAGAAGAAGAAGAAGAAGAAGAAGAAGAAGAAGAAGAAGAAGAACAACAACAACAACAACAACAACAACAACAACAACACGAAGAACAAGAACAACAAGAACAAGAAATACTACCAACATTCAAACACACACGTACGCACATGCGCTTGTCCGCATGACATATGCCTGCTCTATCCTCACCCCATTCCCTAACTTCTCTCTGCCGCATACATTTACCCTGGACATTTTTATCTGTTATGTCTGAGTGTCTTTGAAACTCGCGTGATGAACATTCTGGAGGGGGGAGGGAAGTCTGCTCCTACAACTTGTGATCTATCGATCCTCTGCCCACTCCTCTGCTTTTTCACACGCTTTGATCTTTCTTTTTTTATGTCAGTGCTGTCAGAATGGTTGATGACGCCCTTGATGTCTAGCATGTTTCTTGATATTCTTGAAATCACTTAAAGTAAAATATTTTTTATTAGAAGAAAAAAAATATGGTAATTTGTCATCGCTACTGTTTTGTTGTGATTTCTTCCTAGTGAATTGACAGTCTGTTAAAAACAACACACAAGCTATGCGTTATATATGCATGATGTGTTAAACAAGGTGCAGACTGTCTTTAAAAATCGTTCGTCTTCCTGAACCAGAAAATTAAAGGAGGTCATTCCATAAATAGAGGCAGGTTTTCACAATAGCAACAACAACAAAAATCTCCACCATTCAAAAAGTTTCGTTCTTTCCTTCAAACAGTAGCAAATTTTTGATTTGCAAAGAGTTTTGTTTCTTTCCAAACTGTAATTAAGAGTCTTGTTTGCTGTAAAATACCTTTCAACGTGTGAAATGTTTGAAATAAGGGATACAGTAAACACATAGATACAAATAAAAAATATTTGAAAACTGTTTATCATACTCCGTTATACAGGCAATCATCAAAGCAAGACAAAAAAGCAAAACAACGATTCGGAATATGTACAAACAGACAAAGTTACTGACAGACAGATAAACGGACAGACAAACAAACAGGCAGACAGACAATCAATTACATTAGA
>CM054149.1:45603778-45613778 GCA_028751875.1 Rapana venosa | reverse complement strand
TCGGTGTTGTGTCCTTGGGAAAGACACTTTACTCCTATTTTCCTCACTCCACCCAGGTGTACAAGTGGGTACCAGCTCTGCTGGGGAAATATCTGGCGACAGACTAGCGTCCTGTCACAGGGGTGGTGAAAAACCATCAGTTCGCTTAACGCTACAGAAACCGGGATAAGCTCCGGCTCTATGGGCCTTCTGGCTCGAAAGAACATACTTACTAACATAAGGAGGGAAAAAAACATGAAAAATCGTTCTCAGCTCTTTTTTTAAATTTTGAATTTTTATCTAATAAAGCTTTCTCTGTTTTGTTTTTTAACCGTTTAGAAACGTACAGATTCGATTACACTTCGAGAAGTGAGAATTGGCAGACTAACTGACAAGATATGCTGTCGTTCATGCAAACAAAAATAACTGACAGGTTCCCTTAAAAATAATGTCTGAAAAAGATTTGCTTAAGACTTTTGAGTTGAGATTCTACATCCAGAAAATAATAAACAATAATATCAATAGCATCAAAGAGAACAGGACAGAGGAAGTGAGGAAGAAGAGGGTCACAAATGAGACCGACATTTTATAGACAAAGATATGGAGCAAGGAGGGGGGAGGAGAAAGAGAAACAGACGTCAGACAGACAGACAGACAAACAGAAACAGAGACAAGAGTATATAGCTGCTCTATAGAGAAAAGAAAAAGTGGTGGTTTATTTTGTCGTATTGGCCAGAGTTTCTCTTGTGCCTTTCGACATAATTATTTGCAACTCTGGGAGAAGGGAGACAACAACCAAAAGTGTGCTGGACAAGAGCGGTAGGAGTAGCAGGGGCTCGCTCATTCAGACCTAAACGCCACAAAAACTGTTTCTTGACAGTCTCTTGCAGCCTAAAGCGTGCATGTTTTACAATGGTTCCAAAAACTTGAAAGCTCGGTTTTGTTTTGTTGTTGTTTGTTCAGGGGGGGGTTTTGTGTGGGAGGGGAGGGGGGGGGTCTTTTTGTTTTAGGGTCGGGGCATTTTTCTTGTTGTTTAGTTGGGGGTGGGGGGGGGGGGGGGGGCTACTCCTGAGCTAGAGCCCCAGATTTTGCTAATGGTGAGACTTTGCATATGCAACCGTGTGTCAACCAATAAGGTAGCTACATTTCATCTTCAAGCATGAATTTTAAAACACGATGCAAGCTTGCTTGCGATTGTCTTTTCTTTTTTTATCTTTTCTTTTTTCTTTTTTTTTCTTTTTTGGGGGGGTGTGTTTGTTTAGTTTATTGGCTTGTTCGTTTTTAACTTTGTCATCCGTTCCTACTACCGGCGTGCAATAGCCTACTCTTCCAAAAGGTGGAACGAGTTCGAACGTGCGTTCAAGATGTTCTGCGTGCTTTGTGTAACAAAATCCCGATTTGTAGTCTCATCCGAAGAATTTTTGACGAAGTGGAGTGGCTACACGTTTAAACTCTACGGGGAAAATCCCCTCAAACAGGAGTGTCAGTAATGGCTTGAACCCTACCCATTACATCTTGAGCTCAACACTCGAACCACTATGCTATCCCACCCCTGCCCCCCACCCCCACCCCCAACCCACCCCCTCCACCTCCACCTCTTCCTCCCAGCCCCTCCTTCCATCAAAGTACCGCTTCAAACATAGCCTTTTCTGTGTAAAGCTGTGCTATCCGTCATTCAGTTTTTCTGCTGCTTTTCAAATGAATCCCAACAAGGCAGGTGGACAGACAGAGAAAAAGAGAGAGAGAGGAGAGAGAGAGAGAGAGAGAGAGAGAGAGAGAGAGAGAGAGAGAGAGAGAGAGAGAGAATGAGTCAGCAGTCAGCTAGCCAGCCAGACAAATAGACAGACAGACAGACAGGAAGACAGACAGACAGACAGACAGAGATATAGAGACAAATTGAAGGAGAGACAGACCTTGAGAAACCAAATCTTGAAATAAATGAGCTAGAAAGAAAAGTGAGAGAGAGAGAGACAGAAAGAGACACACAGAAAGGTGGAGAGAGAGACAGAGAACTCTGAACTCTGAACATTTTAAATGTACTTCGGCTTTGAGCCATAATACAAGTGAAAGGGACGAAGGGGAGTGGTAAGGAGTAAACGAAAAAACTTCAATCAATTGTCTAGAAACGGAACATGTTCAAATACAAAACATACCACTAAGGGCATTATCTTTATCATCGTCCTCAACACAGTCATGACTAAGAGCTTCGTCACTGTCACTATCGGTGATTACAATCCAGACACACATCACCATTATCTTCATCACCTTCAACATCAATGTTTATTGACAGAGACGAGAGATGGAGAGAGAGAGAGAGAGAGAGACAGACAGACAGACAGACAGACATAGAGAAGACAGACAGACAGACAGACAGACAGACATACAGACAGACAGAGACATACAGACAAACACACAAACACACATACAGAGACACACACAGATACAGACAGACAACAGACAGACGGACAGAGTGACAAGACCGTAATCAGAACACACACACACACACACACACACACACACACACACACACACACACACACACACTCACACACACACACTCACAGACTCATAGACACACACACACAGAGAAAAAAATAACTTACAACCTACACTTTTGAAAAGAAAATGAGACAGAATAAGAAACAGGGAAAGTTTTTAAGTTCTTTTAACAGATGGGCTTTGTCGTGAGTCATAAATACACGCTATATAACTCCGTCATGAAAGCACATAGGGGGAGTCATATTACAAGAAGAGATTTTTTAAATAGAAACTCAAATCTACACGACAGCTGTTGGAGAGAATGAATGAATGAATGAATGAATGAATGTATGAATGAATGAATGAATGAATCTATATTTTTCAAGGGTAACAGAATAAGCACACATATACTTTTTTTCATCCGGCCCTTGCATGATTAGGGACTATCAACAAAACAAGGGGGGGGGAGACAGACAGACAGACAGAAAACCAGACAGACAGACAGACACAGACAGAAAACGGACCAGACAGAGACAGACAGAGACAGACAGAGACAGAGCGAGACAGAGCGAGACAGAGAGAGAGAGAGAGAGAGAGAGAGAGAAGAGAGAGACAGAGACAGAGACAGAGAGAGAGAGAGAGAAAAAAACTACCCATTTAATTTCAACAAAGACTGAAAGGGGAAAAAATAATAACAAAAATCAATATGCAAAAAATATCAAAGCAACAAACGGTCATACGTTTTGTAGTGGCGCATATAAACAGGCCTATCTTAACACCACATTCGCACTATTCATGTCTCTCATCCGTTTCCTTTCTATCCTTGGAAATTGTATATACCTAGCGTTCTTCCTTCCAACTAAAAAGTGATGAATGATTTTTTTTTTTGTGGAAGAAACTGGGCTCAAAATCCTTCTGGGTGTCAGTTTTCTACCCACTGGTGTTGCTTGTTGAAATGTCTAGCTCTTCTTCTGCTAATACTGAAATAGTTACTCGTGACACATCCACGTCTGCGGTTCCCTCTCTCTGCCTCTCTCTGTCTCTCTCTCTCTCTGTCTCTCTCTCTCTCTCTCTGTCTCTCTGTCTGTCTCTGTCTCTCTCTCTCTCTCTCGTGAGGTTCGCCTCTCCTTTTCTCCCCAGTCTGATTGGTAAAGTGGACTGAGTTTCTAGTCCAGCAGGTCGACAAAAAAAAAAAAACACGAATAGTCTTAGGTTCAATTCCACCCCAACACACACACACACTTTCGATCCCCGCTCGGCTCGGTGTTGTGTCCTTGGGAAAGACACTTTACTCCTATTTTCCTCACTCCACCCAGGTGTACAAGTGGGTACCAGCTCTGCTGGGGAAGTATCTGGCGACAGACTAGCGTCCTGTCACAGGGGTGGTGAAAAACCATCAGTTCGCTTAACGCTACAGAAACCGGGATAAGCTCCGGCTCTATGGGCCTTCTGGCTCGAAAGAACATACTTCTACACACACACACACACTCTCTCTCTCTCTCTCTCTCTCTCTCTCTCTCTCTCTCTCTCTCTCTCTCTCTCTCTCTCTCTCTCTCTCTCTCTCTCTCTCTCTGTCTGTCTGCTCTCTCTCTGTCTCTGTCTCTCTCTCTCTCTCTCTCTCTCTCTCTCTCTCTCTATATATATATATATATATATATATATATATATATATATATATATATATATTTATATATATATATATATATATTAAAAAATGACAATAACAACGCAACTGTGTTCAGCTTCATTTCTCCTTTTATTTTTGTCAGCAAATTTTCGTTTTCCTCTGAAGCTTCCTCAGGCTGAATATATATATATATATATATATATATATATATATATATATATATATATATATATATATATATATATCCCTAAGGGCGGGGACTGGATGTAAAAAAGCACATGGATGCTGATACATTATCCTCGAAATAAAAGAATTTGTAATTCTCTCTCTCTTCTCCTCTCTCTCTCTCTCTCTCTCTCCTCTCTCTCTCTCTCTCTCTCTCTCTTGACTTGAGGCTATCAAAAGTTGAGTCACTTCTGGTCGGAGCACTCGCTTTCCCCCAGCCAAGTTAAGCAGCGTCGAGCGTGGTTACCAGTTGGATGGGTGACCGTTTGCGCGCCTTGGCTTCAGTACAGTTCCCCCAGTTCACCCAGCTGTAAATGGGTACCTGCCCTCTTTAGGGTCAGGGAAGGTAAAGCAGCGAGGGAGAGGAGATGGGCGCCGCCCTCAATATGCTGGCCCTAGAGAAGTGAGGTCTCTGACGCCTCGCTCCCCTTCGACCTTATAGGTTATGGGACTCCTTTACCTTTTTTATTATTATACAAGTAGGTTGGGGGGGGGTATAATTGTTTGAGGGGTTTTTTTCATGGTGGGTTGACTTTCTGTTATGAAGAAAACTCAGATATTTTGTAAATCTATGAAATCGGATATATTGAGGGGGGGGGGGGGGGGGGGGTTGTCTGGCGTCCTTCAAATTAATGTGATGATTCATGGTGGGCGGAGGGAGGGGAGGGAGGGGGTGGGGGAGAGAAGTGTGTTCCTAAAAAAACAAACTTGTAAGGTATCAATTGTCTGCCCACTCCTTTGTTTTTTTGAATGTTTTAATCTCGTCCTGCCAATCCTTCTAGAATTATTAATGAAATCTTGCTGTCCATCATTTTCTTTGAAACAGATTGAATTCAAATCACTCCTGATTTTAAAAAAAAAAGAAAGAAACAGCAACAACTTCAACAACAACTTCAACAACAACAACAACAACAACAACAACAACAACAACAACAAACGCTGTGGGTGTTTGTTGCCTGCAGTTGAAAAAAAACAACCGCTTTTTTTGTGCTGAGTAGACACTCTGTTATAAGCGGTAAAGATTTTCTTATTTATTAAAATATGATCAGCTTTATTCCCTGAAGTCGGAATGCGATTAACTTAATGGTCAAGGTGTTCGCGTACCCTTTGCGGTCGTTGGGGAGCGAGGTGTCAGAGACCTCAGCTTCTCTAGGGGCCAGCATATTGGGGGCGGCGCCCATCTCCTCTCCCTGGCTGCTTTACCTTCCCTGATCTTAAAAATTACCGAAATAGTGTGTGTGTGTGGGGGGGGGGGGGGGGAGGGGAGGAGGGGGTACCTTACCGCTGGTGTGCCTGGAGCTCTAGACGATTGTTGAAAAAAACAACCTTCAACTACACGGTGATAAACAAAAAATCTTCTGTTTATTCTTAAGAAATGTAAACAGACAACTTGAAACAACAACAACATGTAAACAGACAACCTAAAACAACAACAAAATGTAAACAGACAACTTAAAACAACAAACAAAATGTAAACAGACAACTTAAAACAACAAACAAAATGTAAACAGACAACTTAAAACAACAAACAAAATGTAAACAGACAACTTAAAACAACAACAAAATGTAAACAGTCAACTTAAAACAACAAACAAAATGTTAACAGACAACTTAAAACAACAACAAAATGTAAACGGACAACTTAAAACAACTACAAAATGTCAACAGACAACTTAAAACAACAAACAAAATGTAAACAGACAACTTAAAACAACAACAAAATGCAAACAGACAACTTAAAACAACAACAAAATGTAAACAGACAACTTAAAACAACAACAAAAATGTAAACAGACAACTTAAAACAACAAACAAATGTAAACAGACAACTTAAAACAACAACAAAAATGTAAACAGACAACTTAAAACAACAACAAAATGTAAACAGTCAACTTAAAACAACAAACAAAATGTAAACAGACAACTTAAAACAACAACAAAATGCAAACAGACAACTTGAAAACAACAACAAAATGTAAACAGACAACTTAAAACAACAACAAAATGTAAACAGACAACTTGAAACAACAAACAAAATGTAAACAGACAACTTAAAACAACAACAAAATGTATACAGACAACTTAAAACAACAACAAAATGTAAACAGACAACTTAAAACAACAACAAAATGTATACAGACAACTTAAAACAACAACAAAATGTAAACAGACAACTTAAAACAACAACAAAATGTATACAGACAACTTAAAACAACAACAAAATGTAAACAGACAACTTAAAACAACAACAAAATGTAAACAGACAATTTAAAGCAACAACAAAATGTAAACAGACAACTTAAAACAACAACAAAATGTAAACAGACAACTTAAAACAACAAACAGGCTGCTCACAGAGTAAGGGGAGACAACATATGTATTGAAATATTTCTTAAACCTCGCTCAGGTTTTTAAACCATGGGAATTGTTTAGCTGTAAGATTTTAATTCCCCAACTGCTTCAAAGAGCCGGGAATGGTTTACATTTTTTTTTCCAACAAGGAAAGAACATCAGTCAAATTGAATTTCTACTTCCAAAACAAAGTACAACAAAACATTGAGAGAGAGGACAGGAGAAAGAAGGACATAGAGACATGTATAATTATTGACAGAGACAGAGGCAGGCAGAGACATGGGATAGCCTAGTGGTTAGAGCATTGCGCTCGTGATCTGACGGCCGGATTTGAGCCACCACCGAGACACCTGTTCAAAGGGGATTTTTTTTTCGTCTGGAGCTAACATCAGTGCTGACTTCACTTCCCCCGAAAAGTCCTTCAGATGAGACTACAATCCGAGATCCCGTGTGCGAACGTGGGCACAGCATCTTGCAAACACGTTAACACCCGTTTCACCTTTCGGGCATGTAGGCCATTGCATTTAGGTAGGAACTGGGGACCATTTTCTGGGGTAAAAAACCCCAACTACTTGCAGTTGCACTAATGTGGTGTTTTCCCTATGTCGGAATGCAGCTACCTTAATGTTGGGCAAAAAAAAATGGCGCATACTCAACATTTCACCATCGTGAGCTTTGAAACTCTAGTCCCACCCCCCCAAAAAAAGCAAAAACAAAACCCCAAAAACACGAAGAAACAGACAAGTACAGACAGACACAAGGACAGATACAGAAAGGAGTAATCAATGTTTTACCCCAAGTTTCCATCGTGTGTGTGTGTGTGTGTTATATATATATATATATATATATATATATATATATATATATATATATATATATTATTTTTATGTATTATTTATATATATATATGTGGTGTTGTGTGTGTGTGTGTGTGTGTGTGTGTGTGTGTGTGTGGTGTGTGTGTGTGTGTGTGGTGTGTGTGTGTGTGTGTGTGTGTGTGTGTGTGTGTGTGTGTCATTCTGAAAGAAATGAGACAAAAACTGAAAGGGTTTGGTGGGTTGTGGAACAAGAGAGAGAGAGAGGGGGGGGGGAGGGTGATGGAAGGTAGAGAGGGGGGGGTAGCAGGGGTTTAAATCAGACTGAACGTTGCAAACTACTCCTGACAATTTTTCCACAAACTAAGGTGTGCCAAATGGAGGCACCCTTTCCAGCATTGACTTGTCTTTGTAAGTTATGCTGTCTCTCGTTTCCTCCTGATGCAATTCCAAAATCCTACCGATGAAGAGAGAGAGAGAGAGAAGGGGGTGGGGGAGGAAGTTAGGCACATAGAGGCAGAGACACAGAATAAGAGTCAAAGAGCGCTGAACCAGAGACACAAAGTAGCTAGACATCCGTCAGTCTCGTAAGACTATGGAGTTACGCTCTAGGTGTTTATACACCAGAGCGCAAGGCCTGGGTAAGTAAGTATGGAGGGCAGGATGTTACCCATGCTGCAGACGACCATCCACCCCCCCCCCCCCCACCACCACCACCACCTCCCATGCCCCCCTCCACGTCGCTGGAATGGTCCATTGGAAAGAAAGGCAATCGCCGATACACATGGTTCCAATGCCGTCGCAGGAGTTGCCAGAACGATGCTGTATACAGCTCTTAAGAACCAACCGACATCCGGGATGGTGTCTAAACACGACACCTGTGTGCATGCTGAGGATTTTTACTTTGTCATCCGCTCCTACCGGCACACAATGGCCTACTCTTCTGAAAGGCGAAACGGGTTTTTAACGTATGCGCAAGATGTTCTGCGTGCATTCACACACAGGGCCTCGGTTAATAGTCTCATCCGAAGGACTTTGACATGCGGTTCGATTTTGTGGTCAAACTGGGAAGAAAGGGCGAGGCTGGGAATCGAACCCACAACCTCACGGTGTACTTGTTAGCAGGCGAACGTCTTAACCATCCTGCCACCTTCATTCAGAGACACAAAGACAGAGACTATAGAAAGAAGACCAGAGATAGAGAAAGATCATCTTCACCCTAACTTTGAAAAGAAAAGAAGACAGGACCACACACTCTTTTTTTTTTTTTTGGCCAAACGTGTCAATTCTTTTCAGCATACGGCTTTTATTATGAATTGTGAAAGCATGTCATACACTAACAAAAAATAACAACAAAAACAACAACAACAACAAAACCTCCTTCAAGAAATCGAATGGGGGAATATTTTTTGTTTCGTTTTAATTTTATTCTTTTATTTCCAGGATAGTGGAATAAGCACTCATGTGCTTTTTTCATCCAGTCCCCGTGTCTGTGCAGTTTTGTAAATTCTGTCATCTGTTTGCACTGGCACACAATGGCCTCCTCTTACGAAAAGCGAAACAGGATTTAACGTGTGTGCTATATGGTCTCAGTGCGTTCGCACACGGGACCTCGGGTTGCAGTCTCATCCGAAGGACTTTTGGGGAGAGTGGAGTCGGCACTGATGTTAATTCCAGATAAAAAAAATCCTTTAGAACGAGAATCGAACCCGGGTCAGTAGATCACGAATACATCACTCTAACCACCAGGCTATCCCGTCCCCTAATGCAGCTAGCAACATATTCGGGAGAAGAACAAAACCTCGATTTTCAAAGACTGGTGTCGGGGAAATGTATTAGCGGTCATCACTTCAGTGTCAGCACCTACTCAATCTGCCAGCTTTCTATCGACACTCATAGCATAATTATTATTGAAACCAAGCACGATGTTTTGATAGCACTGTGTGATTTTATGCAAGTACTATGTGTTGTTGTTGGGGTTTTTTGCAAGCTCTGTGTGTTTTTATGCAAGTACTATGTGGGATTTTTGTTGGCTTTTTTCCAAGCACTGTGTGTTTTTTACATGTAAAAATTGATAGATGCAAAGAACAAAATTTAAGCACAAAGAGACAGACAGACGTAAAGACAGAGACAAACAGACAAACAATATTCGTGTAGCATCATAAACCAAAGTCGAGAAAAATAATAATCCCAAAATTTGAGACTGCAATTATTCAAACTCACTGGAACACGTACAGTTTCATATACCCATAACCTCCTTGGGAATGCCGGGGGGGGGGGGGGGGGGGGGGGGGGGGGGGGGGTGTGGTTATAAATAGCATCTCTATCTTCTTAAAATTATGTGCTAGGAATTCCCTCTTTTCTATCCGTCTCTTTGTTTCTGCCTTGTTCCTTTTCTTCTCGTCATCTCCTTCTTGTCTCTTTTCTGCCTCCTTGGTCCATTCTCCTGCCTTTTTTTTCAAGAAAGACTTAGAAAATAACAATTCTCTCTCATGCCGAAGTCCGATGCGCTGGGCCTGACTTG
>CM054149.1:45516278-45598778 GCA_028751875.1 Rapana venosa | reverse complement strand
CAACTCGGCAAAGAGTGGCATGACTTTTGAAGAAAACCTGTCGCTCCTTGTTCTTGTCCTTGTTTGTATTGACTTTTTCTTGCGCTGACATTTAACATATTGACAGTCTGTTGGAAACAATAAAGGTAAGGGCGACGCGGGGTAGCCTTGTGGTTTATTTATCTATTTATTTTATTTATTTATTTATTCTTCTATATCGCGGATAATGGAATAAGCACTCATGTGCTTTTTTTACATCCAGTCCCCGTGTTGATGTATTTTTTAAAATTCTACAATCTGTTCCCACCGGCACACAATGGCCTACTCTTTCGAAAAGCGGAACAGGGTTTAACGTGTGCGCAAGATGTTCTGCATGCACTCACACACGGGGCCTCGGTTTATAGTCTCATCCGAAGGACTTTTGGGGAGAGTGGAGTCTGCACTGAGGTTAACTCCAGAGGAAAAAAACCCTTGAACGGGAATCGAACCGGGGTCGTCAGATTGCGAGCGCAATGTTCTAACCACTAGGCTATCCCGTCCCGTGGTTAGAGCGTTGAGCTTACATTCTGACGGTACGGGTTCGAGACAGGGTTTTTTGTTGTTTTTGTTGGTGGTGGTGGTGATTTTTTGTTGGTTTTTTTTGTTGTTGTTTTCTTTGTTGTTGTTGTTTTGGTTTTTTCTTTGTTTTTACTGTATGAGTATGACTATTGTGTTTATTATTTTTATCGATCCCTCGCGTAGGTACAAAAAAAAAAATAGTCTACATGCAATCTTTTTTCATTATCCTCGAAATTAAAGAATTTGTCATTGTCATTGTCTGTCTGTGTGTCTGTGTGTCTGTCTGTCTGTCTGTCTGTCTGTCTCTCTCTCTCTCTTCTCTCTCTCTCTCTCTCTCTGGATAGACTGAAACTCATTGAAAAGATACACACCTTTGCCTGTAAACGTTTTCTAAATGTACCACTCAAGGTACCAAACAAATTTGTTCATGGAGAAGTAGGACGCTATCCATTATATATAAACAGTGCAGTCAGGTGTATTCGTTACTGGATGAGACTGTTGAAAATGGACGTGAACAGACTACCCAAGCCAGAATATCTAATGATGATTAACATGGATGAGCATGGTAAAACATGTTGGGTAAGGCTACTTAAGAATACTCTGTTTAATCATGGTTTTGGATATGCATGGCTGCATCAAGGAGTTGGTTGCAGACGAACTTTTATATCGTTATTTAAACATAGAATGATAGATGTGTATTTACAAGAGTGGAATGGATCTGTCATGGTCAAAGACATATATCAAACATATAGACTGTTTAAAGCTAACTTTGAATGTGAACGATATGTTGACTACTTAGATATAAAATGTTTCAGAGACTGTTTAATAAAACTTCGTCTTGGCTTACTACCAATTAATGGATCATCTTTTAAAAGAACTTTAAAGAAAAATATTGACCATTTATTATGTGTAAGCTGTGTAGTGTGTTGGAAGATGATGATCATTTTCTTAAGAGCTGCATTCTTTATACTGATTTAAGACATAAGTATTTGGACTCTAGTAACCAACCATACGTGAGTTTGCTAAAACATGGTTCAGTTTCTTCCATTCGCAATCTCAACTTTTATCTTTTCAATGCTTTGATAGTACGGCAGGAATATGTTGAAAATTTGGAGAATGGATATTGAATAACTGTTTAATGTACACAACTGCTTATAGTAGATAATTTGGTCTCATTTTTGGATAGTCCCATGTTACATTAGTTACGTTTTGGCAGTTGCCATATATGTCATGTTTTGTTTTGGCTTCGTTTTGATATGTTTGGTTTGACCCCCATTGTAGGGGCTGGTGGCCTGAAGAATAAATTTCGTTCATTGTTTATTGTTCTGGATGAAAAAAAAGCAGCAACAAACAAAAAGATATGTTAATACTTATCTGTAACCGTTGGGAATAAATACTCTCTCTCTCTCTCTCTCTCTCTCTCTCTCTCTCTCTCTCTCTCTCTCAATGAATGATCATCTTTTGATCTCATAGAACAGGCATCGTTAATGTGTCGTCTCATTACCTGCCGCCACTGTAAAATGACATTAGTACTGATCGATGGAAACAGAATAGGTGGTCAGAGAAAGGGAGAGAGAGAGGAGAGAGAGAGAGAGAGAGAGAGAGAGAGAGAGAGAGGAGAGAGAGAGAGAGAGACACACACACACACACACACACCGCGCACGCGCGCGCGCGCACACACCACACACAACACACACAGGAAAGTGGGGTGGGGGTGGAGAGAGAGAGAGAGAGAGAGAGAGAGGAGAGAGAGAGAGAGAGAGAGAGAGAGAGAGAGAGAGAGAAAAGAGTGGGAGAGAGATTTGATTTGATAATTGATTTGAATTGGTGAGGGGGAGAGGGGGGGTGGTCAGTGGGAGAGGAAGAAAAGGAAGAAGAGTGAAGGAGAGAGAGAGAGAGAGAGGAGAGAGAGAGAGAGAGAAGAGAGAGAGAAGGAGAGAGAGAGAGAGAGAGAGAGAGAGAGAGAAGAGAGCGTCGCCACAAGAGCAGCAGCACCCATTATTTCTTTCTGTTTTTCCTGTCTGCAAGCATGTTGGTAGTTGATTCCCTTTCAAAACGGCTTTTTTTTCTGTCTTTTTTTTTAACAGAATTTTGCCAGGGACAACTCTCTTGTTACCGTGGGTTCTTTTATGCGCGCTGAATGCGTGTTGGCACATGACATATTGTCTCATCCGAATGTCTAGCACCCTGACCACCACTCATAGTCTAGAGGAGGGAGGGGGGGTGGGGGGCAGGGGAGTTAGGGGCACAAACAGAGATCGAACCGCTGCACTTCTCACTTTCTAGTCAAGTGTTTTACCTCTCGATCACCAATCCACCTCTAAAGTAGGGAGAAAGTGTTGTTTGCGCATTGACATGCTGTAATGGAAGAAATTTGAAATTATAATTATTTTTTTTATTTTAAAGATAGAAGTCTTTACAACATGTTGCTTAGAAATTTTACCAAAAAATGTATATGATGGTTTGTCTGATTTTGGATTCCTTTTGCAATAAATTGGAGGTCTTGGGTATTGAGAGGGGATGAATTAAATGTGTGGGGAGGTGGAGGGGTATGTATGTGTTTTGTGGGTATGGTTGTATACATGTGATATCTTCAGTTTAACATCTATTCACATTTAGTGATTTTAGACAGGTGTATACATGTGTGAGTGTGTGTGCGTGTGTGTGTGTGTGTGTGTGTGTGTGTGGTGGGTATGTGTGTATACATGTTGTGTGTGTGTGTGTGCATGCGAGTCCACAGAGGTCTGTTGTGCGAGTGTATGCGTGTGAGAATGTGTGTGTGTGTGTGTGTGTGCGCGCACGCGTGCGTTTGTGTGTGTGTGTTGTGGGTATGTATGTGCTGTATACATTTGTCTATGTGTGTGTGTTTTCAGAATCTATTTTCAAATGTCACAGATTCCATGCTCTCTCTCTCTCTTTCTCCAAGCACCATCCATCCATGAACAATTTTTTTCAAACATCTGTCACACACACACACACACAAACTACTCCAAACGAAAATCCAGGATCACAACGTTTATTTAAAACTGGGTAAAACAGAATCTGTAGGAAAATCTAAACCATTGCTGTACCATTTTCATTTCACACACACACACTCACAAATAAACACACACACATACACACTCACAAACACACACACAGGCACACAAGCGCACGCAAACACACACACACTCATGCACACACCTAAACTTCACATGACATAGACACACTGCAATGTTTTAGTGTGTAGTTTCTTCTTCTTCTTCGTCACATGCTCAGACAGCAACTGCTCTTGCCTATCATATGAGCGAAAATGCCACAAGCTGCCATTCACCGCCTGACTTTGGCATATAATGTGTAGATGAAGCCAGTCAATGATTCACACAGGTTGAACACATCAGCACACCTTATTAATAAATTGATCAAAAAAACTGAACCAAGAGAAAAATCAACGTGGCAATCACTGAAACTAAATTATAGAATGATTACAGTAACTCTTACCTCCAAATGAAACAAAAGCAAAACAAAAATAAGAGAACAGATTACAACAAAATTCAAACAAAACATTCACTGGACACAGAAATGGTGAACCACCATTTTAACAATGATCACTCTTTTGAAGCAAGAGAACCGCAGCATCAATAGTTTGTCCTACCTGAATTCAATGTAGACCGGTACATATTACAATTCAAAATGTAACACCTGAAACTTATACTACAAAGTTATTTCTGTCATTTCATTTCATTTATACAACTTTAAGTCACGAGATTTCTCTGTGTAAAATTTGAGCAGCGCCACCCTTCTTTTTTCTTTTTTCTTTTTTTGGGGGGTCTGCAACTGTATTTGTTTCCCTATCAGAGTGGCTTTTTCTAAGAATTTGCCAGGGACAACTCTCTTGTTACCGTGGGTTCTTTTACGTGCGCTGAATAATTTTGTGTAACACACGGGACCTCGCTTTATCGTCTCATCCAAAAGACTAGCGCCCAGACCACCACTCATGGTCTAATGGATGAGGGAAAAGTTTCAGGCCCAAACGGGATTCGAACCACCGCACACTTCCGACCCGGATTTTTCACATTCTAGACAGGCGCGTTACCTCTAGACCACCGATCCACCGATGTCAGGGGCAGGAAAGTATAGTGGTTGGAACACAGCTCATAATCTGACAGCCAGGATTTGAGCCAAAGTTATTTCTGTCAGGGGCAAGAAACCATAGAGGTTGGAACACTGAGCTCATAATCTGACAGCCAGGATTCGAGCCAAAGTTATTTCTGTCAGGGGCAGGAAAGCTTAGTGGTTGGAACACTGAGCTCATAACCTGACAGCCGGGATTCGAGCCACCTCCATAACACCCATTCTGGGGGATCGTTGTTCCCCTGAGTCTGTACTGACTCTACTCCCTGGAAAGGCCTTAGGATGAGACGATAAACTCAGGCTTCATGTACAAATGTACGCAGAACATCTTGTGCATACATCAATACCTGTTCTGCCTTTCGGACAAGTAGGCCTTTTCATGTACGTAGGAACAGATGACAATTTTTCTTTTTTAAGTAATAGTAGTAGTAGTAGTAGTAGCAGTAGTAGTAGAAGTAGTAGTAGAAGTAGTAGTATTAGTAGTAATTTTTTTAAAAGGTATGCACACTAGTGTTGAGTGTAGACATCATCCCTGAAGTCAGAATGCAGCTACCTCAACAGTGGATAAACGGTGCATTGCACAAAATGTCACCATTGGTGAACCATGGGCCTCTAAGCTAGCCCAGGAACAAAACAAAACAAAACAAATTTATGTTTGAATGTACAAACTCAGAAAAATGTTGAAATGTTGCTTGCTACAAAATCTTTTTTAAGTACCTATTATATCATATTCATGACCTACAAAGTATAACATTAACCCCACCCCCCCCCCCTCCTCCTCCTCTCCCCTCCCCCCCCCCCCCAAAAAAAAATAATAAATGAAAAAAATCAAAAAGGAAAAAATATTTGTGAAGCAAGGCTGATGAATGAAGACTGACTTTGTTTTTTGTTTTTAGATGTTGTTGGGTTTTTTTTTAATAGCATGCTAACAAACCAGATGTGATGTGACAACAAACAAGCGGAGTTTTCATTTCATTCATGAGGTTTATAGCCCCACCAACCACAAAAGCCATTTTGGGGGATGCATTACATAAGGATGTAAATGGGTGAAAAGGGGTGACAGAGGCAATAGGCCTGAGGTCAAAGTACCCTGACTGGAAAGGAAAGTGCCACTTTCTTTCCAGTCGCAATTTACGTGTGCCAGCCCAGCCTGAAGAGAGTAAAGGACACAGTGGCTTCCAGGTTTTTACCATTATCATAAAACTTGGTTGTAGCAGGGCTGCAGCTGATTAAAATATGTTGCAATACATGTTTCACAGTCTGTCAGACCTTGGGGGTGGTAGGAGGGAGGAGTGGGGGTGGATTCCCGCCCCCCTTCCCAATACTTCATTCCATGTATCTTCTTCCTCTCTAGTTACACAGACACAGCAGACACCAATATTTCCACACACACTTTGGCAGCTACTGATATATATCATATGTACATTCATGTTTTGTGCTAAATACTCAAACACATAGATTTGTAACTTATGAATAGTAACTTCAACCAAGTTGTGTATAGGACAACTCTGTGCCCATGTGTGTGTGTGTGCACGCGTGCGCGCACATGCATACGTGCGTGTGTATGTGTGTGTGCGCGCATGCGTATGTGCGTGCGTGCATTATGCAAAAAAGTGTTCATTCATCTGTAAGTGAGCAAGCTTGCCCGCTCTTGCAGTCTTGACTATGACATAAGTATGTGTGTAGATTCACTGAAGACACAAAGCGACGAAGCACCATAACACTATCTCCTGCCAGTCATGGCACTTGAGTCAAACTATTTACACACGTGCCTGCCAGGATGTCACATCCCCAGCTGTACTGTCCAAAAGTTCTGAATTCATACACAGCTTCAGTTGAGGCTTTGACACATGATCTACACACTGATGCTCCTTGGTCCAGAATCCTGACAATGTCTAAGAAACACAGATCTGTGAGAATGTGAGAGTTCCACTTTAGGTAATATGGCGGGTGAAAAACGGTGATAGTTGTCCGCGCACTCAGGTAAAGCACCACTCTGTAACATAAACAGTGAATAGTTTAAACAAACAGATATTACAAACATCAAACAATCAATAGTTTAAACAAACAGATATTACAAACATCAAACAATCAATAGTTTAAACAAACAAATATTACAAACATGGTACACTGCAGACCAAAATCTAGGACATAAAATTTCAATAGTGAAATGTGTTTCAAAAGCACACATACACACACACACACAGGTCATATACTTTAGCAGGGTGATAGGATGTGGCTTAGTGAAGGTGGGATAGTTCTGATACAACCTTTCCCTTTTCCACCTGACTAGTGAATATGTGTGTTTCTGATTGAAGTTTAACCCAAAATTAAGTAAATCAAGCTGAGGTCCTATGTGTAACAGGCATTTAGAGTAGGCCTATGTCATAGAATCCACAGCAACAAAAGAGTTGTCCTTGGTAAAATTCTGTAATACTGACAATACTTTTTTCCAGGCAGAGAGCTCCAAACTTAGTTTAAATGCTGAGATTGGAGATATATATATCTGCCATAGCTGAATTTCTGTCCTATTACTAGCTTGAATGGTGTGTGTGTGTGTGTGTGTGTGTCTGTGTGTGTCTGTGTCTGTGTGTGTGTGCGAGCGCATGTGTGTGTAGATCAGTTCACATTATTACATACAAACACGAATGACAGGCCTCAGCGCACACACAAACATAAATATCACATGCACAGGCCTAGACCAGCAAATAAAATAGAAACCACTCTAGAAACAATTGTTTGGGGTTTGTTTTTTTCCTTCTTTAAAAAAGAAAGAAAAGAAAATGGAGAACACTTTGTGCTTCCATAGTCCAAGGGAAACAACTCATCCATCACAATGACCAAAAATCTATCACTTCTCTCCCCTGCTTTTATAGAAGCACTTCAATCTCACAACCTTTTACCTTTCACTTTTAGTCCTCTAGTCAATGAAGTAATTACAGGGTTCATACAGACTTGGTGGGAAAAAATTTAGGGCCTTTTTAGGGCTTTTTAGGGGCCATTATTTCCAAATTTAGGGCCTATCCGCAGGGTATCAAAGTGTATGTTATCAACCTTTGTACACATTTACTTTGATAGACCAAGCTCAAATTCATGTAAGCAAAGTCTTCTCGTCTACAACTGCATGATGGATATTGATTATTGACACAAATTCAAGTGAAGTTCTAGAATAAAATGTCTTTTACTCATAGATACAACAATGAATTAAAATCCTCACACAGTAAAACATCCATGGTGTGATGGAAGTGTCCATCTCTTGAAATACAAAGTAAAGTGAAAACTGAAATGTGTCTCCGATTCCAAGATATTTTTCACAAACAGCTAGCAAAGTGAATTTAAAAGACACTATCCCTCAAACTTCATCTGATGTGAACTAGTCTCCTTGCCTTACCAAAGATGCAGATGGTTGCCCGGTATTAGAACTGGTAATAACAATACCCTCACACAGTCACAGTGCCTCTTCCAAATTCTGCTCCTTTATTTCAATCCCACACATGCGTACATGCAGGAATTCAAACACACACACACACGTGCGTGCATGTACATGCATAAAAGAGAGAGACAGAGACAAAAACTGAGAAAGACACAGAGAGAGGCTGCTGGACACAAGTTCTCTTCACTATGAATACATGTACAGGTCCAGTATGGTCAATGCAGACAGAGAGGTAGGCTAAACACTGGCTTGAAAAGGATGCCAACACCCTCTGCCCAAAGTTGTTTTTTTTTTAAACAAGAATCTTCAGATCAAGTCGGCCAATAACTGAATAAGCTGCAAATTTTAAAGTAAAGTCAACTAAATCGGCCACATAGAGCGGTGGAAAATATTCAAACATTTGTATTTTACCTGTACATTTGTAATATTCAGGCATTTGTGACTTGCCTTATGAATTGGATTTGTTTCTGTATGCATTCTGCAGGAAATCTGTGGGATAATCTCCTCAAATAAAGAATAGATCTGGCTACAGGTTTTATTGTATTCCCATTCTGACACACGTCTCTATCACTGACTGCCATTTTGTAAAATGCGCACAGGAGAAACAATAGGCCTTGCTATTCACAGCTCAGCTGTGCTAAAATTGAAAAATCTCATAGAGAAGGACTGTAGCGCAGTAAACAGAAAACTGGTAATATTTTAACTCATGATTGCAGTTTCATAGTTAAACATCATTTTCCAAACAAATTACGGACATACCATAGTGGTAGGTAGTTTTCGGCATGTAAAAAATAACTGATGAAAGCAAAGCGAATATGCCCTTCCAATGGAGGCAAATTACCTCCCTTGGCAAAATAGGTGGCGCGACATAAATAGCAGACGACAGGCTCTATCGGTCATAATAGGATCTTTGGACATCCTTCTTGCTTTCATTTCTCATAAGTTTTATTTTGTGTATTTGTTTAATCTACATTTCAACAGAAACTCTCACTCATGGTTCCCATTTTTAGGGCTTTTTAGGGCCTCCAGGGCCATAGGTCTCATTTTTAGGGCTTTTTAGGGGCCTTATTTTGGATCTTCAAAAATCAGGGCCTTTTAGGGCTTTTTAAGATTTGTACGAACCCTGTAATTAATGACTCCAGTTCTCAAAGACTGTTTTTATCTTAATTTCAACTAATATACATAATACATGTAGGCCTCTCCCATACCACTCAACTCACACACTGACATAGGAGTGGTGGTTTGTGCATGGTGGTGGAACGGATGGCAAAATTTACAAAACCGCATACACACGGGGACTGGATGTTAAAAAACCCACAACACATGAGTGCCTATTCCATTATCCTCGAAATACTAAAAGAAAAGCATAAAGCTAAATGGTGGTTCAAAAGCTGTTTGATTCAACGTTTCCCTTTACTCATGCAATCTGTCATGGAGGCAATGAACTGGGGTTTTTTTATAATTTATTCTATTTTTATTTTTTATTTTTTATTTTATTATGGAATAAGCACTCATGCGCTTTATTATATCCAGTCCCCAGGTTCAGGTAATATGACTAAAGCAAGTTGAACCTTGCACGGTTCCTCCTCCCAACTCCATATTGCAGGCTGTGTTTTGGACATGTTCGAGTCATCCATACCACCAGCCATAGCAGGCCCACTCTTCTACTGAAGGTGGATGGGTTTTTTAAACACTGTGCGCAAGATGCCATGCAAGCTTTCACAAAGGAGACTTTGAATACATCCAAGTCTCGTTCATCCCCATAGTGGGAATACAACTACCTTACTGGGGGGAAAACTAGTGTTGAAAATATAATTATGCAAAATTTCACCATTGGGGAACCTTGGAGCTTACAAACACACACACAGTCTCATTCAAGGAGCATAATCATCCATCCCTTCCAATCTAATCCTATCTTGCTGTTTATAGCCCAGTCATCCCTTCAAGCTAAACAAGCCCCTCAGCACAAAACAAAGATTCGAACCACCTTCAAATCTCTGGTTCAAAGCTCAAACCACCAGACTATTGCCCCCAATCCCTTTATAAAATTATACCTTTTTTTTTCTCTCTCTCCAATATACAGCATTGTCATTCATAAGGGATAAAAAGTGGCTTGTTAGTGTACATTCAATTATCTTTTTGCCTTACTATTCTTTTTCCTTTCTGTATGCACGCGTTTCTTTTCTTTCCGTTTGTGCAAGTTGTATCCTTCTTCTTGATTCTTGAACTGTGCTTCTGTCATTTTCATTTAATTTACTGCATCTTTGATTTTTTTTTTTTTTAATAGTTATTTACCTTACATTGTTTCTCTACTTCTTTCGTGTATATACATATATATATATATATATATATATATATATATACATATATATATATAGAGAGAGAGAGAGAGCGAAAGAGTTAACCCTTTACCATTCACATTTCTTACAGAGAAACTCTCTGTAGTATTCAGAAATTTACGCTGTTTTTTCAGAGAATAAGGTACTCAAGTACACATAGTCCTGTACAGTTACTATTGCTCGCAGAGCAGTCATATTTGGCCAAAGTATTCATATGATGTCATACTTTGTTCTGCACCCCAAGATGTGTGTCCTACCTACATGTGTCGTGCTGCTGTCCCCTCTTTGTCACCAAATACAGGTAACATTGCAGTGACATCATGCTGTTAGTCTACAACTACCCTCTAACATGCGCAATATACATATGTGATTAAAAAAAATAATATGAGTGGTCCTGCCTGAATGTATCCTCCATCGCATCCACCATCATGGTAATCCAATCGAACATTCACACGTCACAAAATTACTGTCACCAAGTCTACACTTTCTCAGTGGAAAGTATTCAAACATATTGAAAACGACGTTGACTAATGCGCGTATATACATTATTTACAAATATATGCTGACGCCTACTATTTACACAGACACTAGTGTGTCCTTCACCAATAGCCAGTCACATGGCTGTCACAATGCAGGTGTCACAACCAGTGTCGCGTCCAGGTGTGTTGGCGTGTTTCTCAGGTAAAAATACTGTTTAATTTTGATAAATCTGGTTTTCGTCATAATATTACTGATCTGTGACTCAGAAAATCTCAAATCAGTAGACCAGTAGAGATGAAGCCTCGGCAAACGCTTGATCCCCATCATGATCAAAACTGACAGGTAAGCCCTAATTTCATCAGGTGTTGTTTCTGTCCTAATGGATCTATGACTAAGCCTTTCACAGCGATCTTTTGCCTGCATAATTGTCAGTTTCATCTGCTACAATTTGAAAAAAATGTTGGGGCACAAACAAAACAAAGTAATCTAAGAGCTTGGCATTCAGTGGGAGAGTTTGTGCCGGCCCAGTCGGCAGCGTGAAGTCTTGCACTGTGCAAGGCACTTGTGCGCCGCACCATGTCGTCTGCTATGAAGCCAACGGAATATTATCCAGCATCACTTTCCGACTCACTACCTTCTCCTATTTCATCTCTTTCTTCTACATCTACTTCAACATCGGATTCAACATTTTATTCTCTTTCGAACTGTTCCACTTGAGCCAAAATAGCTTCAATTTCCACATCAGTATATTCCTCCCAAATCGTATGCTCAATCTTTGCTGCCATTTTTAGCTACAAGAAAGCGTGGGAAAGACAAAGCCAGTCACTGGCCAATTTCTTGTGAACGGGAGGCTGTGTAGCACTGAATTTCGTGCCCATTCCTTTCTTAGTTTATGCTGACCTCAGTGGAATGTTCATTCATAGTGTGCGTGTACTAGGTAGAGCTTAGTGCATGAGGGAAAATCCCCACTAGGCTGAAATGATGTCCAGTGGGCTGCGGCGGGCATAAATATATGAGGGCGAGCGGCGGGCTACGGCGGGTAAAATTGGGAAAGGGTTAATCTAAAAAAAAACAACCAAATTTCAGTTTGTATGTGGGTGTGCATTTGTGGGTGTGCGTTAGTGTGCAACTGCAAGTGTGTGTGCGTGTGTTTTAAAAATGGCATAATTACGTTTCATTGGCATCCGAGCTACAATAACAAATCTCTTCTTGATAGTAAAACTACAGACTACTCACACTGTATCAGCCAAGCTGCCCTAACACTCACCTTATTTATGCCTTAACAGGCTGCAAGGCGACCATGCTCTGTCCACACAGCGCTCCATTCATCTCCTCCAGGGCCATTTCAGCCTCCTCCCTGTTGAAAAACCCCACTACAGCATTGCCTGTCGAGGTGCCGTCATCCCCATACAGCTGCCGGATGGAATCAGGATCAGGGTTGTAGTCCTGGAAAAACTCCACAATGTCGGGGACAGTGATACCCTTGGGAAAGTTCTGGCAGGCCACATAGAACAGTCGGGGATTCAGCAAGTGAGCGGGCACGTTCATGAAAGGGGTTTCGAATCTTCTGGGCGGGAAACTGCGAGGGGCTGGGGCATCCTGACCGGGCCTGACGCTGGTTAGACGAGCTTTTCGTAAGCGCTCGATCATGTCCGGTTTAGCCACAGATTTGACAGCCACGATCTGACTGCCCAGTGATGTTTTGTCACGCTTCAGGGCCTCATCCTTGTCTTCCTGGGTGTCGAACTCCACAAAGGCTTCTCCGGTGGGCTTGCTGTTACCGTCATGCACAATCTGGACACCTCTGTGGGCAGCAATGTTTAGTCCACTGAAGAACTGGCGGATGTCATTGTATGTAGCCAGCATTGGAAGACCTTGGATCTGGACACAGAAGCCTGGTCCCTGAACCTTGGGTGGTCCATGAAACCTTGGAGGCCTGTCCTCTGGCCCAGGGAACCTAGGGGGTCTGTCGTCTGGTGCAAAAAACCTGGGAGGTCTTTCACGCGGTCCAGGAAATCTGGGAGGCCTTTCACCTGGTCCATGAAACCTAGGAGGCCTGTCCTCCAGTCCATGGAATATTGGAGGTCTATCTTCTGGTCCAGGGATAAGGGGAAGCCTTTCCTCTTGATGTGGTCGTGGAAAGTTCATGTTGGGCTCAAAGGCAGAGGCTGGGCCATTTCTTGGCCCTTCAAGGCCAACAGGCAAAGAAGGTTTGTCTCCAAACAGGGATGGCCGTGCTGGCATTTTTGGGGCCAAACCCATGAGAGGTGGTCTGGCACCCATAATGCCAGCACCAGCTGGAAGTTTATCCAGTGCAATTGGTTGTTCAGCCTTGAGGCCTTTGATTTCCTGGCTCTTTGCAATGCAAGCATCCATGTCTTTCTGGTTTCCAGGCGATAACTGCAGTGCTTTGGAACCCAGTATGTGACCATCATAACCCATGGCTGTTTCAAAATCTTTCGGTGAAGCAGTCACAAGGTAAGCTGTGCCTGTTGCCTGAGTTTTGTCATCATACTCTATGAACAATGGTTTCTCAACACTGGCAAGTTTGACAGCAGAGAACAAGTTGGCAATATCTTCTCGCTTGATATTTGGGGGCAGACCTTGTATCAATACAATGTTGCTGTCTTTGTTGTCTTTCTGAGTGACAGGAGATGCGGACGCCTTATCTTTTTCAGTGCTGGACGGGGGCATCTTTGTCTTCTCATCAAATTCTTTCTTGCTTGTGAAAGCGAGAGCTACTGGAGTGCCAAAGATAGTTTCTCCATTTTTCGCAATAGCCTTCTTAGCTTCATCAACATTTGGAAACTCCAAGTAGACTTCTCCAGTTCTCTGCCCATGAGCATTCTTGATGATCTTGATGCCAGTAAACAGTAAATCACAGCCAAAGAAAAACCGCTGGATCTCTGTGGTGGTATAAGCAGCTGGAAAACCTTTGGCATAGATGAATTTACTGTCTGTGATCTTGATTTGTTCTTCAGGCTTTCTGTCACTCCTCCCAGACTTCTCAGATCCTTTGGATCCCGAGTCTTTGGAGTCTCTATTGGAAGAGCGATCTCTGTGTTCGCTTCGGTCTCGACTTCTTCCTCTCCTATGCTCTCTGTTTGGACTTCTGTCACGGGTGTGACGGTGATCTGACCGCCTGCGTTCATCTCTTTCTCTGTCATCTCTACTCCGATGAGCCCGCGCCTCTCTGTCTCTATGGAAATCATCTTCATTTTGCATCAGCGGCTGTGGGGCTTCTGCTGCACCTGGGAAAAGTGGCGTTGGAAGAAGACCACCTGGAGCATCTCCTAAGAGGCCTTTTCCAGTGAGCCGACCTTCTTCAGGATTCTGTTCTCGGCGTCTGTCCCTCATGTGAGTGTCCATTTCTTCTCGGCCACGTCCTCTTTGTTGTCTGTCCATATCTCGATCACTGTAGGGTCTCTCTGGTCCTCTCATTGGTCTTCCACGTCTAGGTCCACCTTCTACTCTGTTGAACTGTTCCATGTCTCCAGAAAAGTTCTGATTTCTAAACGGGTCTCTGTGCATGTCTTCTTCACCAAAGGGTCCATCCTCGAACCCCTCCTTTCCAAACTGGTGGCCAAACTCTTCTTCAGACTGATCAAAGTGAGGACGCCCCTGACCACGATCAGGCCTTCCTCTGTTTAATCCCCTGCTACCTGGGAGTCTTTCATTCCATCTATCCTGTCCTCTTTCAGGTCGATCTCCTCTACCCCTGCCCTGGCTGACAAAGTCTCCTCCAGGCCCTGGCACTCCTCTCCTTGCAGGACCTCTCATTCCTTGGTCACCAACATCTGGATTGAATTCCGCTTCCATAGGGTCATATTCTTCTGAGGGTGGGAATCTGCCTCCTGGCGGGCCATCAAATCTGCTATGAGGTTCATCAAATCGTCTGCCTGGCCCAGGTCTGCCCTTCTCAAGACCTCCATGCTCTTCACTTCCCTCTGGGCCTCCTGGTAAGGGTCTCCTGTCAGGGGCTCTTCCAAGTAATCCTTCTTCTTTTGGCCTTCCATCTGGGCCTCTTTTGACAGGCCTTCTCTCCCCACCTCTCTCCATGGATTCTCTGTTTTCCCTTCTGTCAAAGGCCATGCCTGAACGATCTCTAGCCCCTCCAGGGCCCCTTTCTAAAGATCTTCTGTCTGGGCCATGATCAGATTCTCCTCCAAACGGCCTTCCTTGGTTCCTTCTTTCAGGACCTGACCACTCACCACGATCTCTATCAAATGGTGGACCGTCATGTCGTCTTGGGGGTCTTTCTTCAAATCTGTTCTGTCCACGTTCTTGTTCTGGCAGAGGTCTTCGATGTTGACCTCTCTCTGTAGATCGCTCATCAGGTCTGCTACCAAAACCTCTATCTGCAGGCCTGCCATCTCTCTCTACAGGGCTTTCATCAACCTGATCGAATCGGCTTTTTCGTGGGCGATCACGGGGCCTGCTGCTGTCTGGCCCCTCAAACAATCTTCCTCTTCCCATGGAAGCATCTCTGCTGTCTGCTTCTCTTCCAGCACGACCTCTTCTAGGGTCATGGCTCTGGGATTCGTCTCCATGCTGGTCTGCCCATGATCTTTGCTCCATGTCTTCAGCATTGTAAAACTGTTCATTGGAGTAATCTTTTTGCTGGTCCTGATTGGCCACGTCTGGGGTTGGGAGAATACCCCCTCTTTTAGGAGGGCCATCAGAGAATGGTCCAGGCTGTGGTCCACCCCTGCCTGGAGGCCCTTCTCTTCTGTTGGGAGGGAATCTGCCTTCTTCCATCGCCTGAGGTGGGAAGCCCTCATTGGGATGACCTCTTTGGCCTCTTCCTTGGTCCATCTTCATGTCTGGTCTCTGCTCCACGCCAGGGAAGCCTGCAGGGGCACCTGATCCTGAGCGGGGTGGCATGTGATCAGCGTTGGGAGCTGATGGAGGCTCACTGCCTGGCCCCGGACGTTGCATGATGCCTCTTCTGCTGACATCCTGGGGACCAGGCGGCTCTGCCATCCCTGGAAAAGACTCGTTGCCAGAGTTGAAACCTTCCTGCCAGAAACTGTCTGCATTGTATGGCTGATCTCTCCTTTGCTGCTGCTGCTGCTGCTGCTGCTGCTGGAACTGCCCACCCACTGCCCCAGGATTGAACTGCTCTGAAGGTTGGTCCCTTTGGAAGCCTGGGCCATGCCCTTGAGGTGGCTGCTGATCCCCGTAGTAGTTCTGCTTGTTCCCAAACTCTTGCCCTCCCTGAAACCACTGGTTGGCGCCTTGACCCTCAAAACGTCCTTCCGTTGGGGCGCCGTAACCTCCAGCATTCCACTGCTTCTGCTGGTTATCTTTGCCAAAATTTCTGTCTGAGGAAGTCGCATCGTAACCTTGTGTCCAGCCATACTGGCCTTCCATGCCCATTTTCGGTTTGCCTGACTGTACATTTTGCTGGTTTTCTCCCTGGAAGCCATACTGGTTGGCTCTGTCTGGCATTTGTTGTCCAGGGAACTGCATTTGACTCTGCCCATGGTCTACGTTTTGCATGCCAGGGAACTGCCCCTGATTTCCATCTGGGGCTTTGGGGTAATTGGGTTGTGAAGGAGGTCGCTGATTACCCATGTCCTGGGAGACAGGGTAAGGCTGGTTTGGGTACCCTTGCCCCACTCCTGCACAAAAACAGCCTACATGAAGTGATTAAAATTCATTTCTATTAAAAAATGTCTGAGTGTTGTGGGTCAAATGTATGATGAGAGAGAGAGAGTGTGTGTGCGTGTGTGTTATGTGGAAAGGTATACTGAGGGAGAAACTCTATGTGTGTGGTTATGTGGAAAAGTGTAATGAGAGAGAAACAGTGTGTGTGTGTGTGCGCGTGTGTGGGGTTATGAAGGAAAAAAATATCAGCAACCAATTCCACACTTTATTTTTATTTCATGATCTAGCCCTGCCGACCACAAAGGCCATATCAGGGTTCTTGTGTACATCCTGAACTGAACATTACTTTGAATGCATTGATAAAGAAAAGTTTTCTTTTAAGGACCATGTACTGAATCTATGCCTTAGCTTGCTACCAACCAGTGGATCATCTTTCCAAAGAACTTAAGGGCGCGCACTGACCACGTGTGTAAGTTATCACTGTACTGGAAGATGAGGAGCATATGATTCAGTGTTGTATGTTACAGTAATTTCAAGAAGAAAAAAATATATAACTGAACTCTAGCTATCAACAATAAGTGATTTTGCTGAAATACAATTCTGTTTCTATCATTTGCAATCTACGTTTATATCTTTTCAACGCCTTCAGTGCTTTGTAGAAAAATACAAGGAACTGACAATAAACACCGCTGTAGTGAGCTATTTTACTTTGTCTTAGTTAAATCTGGATGGACCCATTCTCACAATAATCATGTATTGGCGGTGGCCACAAGATGTTTAGTTTTGCTGTTTTTGTTCAACTCCATTTTAGTGGCCTGAAGAGGAAATCGTGTACACTATTCCTCATTTCCCTAACCCACCTCCCCAAACCAATCCCATCTTGATGTTTAAAGCCCCGCCAACCACAGAGGCCATATGGGAGAAGGGGGAGGAGGGGTGAAGGAGGAGGAGCTGTCACCCCATAAAATTTTAAATCTCACGATTACAACTGTGCAAGACTACCCTCCCTGCTTTTCTTACCACTGCTAGGTCCACGAGGCATCGCGGGCGCAGGAGCCACGGCGACACTGGTCACGTCCCGGTTCCTGGCTTCATCGATGATGCTCTGCATCTCCGACTTGCTGCTGAGGAAGAGCTGCACGGGAACACCGTTGAGCGCGGCCGTGTTCCTCATCATGCCCTGCCGGGCATCCTCGTCCGAGCTGAAGGCGATGAAGGCGTCCCCTTTCTCCCCCCCGATGATGTGCACCCCGCCCTGGGGGATGATGAGGCCCCGGAAGAAGTTGCGGATGTCCAGGGCGCTGGCCGACCAGGGCAGGCCCTGGAGGCGGATGATGACTGACATGGTTCGCCTGGAAGGAGTGCTGCCGGGAACTGCTCTGCAACAAAGACGGCAGGGTTGGGATGGTATTCATTATTATATTATATACATGTATGTCCGGCTTTGTGGGCTACACTACAACGTGTTCGGAGGAGTTGAGGAAAAGAAGAATGAACTGCTGGTACAAAAACGTTTAATTTGTCATTTTTGGGGGGTTTTTTTTAGATTTGTTTGGGGGGGGGGGGGGGGGTGGTTATGTCATGTTTTGGTACTTTGTTCGTGGCTTTTTGTTTGTCTTTTTGTTAGGGTTTTGTAATTGGTGGTGGTTGGTTTTTTGTTTGTTTGTATTGAAGGGAGTTTTTGTTTTTTGTTATTGGTTTGGGTTTGTTTGGTTGTTGTTTTGCTTTGTTTTTGTTTGGTTTTGGTTGGGTTTTTTTTGTTTTGTTTTGTGTTGTTTATTTTTGGTGTTTTGTTTGTTTGTGGGGGTGGGGGGGGGGGGGGGGGGTAGGCTACCTACCTTCTTGTATAAAAAAAGTGTTTTAAAGTTATAAAGATAACCAGCATACATTGCATGAACTGGACAGATACAATACTGATCATCCTCTCTCTCTCTCTCTCTCTCAACCTGGCTTTGAATAGCTCTGGTTAAATGAAGGTGTTGGAAATCTAGAAGAATTATAGCTGTTTTAGACACAGACTGACTGTCGTTCTGACTGTCATTAGCAACGATGGAATATCACATAGCCTATAAGCTACAATCTGGTGATATATAACATAGATTTTATCCACAATTCACATAAGCTTACACGACATCAAACCTTATGTAAAGCTTGAAATGGATATTTAAAAGAATGGTGGGCAAATTCATACTGGGTGAGTCAGATATAATTGTTCATGAACTTAGATGCAGGATGCATAGCGAGTCTGATACAACATGCTCTTTTTTGTAATGAAGCAACAGCAGATGAGGTAGATCTACATTTTGCTTTGTTGTCCTGTCTTTAGTGACATAAGGCGAAAATATTGTAATTATCCCAGCAAAATATACCAACCCACCGAATGCATTTAGACTCTGCTTGCTCCTATGAGGCAGTTATCCTAATATCATTAGCAAGTTAGCTTTATATCTATGTTAAGGCTTTTGAATAAGAGATATCATCATTATTCAACGATTTGATCAGCAAACCCCCTTCATGTATGGGCCAAGGGCCTCT
This sequence comes from Rapana venosa, assembly GCA_028751875.1. NCBI lineage: Eukaryota > Metazoa > Mollusca > Gastropoda > Neogastropoda > Muricidae > Rapana > Rapana venosa. The sequence goes on along the minus strand of CM054149.1, from coordinate 45,579,731 downwards.
TTATGAATGCTATAAATCTCTCTCACTCTCTGAGAAACAGAAAACTTAAGAGAAGATTTTAAAAAGTGGAATGTCTGGGTCCTCAAAACCATCAATTTGGAAGAATCATCTGGACAGAATAATAGGGTGGGTTGCTCTCTCTCTCTCTCTCTCCTCCTCCTCTCTCTCTCTCTCTCTCTCCTCATATATATATATATATATATATATATATATATATATATATATATATATATAAGGCTTGTTTCAACTCGATTTCAACTTGAACAATGTTGAAAAACATAAGAAATTTCACTTTTGTGTCAAATGAGCATTTTGTTTTGTGAGTGACCTTTCTAATTTTTTATTTCCAGAATTAATTCATGTTTCAAAATGGTTGGATGGATCCCACACAGACTAGATCTATAAATACACACAAAGTAAAACATACCCTTATCTTAACTTGTAACAGATCTAAGTGAGTTGTGACTTGTTGGGCCTACGGCCTACGTGGTAGTCAGCCTAGCTCGCTGATTCCAAAGGCTTTGTGTGATTTATAAAGTGCCACAGGTACCTAATTTCCTTTTCCCAGAGCATCCACAGGAAATGTCCCACATGGGGAAACCCAGGAGGATGTAAAGACCAATGCCTCTAATTCCTCTCACAGGGAAATGTGGGTCCTCCTTCATTGAGGAAGAGAACTATGAAAGGGAAGGGGGGGGGGGGCGGTTTGGGGGGAACAAGGGAGTACTGAGTAGACCTACCATGCAGACGGGCATGCGCGCGTTCAATACCTAGGCCCATATGGATAGGCTATATGCTTATTCAGTTATTGCCATGCAGTGTTCAGTGCATGCTGAAAACATGGTCAAACTTGACATGGATGAATTTTGTATGTTTGGCCAGTAAGCCTACTGGCAGGTGGATGAAACTTAAGAGCCGGGTAATTTAGTGCATTGAAAAGAACGACAAAGCTGTTGAAAAGACGGGAGATTCTGTGCTGGTAAGTAGGCCTACTAAGTAGGTCACTACTAAGTAGGTCACCATAAGTGGTGGGTGGTGGGTCTCCTACATGTTACACACTACAGTCAAAGCGCAAAACTCGGTGCAAAACTCAGTAGAGGAAAGGCAACGGCCTACTGACGCAGAAATTACAGGCCTATCTAATCCCCTTACACACTTGAAATCAGGGGAGGGGATAGCCTGGTGGTTGGAGGTTTTGCTCGCGATCTGACAGCCTGGGTTCGAGCCACCACCAAGGCCTCCATTCAAGGGGATTTCCACCCCACCCCCCATGGGTTAAAAATGATCAGTACTGACTCGACTCCGCTCCCCTAAACATCCTTCCAATGAGACTAAAAAATCTGAGGTCCCGTGAACGCACGCTGAACATCTTATACCCATTTTGAAACCTATTCAACGTTTCTGAAGACAAAGCCTGGATGTACGCCAGTGGGAAAGGATGACAAAACCTGACAGAGAGACAGACAGACAGAAACAGAAAGAGAGACAAACAGAGACAGAGAGAACAGGGTGCTCCAATCACTTGTATTATTGCAGATTAACGAAAAACAGACCAGCCATGTGATTTAGCCTACTCACAGTTCCCCTTCTATGTTCAGTTCATAGGCTATACAGTCATACTTCAATTATGCCTATAGTATTTTTACAAGTTTCATTCGTAAGTTGGCAGTGACTTAAAAATCATGAACCACATTATAAATGGGATCGGGGTTCAAGCCTTCAGCCTTCTCTGATCAGACCAACCTGTTCGCGTAACGCATACTCTCTCTCTCTCTCTCTCTCCCCATGAAAAAAAAAGTATGGTAAAGGACTGAAAAAGCACACCAAGGTGTCCACGAATCAGTTCAGTTAGTGAAGTGGGGTCATGAGCTTAAACGTAACTAGGTCTAATCTAAGCTTGCCTACATGAATGACAGTAAAAAATAGATTAGTAATTAATCAAATACAAAGCTGACCATAGAATCCTGCTTGTGATTTTGCTAAAACTATATGTGTGTGTGTGTGTGTGTGTGTGTGTGTGTGTGTGTGTGTGTGTGTGTGCGCGTGTATGTGTGAGTAAAAGAACTAAGATGAATGAACGTATGCCACTTCAAGATAACCGCGGAAAGGCGCTCTCTAGGACCGAGTGGTTGACATCGCTAGACTTCAATCCTGCGGGTCCATTAAGTCGTTTGTTCGAATCTAGGCCCAGCCGTCAGGTGAATGAAAAGTGGGGATTCTCCCAGGTCAACTTTAAGTGCAAACATGCCAGTGCCTTAATTCCCTTGAGTATATACATATGCAGATCAAATAAGCACGTTAAAGAGCCCATAGGAAACGCCTACCGAAAACAACCATACCAGCATGCAACCTGTACAATGAAATGAGCTGCTCTGAGGTCGGAATGTTTTTACGGAGGCCAGCTGGCAGATCTGCAAAACGGATCGGTGGTGTAGAGGTAACGCACCTGCCTAGAAAGCGAAAAGTGTTGGCAGTGTGTGGTGGTTCAATCCCCGTGTGTGCCCTAAACTTCCCCCCCCCCCCCCCCCCCCCCAAAAAAAAAGTCCATTAGACACTGAGTGGTGGGTTCCGTGGTAGTCCTTCGGAAAAGACGATAAACCGTGGTCCCGTGTGTTACACATATTTAGCGCACGTAAAAGAACCCACGGCAACAAGAGAGTTGTCCCTGGCAAAATTCTTTAGAAAAAAGCCATTATGATAGGGAAACAAATACAGTTGCAGACAGGAAAAGAAAAGAGATAATGAGTGGCACTGCTCTTGTGGCGACGCTTTCTCCCCGGGGAGAGCAGCCCGATGTTCACAAAACGAAATCTGTCATGACTTTAAAGTGGTATACGATACACATACAGAAGACCTGACATTAAGCACTCCACCCAGTAAAAGGACGAAGAGAGAGAGAGAGAGAGAGAGAGAGAGAGAGAGAGAGAGAGAGAGAGAGAGAGAGAGAGAGAGAAACAGACAGACAAGACAGACAGACAGACAGAGACAGATGTAATGAGTGCATGATTACAAGTGTTGAAATTCTCTTTACATAAGCTTTATACTATTATTTTAATATAATTCAGAGAGAAAGAGACAAGAGACAGAGAGAGAGATGTAATGCAGTATATGATTACAAGTGTTGAAATTCTCTTGACATAGGCCTTATACTATTATTTTAATATAATTCTGAGAGAAAGAAAGAGACAGAGGCAGACAGAGACATGTAATGCAGTAGTATATGATTACGTTACAAGTGTTGAAATTCTCTTGACATTAGCCTTATACTATCGCCTTACTACAATTGAGAGACAGACAGAGAGACAGAGAGAGAGAGAGAGAGAGAGAGAGAGAGAGAGAGAGAGAGAGAGAGAGAGAGAGAGAGAGAGAGAGAGAGTATAACTGGTAACAAAATCGGAAAACATCGTAATAAGGGATATTGTGTCATAGAAAAGAATTAAAGAAAAAAGAAAGGGGGGGGGGGGGGGGGGGGAGGAGGAGGAGGGGAGGGGGAGAGAGAGAGAGAGAGAGAGAGAGAGAGAGAGAGACCCCGGGGGAAAAGTCTGAAAGAGGGGAGGGGGAGAGACACAGAGACAGAAGGAAAGACAGACAGACAGAGAGTAGCTACAATAAATGATCGAATTCAGTGAAAAACGGGTGTCCGAAACCATGATACAGACAGACCTAGGTAAACTTTGACAGCCAGTCCCTGTTGTTTTAATTGTAGGCCTACTTCTGAAAAATACAGGAAATGGCATGACAGCCCCTTCCCCCCCCCCCCCCCCCCCCTTCAATCCTTCCCCCTTTTACAGCATGGTTCATCAGCCACGCTCTCTGTTATCTAAGTTGAATTAATACAATTATCTGTATGTCTAGTGTCTATTCTGTCAGTAATGACGTGTTCCTGAGATTAAAATTTACGTCCCGGTGGAGACTTTCCATTTGGGGACTGTGAGAGAGAAGCTTAGTATCTAGACAGAGCAGAGAGAAAAACTTAAACAAAACTGAAGGCGGTAGCAGTGGGATGGTCCATGGCATTGGGCAGTCTTAGGAGATTGCTTGCATGTAGATTTTGGCTTCTATCAAGTCAGTGGGAGGAAGTTGCAGAGATGGTAAGGATCAGGAAGAACTGAACAGAGGGTCAGAGGCAGAGAGAATGGGCTTCAGACAGAAGAGCCTTGCACTTTTTGTTGTCTGTGTGTTTGGGAATAAAGGTATAGATAGGCCTACAACCACAGGATAGGAGTATACAAGTTCCGCAGCCTGGTAAGAAGTTGCATTGGTGGTTAGGGGTAAATGGGTAGGCTTGACTGATAGCTCCGTGCTGACAGTTTTTTTAAGTCTGAGAAGTGCAGTAGTCTTTACGTCTCTCTTTCATAATTATGATAAACAGAATGATCAGTAGTGCCTCCCGACTTTCTTGACTGAGAATGTGTTTTTGTCTAGTTTCAAAATAACAGGCACGAGTTGTCCTTTGGTAAGAATTCAAGTTCATTTTCTTTAGCCCATACTAGGAAAGATGTTGCCTGATGCAAAGCTGTGGAGGTTGTCACGGATGAACAAAATGCGCTAAAGGGAGTTCAAATGTCTAAAACTGGGGCCCAACCCTTTCCACTGAAAGTGAGGATTAGGGAGAAAAACTTTTTTTTTTAACCACCACTACCTCTTAGTGTGCATTCAAAACACTTTTAGATTGTAATTTGATGTCACCAGGTTTCAAACACCAGACGTTTTGTCAGAGATGGTTGAGACTCGGATCATTTGTGTGGCTTTTTGATGGGGTTTTTGGTTGGTTTTTTAATGGTTTTTTTTTTTGCTTTGCTTTTGTTGTTTGGTGTGTGTGTGTGGTGGGGGGGGGGGGGGGGGGGGGGGGATTAGGTATGGGTTTTTTGTTCGGTTGGTTTTGTGTTGTTTTTGGCTGGGTTTTTGTTGGGGGTTTTTTTGGGGGGGTGTAGAGCATCTTTTTTAATTGTAATATGTGCTCAGTCCTACTCATGCCAAACCCGCTGCCCTCCCCCCCCCCCAGTGAACTTTTCCAAGGTTGCAGTAATGAAATCAAACCTGTACCTATCTGCTTCACACACCCGGCCCTTGTCTATTTCCCCAACATCTCTGATCTCCTACCCCACCCCCCTCTTTTCCCAACATCTCTAAATCTTCTATCTCTACCCCCCCCCCCCCTCCCCCCATCGATCTCTTCCCCCCTCCCCTACCTCTTCCTCCAACATCTCTAATGTCCTATCCCCCATCCCCCCCTCTTCCCCCAGCATCTCTATCTTCTATTAGCCCCCTCCCTCTATCCCCAACATTTCTAATGTCCTATCCCCCCCCCCCCCCCCCCCCCCCCCCCACCCCTCCGTCTCTTTCTCCAACATCTCTAATCTTCTATTACCCCCTCCCCTCCCTTTACCCCCAACATATCTAATGTCCTATCACCCCCCCCCCCCCCCCCCCCCCCTTCTCTCTCTCTTCCCCAACATCTCTAATCTTTGCTATACTACTCCCCTCTCCTCCCCAAAAAAACCATCTAACTAACCCGACTAGCCTACACGGGTCGTGTGCAGACAGGCCCTGCCTACATCCCTTCTCACTCAAGTCACTCCTTTGGAGCAACAATACGACTGGATACTCTGGTATACTGGTGCCGTTTGCTAGAGCCTGAACAAGGCCTGTGTCTTTACTTGAATTGTGACTTCACTTTCGCAGAGCAGAGCACAGAGAGAGCGAGAAAGAGGGGGGGAGGGGGGGTTAGGGGCGTACAATCAGCTTTGTTAGCCTCCCAACTTCAAATCGAACACACACAAAAGCAAGTCAGCGTTCACAAAGTCAAACCCTACCCAAGCATAGGCCTACAGATCTAGAAGCCGACGTTGTTGCTGGAGTTGGTACAGAAAGACGAAAAGAGTGCATGAAAGAAGGCCCAAATTATGACTGGTGACCAACTTAACTGACTGGGGCAATGATGTCGGTGCTGTAAGCTAGGCGGACTTCTGTGAATCCGTTCGGAAGCTGCCCGTGGTCTTCGTTTCAATGATCTGCCAGATTCACAGATCGTGTGCCGTCTTCTGGTGGTGCTTATGTGAGTGACCATGGGCTGACCGAAGATCGAATGTTTGGACTGGTCATCATTTACTTTGCAAATTTTAGATGTAAACACCTTAGAAAGTCGGTGGGTCTTACCACCTGCTTAGTTCTTCATAGTTCCTGGCCGACATACAGCTCGAGAAGAAAGCATTGAGTGATAGAGGTGCAACTGTCTCAATGATATAGGGGTAAGAGCTTTTGGGGATTCTTAGAGGCATAGCAGCTGGGTTACTGGCCGTTAAAGTTACAATTAAGTCTTTTTGATGAACTTGCTTTTGTGTTCGGGGATCGTGTTGACATCTGATGTGGGGGGGGGGGGGGGGGGGGGGGGGGGGGGGGGTTTAGGGGGTCTGTTTTCGTTTTGTTTTTTAGTGGGGTGTTGGAGCGGGAAGGCTCGGTGTGGTTGTTTTATTTTTTTCCTTTTGTTTAGTTTTGGTTGGGGGCGTTATTTTCATTTTATTTATGTATTTATTTTGAACAGGAGAATGACTCGGACTGAATGCTCGGCAGAAAGGATGTTGGTCGTCACATTCTATAAACGCCAGGTAGCAGTGATCCACAATGCATCCTCCGATTATGGAAGACCGAGAGCAATAAAGTGTGTTGACACTGTTGCAACAAGAAGAGAGAAAAAAACTGCAGAACAAAGCATGGGACACTGACGACCAATGGCCAAGTCTCAGAGTGGTTGCGTCATGTGGTGATGTCAACTGGCTTGCGTCATAACACTTCCTGGTTCTGTAGGTTGTGAAGATGCCGCGTTGGGCCTACTAAGACCGCCAGATACTTCCATTAGGCTGTAGGCCTACTGTAGCTAGGTTAGGCCTGGAACGTAGACGACTATCAGTCTTTGTGTCTTATCGTGTCTTGAAAAAGAGGCCGTTTTATAATTTCCATCCGTAAGCGTAACAGATCAAAGATTCCATTGAATTTATTTGTATTTGATTTGTTTTTCTTCATTTAGCAGTTGGTTCCCTTCCGACAGACCTTGGGACGTGAGACCTCAGGACTGAGGTGGGCGAGGGCGAAAGAAAATGTTTATAAATCATATACATGAATGAAAGTAGCCCGCGTGTGATCTAAGTGACAAAGTTTTACTTGATAGGACTATCGTTCGTCCGAGTTGTGGCAGGCCTAAGCCAATGTGAATCGGCAGCTCAGTGCAACTAAAATTTTTCCTTCAAGTCGATGCGGGGCACTCGGCCGGCTGCGGCGCTGTTTGATTGTTCTTTTACATGTGCATAATCCCACTTAACTTTGTTCTCCACATAAACTTACGTCCCAGTTAAGATTTCCGATCTGGGTGTTTTTCCCCTTTCACAGGTTAGGCCTATGTGATGTAGGCTACTATTTGACAGACATAAGCCTATATGTTACTAATGTTGCAACTAAGCTTACCGTGGAGTCTCAGGCCTGTAATGAATTAGGCCTATGGTCTTCAGAAATGAAAATAGCGGAAAAGATGTTTAAAGTGTTAGCTCTACTCGTGATGTGTCTGCCACGAATGCTTGGTCTGGAAGCCTTTGATAATCTTCATGTTCTTCATTTTGCAAAAATGCCCTGCCTATGGACAGAGAGAGGGGGGGGGGGGGAGGGGGTACTCTAAATTGTTTACGTTTGCACGAAATCGGATTCACAAGGAAAAAAATGAAAGTAACGCGTACAGGCAAAGCCACACAAACACCGCTGTACCGGAAAATATTTTTATTCGAGTGAAACAAAGGGAGACAATCACTTATTTCTATGCCTAAACGCGACCATTTCCCTTGCTTCAAGTAGACCTATGTTTTTTTCCTTATTGTGAAATATTATCTGGAATACAATCAACTGAAGTTGCCCACTGACAAAGTACATTTCAATATACTCAATTCATTCCCATCTCCTATTTTACAACACAAAAGCAGGGCAATTTGGATCAGAGTCCACAGTTTCCACTTTTAAAGTCATCTGATTAACATCATCATCATACAGATTGAGTGTGACAGAAACAGTTGCTGGAACACCATCATCTGGTCACTTTCTACTTTACAAATTTTCATAGCTGGGCACTATATTTTCACTGAAAGGCTGAAAACCTAACACTGTAACAGAGAAGGCTTGCTGATTAGGCTGAAAACAAAGTGGGGTTATTTATTGTCATACAGTACATACTTATATGAGTTAAGTTTGCACACCTTGGGCTATTTCTTGGTTGCTCACACCAGATTCGGCACAAAAGCTTACAAATGGCAGCCAAGTATTTTATCAAAACTGGGTTGAAATGCAGGTAATATCCAAAAAAAATTAATAATAAAAACAAGCAGTCACTCTCATCAGCTGTTCATTTGGATCTCTGGCCTTGTGAGCAAGCAGAACTCGGCCAAAAACACACGCCCAAAAAAACAAAAACATTACTTCAGCTGTGAAGTGTGTTTCTGTGATAATTTAGTCAATGGCTAGTGACCAGCACAGAAGCAGTGTAAATGATGAGGCAACAAACCTTTTATCTACAATACATGCAGTTTTTTTGTATCTAGTTGGTTGCCATTCCTGATTGAAGATGGGGCTTTTCATGACTTTTAACTTATGGACACATCTTTCTTTGCCTTACTCCCCTTCATATACATACACACATCAAAGAATTATCTCAGGTGATCTTGCAGTTTATGCAGCATTTGTGAGTAACACAAAAATGCCCAGTGTGTACCCCACACTGAAATGGCACTCTGGGTAAGAAAAAAGCATGACACAGATGTAGTATGTATCTAAAGATGTGGTGACCCATCATTTGGGAAAAGAAAACTGAAACTCCATCTTTCTTTAGAAAATTTTCTGCTTTGTTTCAGGCCCTCCTTTTGAAATGGTAGAATAAAAGTAGCGGTGCAATTTCACTTTTACCCAAAGCTTGTCCATATCTACACTTGCCATTGTTACAGAGTATGCACTCTACATATACTGGAATTCAAGAAACTCCCTCTCTCCTGTTTACACTAACTTATTACATGACAGCAGCCTTTTCCTAAGTGCAGAGTGCTTCTTGCACATAATCTAGGGGTATAGTAATTCTCTGACGATGAAACGGCCAGCATGGTTCAACTTGTATGTGCCATCAGGGACAAAATCACAATTTTCAGTTTTGGTTTTGTCATTTACCTCCCTCATGACTGAACTGACTTCATCCATTGATCTCAGTAATGCCACTGGGGAACACTGAAACTTAATTATGACAATATCATATACCTTGGGCAAAATGAATATGGTGAAACCCATCCCTCTCAAACATGCACACTGCATACTGGGAATGTTCCTGTCACCCATACTATCGGCTATAGCTGGCCTTCTCTTGTAATAATGGCAAACTTTTTTTGTAAGTGCACAAGATGCCATGCTGTGTTGCCACACCGGACCTGGGTTTACAGTCTCATCCATAGAAATGCAAGAACAATCTGTCAAATTTACTAAAGGGGTTTATCCAGGATACACCCTATAATTGAGTAAATTTGACAGATAGTTCTCACATTCCCAAAACATATTTTCTGAGTTTGGATTCACTCTCCAGCAACAGAAAGTGAACCATGGAATGAATACCATATGAGAACAAATGCAATCAGACAGGGTTTTTTTTTCTTCTAAGTTTGGTTTTTTTTTTCTAAGTTTGTTTTTCCAATAAGTAGGGCTATTTTTTTCTCTCAACTTCGCTATTGTATGCAAAAAATTTACAAGAACAAAATAATTACCTCGGCTGCAGGGTTGGAGTCCCCTTTTTCAGTGAATGAATATGTACATACTATCCTCACTCATCAGACTGACCTAAACGTTGTCCTTAGCACCTTGTAGAAATGGGAGACAGCACCGAATTTGCTGCTGGGGCAAAGCACTGAATTTTTGGGTCATCATTTTTTTTTAACCTGGCAAAATCCATTCCTCTCCAGATCCAAGGTTTCATGCTGGATACATTTGTGTCAAATCCATGCAGCAGCCATAGCTAGTTTTTTTCTTCTATGGAAGATGGATTGTTTTTCTCAGCATGTATGTGAGGTGCTTTACAGAATCTTGCTTGCAAGGCCTCGTGTTATAATTTCATCCAAAGGCCTTGCAAGCATGTGGGCTAAGAACTTGTGTTAACTCCAGTGGGCAAAATACCTTCAAAATGAACACCCCACCAAGAGTTTTGAACCAGCATTTTCAGTTGCCATCTAGATCATCTAGGCAATTTCAAATCTTTTCCCCTACTTCCTAGCAACTGATGACAGTTCTTTCTTTATTTTTTATTTTTGGCTTTCCTCAGCACAGAATAATTTTTGGTGGTACTAGTGTTTGTGGAACCGATTTACACAAATATTCCTTGCAAATACACATCGCACAGTGGAGCTATTTATCTATGCGCTTTTCATAAGGGTTTCTCCCAGAGACGGTGTTACAAAGAACATCACAATGCACATCTATGAGGAGAGGAGTAGGTCCACCATGTCAGAGTGGGTGCACTTTCAATTCCAACAGACACTCGACAGGTCACGGTGTCTTTCTCCATGCTAGTGTGTGACTGTGTACAAATATGCGTGTTGTGTTTAGCTCACCTAATAAGAGACTTGCTATGGATTCCATAGGTAGGGAGAGGGATGGGGTGGGGGAAAAGATGGGGGCAGAATAGCTCAGTGGCTGGCATCAGACAGTGATGTGATAACATTTGAGGGTGTTGGTTCAAATTCAGTGAAGATTAAGATATGTTCTTAATCCATTCCCTTGCAAGTCTTTCAGGTGAAGTTACACCCCAGGCCTTGTATACAAACACATGCTTGTTTCAACTCTGCCAAGACATTCCCTGAAGTTTTTGTGTGGTACACTGATTACTCCTCAAGCACTTACAGGAGAGGCTATGGATTCCATAGATTTTTTTCTGTCATTTTTAGTTTTCTAAACTGGTATCACTGTGGGCCCAACAAACATTCAAGTTCTCAATGGGGGGAGGGGGGGGGATTACAGCATACAGAACATTCTGTTATAATATAGAATGCTGCATAACTCCTGCAAAAAAAAAGATGGTGTAGGCCTGCATTTTTCTATCAGCCTTCTTTGCCGAGAAAGAAGCTTTCGAGCCTTCCAGCCTACTTTTTAACCTCCACCAACAGGTAATAATAGGAAATCGGCTGCCCCCCCCCCCCCCCCCCCCCCCCCCCCCCCCCCCCCCCCCCCCCCCCCCCCCCCCCCCCCCCCCCCCCCCCCCCAGCATCAAACTATCTGGTCATGACTGGCTATCTCAGCAATCCGTTCCGCGATTTTATCTGCACATTTTGCGTTTCAATTAATACATACGAGCCCAATATTCTGTTACTTTTGCCATAAATAGCGCTTTGCGCCAATATCGGATCCAACTTCGCTTGTTTTGTCTCCATTGTTTTCTAACTGTGACGGCCGATGTCAGCCATCTTGGATTGAGAGAAATGTAGGCCCAAGGCCTAGTCTCCGACCATGTACACTAAGCCTTGGTGAGAGCAGGAAAATAGGAAGGGGTTGGTATCATTTACCATCAGATCTAACCAAAGAAGCATATGCATTCATTTTAAATGAAGTCCTACTCATTTACTTGAAGGTACAACTCTATGTGTGGAGCAGCTAGATCAGTGATTGAATGCCCTTTCGTCATGTGGCAGTGTAACCTGCCGCCATGGCGCATGATTAGTGTGTTGGTATAGAATCGTTGGGTTTGTTTACCCCACCCTCCTCGAACTACGACTGACTCCTGCCCAGAGCGAGTTTACTCTGGGCCTATTGGGAAGGCTGAGACTACACAGTCGATCTCCATCCACTATACAGACACAATTTTGAAAGAAGTGCTCAAAATTAACAGCTTGACCATGCCACAACTGTCTGCATCTCTCGGTCTTGATGTAAACCAGTATAGCCTATATTGCAACAGTAACCATAGAGCACAGCCTTGACAGCAAGTCTCCAGGCACATGCATTTCCATAGCAGAATTACACCGTCCTTCGTCGCCAGTGCTTCATCACAACGCAATAAATGAAAATTGTGTTGGTTGCTCTGGTCTCATGTTAACCAAAGTTTCATTTTCCAATAAAATAGTACATGTGGCGAGTTCGTGACAATGCATTAAGGGTTGAAGGTTCACGGGAGAGTGTCAATGGAGGGCATTGTGGTGGTCACTGCCCTCAGTGCACATTTTACTCAGTCCACCTCTGCGAGCAAGCCATTATTGTCATAAGTTTGGGGCTTCGCAAGAGTTGTCCTGCACATGTTGGCCTAAAGCAAGCACCACAGCAGTGCAGGGCCAATGTGGCTGTGGCCCTATGGCAGTCTAACATTCATGAACTCCCTGTGGACTGACCCTAAGGATGTAACATGAAAACCCTGGCGTGGCCGAGAGATCAAAATGAGTAGCATAGGAGCAGCAGGTCAAAAGCATCACAGAAGATGGAGTAGCAAAAAAACTTTTTGTAAATATACCCCAGCTGGATAGGAACATCTCAGAAGATGGAAAAGCAAAAAAAATTATGAATATGCTGCCATCTGCCCCCTATCCCAACCAACAAAACAAAGGGGGGGGGGGGGGGGGGTGTTCATCTGCCCCCTATCCCAACCAACAAAACAAGGGGGTGGGGGGTGTTGGTGTTCCTGCAATTTGGGTGGTGCAGTTTATACAGCAATGCAGTGTGCATTACAGCTTAGGAAGAGTGGAAATCAGATTCTACCTCCCTCATCTATGATAAAGGATTATATGCTACACTAGCCCGTGTTACTTAAAAACATCCCCTTTATTTTTCAAATATTTGTAGTGTTCAGGGTTATTAGAATCATAGATTAAGTCAGTAGGTTACTGTCTCCACTGTAAAGGGTTCTTACAGTCACTTTAACCTAGCTCTGCAAACAAGATTTTCTATGACCAGTTAGTATGTTGTTAGTATTCAGACACAATGTCGTGTGAATGGCCATGTAGCAGTTTTTGCTCTTCTTCGGCTGGTGGCCTGATGGTAGCCTAGCCTAAATGAACGCTTCTTGTTGGCTGGCTGTTTAGAAATAGCATTGGTCTATACTGCATGTATAGCAAGAGTCAGAATGAAAGGAAGAATGGAGCAAGAGGCAGTAGATAAAACAGAAACAAAACAACACGAAAGCAATGCTGATATTCGGATGCATGAAGATCATTATATAACTGAACAGTTCCATTATGCTACATGAGAGAATGCCTGCAAATGTACAGTTGATTACTTCTTTATGACGAAGACCTGTATTTTGATGAGGTAAAGGGACGGTTGTACCAAGCCACCATAAAATATATTTATGTGCAGGTTAAAATGTGCCTTGGAATTCTTTTCAAAATGTTATCACATCATCAAAACTGCGAGGACAATTTAATCTTGATTCAGCATCTTCCACATACTAATGCCATCATCACAATAGGTGCACAAAAGGGGGGGGGGGGGCAGATTTCTACATTGTCTTTCAGAAATCTTTGTGTTATGACTCATAAAGTTGATAAAGTACTACACTGTGCAATTGGTTAAAATGACTTCATTTCATTGTGTAAGACATGTTGCACACTAAGTCAATAACCAACTAATGCTGAAATAAACCACTCGAGTACGAGAGATCAAACCAGCAGAGGCCATTTTATATTTTCGTGTTTTCCCCAACATGCTTTGTTTATGATTTCCATGTTTCTTGTATTTTAATTTTGTGTCTTTTTCTTCAATTCACTTTTTTTTCTTTTACTTTTGCAGATGTAGTATAATCTGCATAGAACATTTTGTTTAGCGACTCATCCTGAAGACTATCATTCATAGCTGTGAACATAAGATTCCTTTAGACACAGGAAATATTAGGATAATAGCATCTTTATAATCAGATTACATTACTTTGCATTTCCATATGTTTAAAAGAAAAAAAGGGAGGGGGGAGGGGGGGAGTGAGAAATGAGATTTGTTAGTGTATCAGAAAGGGGGAGGATGGAGGTAGTATTAAGTACCTAAGTAATGATCATATGACAAAATGCATTCATCTATTTTCTTTTACTTTATTTCTATAGATTAGTACCAGTAATCTTGTTCCATCAGTTTAACAAACAAAAAAATCCGAATTGTCACAAAAATATTTCAAATTCAATTTTTTTCTCTCATAAATATCTTTACTCTTTCAACATTTAAAAAAATGTTTAAAAGATGGTAATAGTTTTTACTTCTGTTGTAACATTTGCAGCAGAGAGAAGATGCAAGGTGCTGTGAGCACATAAATTGTAGGCTATTGTTTGTGAGCATGTGCTAGATGAAGTTTGCCTGCCTCCAGCTTTCTGTGTATCACAATGTGCAAGATGAATACTTGTGTTGTCACACTTTATCCAATTATCAATGAACATAAGTTGAAAACAACTTTTCATCCAAGGCTGTCTGCTTGAAGATCTGATGTGGCTTCATCCATCTTTTTATTCTTTTTTATTTAACTGATGGGTATTCACTCTGCGATACAAACCTATCTGTTAACACTGTATCTGTGCAAAGTATGAGGGTATTACAACGGAATGAGTTTTATTTCCAGAACATCCTATACATGTATAATCATGTACAACCTAAACGTTTTAAGAGGCACAATACTTAAACTGAAATATCACATGCTTGTGTGTGTGTACACTCTGTTGGAAATAGCCGACTGTTATCGATTGTTAGACAACCAGAGTCTGTTATGTTTATGGTCCAATTGTTGATATTTTTGTGTCAAGACAACTATCTTTTCTGTGAAGATGAAGTTCTGTGGTGGTGTTTGTAATAGCTGATTTGTATGACCAGTTAAGTCATCATGAAATTCCTAAGTTTGGTGTGTTTTTTTAAGTTATAACTTTTACTTTACTGAGCACAAATCTCTTTGTAATCTTTGTGTGCACATGGTGACTTTACATCTTTTTGGTTTTTCGGATGCTCCTCGGGATACTTACTCAGTTACTGGTTTATTATTGTGTTTTTTGTTGAAAGTGAATATAACTGACTCATCTCTGAATTTTGGTGGGGGGATGGTGGGTGTGCTTTTTATACAGTGGCAGTAAGTGAAAGGATGCTGCATTCTGAAAGTTGTAATCATGTGCTGAAAGTCATTTTCACTGCTTTAGTTGGTGCTGTCCCAAGCTCCCAGCTTTGCGGAACCCCTGAATCCTGGTAATATTTTTCTGTTGTGTATCAATAATGTTATAACCAAAAGTCTGCGTTTTCAGTATTTGCTGCCGTCATAGTTTTGTTATTACAACACAGAAAATGTAAAATGTTTGCTGCAAATATGAAAAACTGCTCTTTGTTTCAATGTTTGAGGTGCCAGTTTTATGAAACAGGCTACTTTTTGTCTTCTTTGCAAATTAATATTGTCTTGCCTGATTCTGAAACAGCTTTGTCTATAAGTAACAATAATTATGATCCATAAAACACAAGCAAAAGCCTCCACATCCCAGGCATGATCACAACCTTCAAAGAATGTGGAGTTCCATTTCATTCAGTGACTCAAAATGACAAAACTGCTTTTTATCATTTCTTTTTTGTTCAAAATTCTGGTGTTTTTGTATTCTAGCCAGTTGGTGGTGTATACATGTATGATAGTACTGTTTAAAACATCATAGGCTGAAGTCATTTAACCATCATTTAGTTCAGGATTCAGTTATTCCTAGCTGGTGGTGGGCATGCAGTATCAATCATTCACTTAAAGTTACATCTTTCTTGTGTTTTCAAATAAATATTATTTATGCATGCATGCAAGTATGTGTGACTATATGACTAGTATGAGACGCATACAGTGTAAATTTCTGTGTGTGCATATGGCAGTATGTAGGAGACATAGACAGAGACTGTTTGCTGGCAAGAGAAGAAGAGATATGTGCAAATGCCTGCCATTCATTTGCAGGGTTGTTCTATTTCCTGGTTCTGATTCCATTCCTTCAAGTTTTTGTTTTTTTAAAGAGCATAACTGGAGGTTCCATGTGCAAATGAATCCATGGACACCAAATATAAGTACAGTTAAAACCAATCCGCTTTCAGTGGGAGAGAAACTTGACCAGCCAGGTGAATGACATAAAATTTCCCAGCGAGTACCAAAGGCTTCATAAGTGCTTTGAATTGTATGTAATTGGTGAAGCATCTGCCAAGTGCCTGATCAGTGATGTAGAAAAGAGTACAATTACTAATATTCTGCTCACTGTGAAACCTCCAAATGTAAACAAAAAAATGCTTCCTTGTTTACATTACAGTGTAACCGAGCACACAGGCATCTACACAAGTCGGCTACAACAAAAAAGATATTTCAACAAAGGCATAATGATGGATGGTCATACTGAAAAAGGCAAGACTAATCAGCTGGTGTGTGTGTGTGTCTGTGAGAGAGAGAGAGAGAGAGAGAGAGAGAGAGAGAGAGAGAGAGATGAGAGAGAGAGAGAGAGAGAGAGAGAGAGAGAGAGAGAGAATGAATAGGAGGGGTTGGGGAAAATTTGATGAAGCAGTTATTTTAATCAATCTTTAAGATTTGCTTTGTGTGCTCATTTCTTTTCAAAATGTTAATGTTTTAAGATAAGTTTTGGCTCCTGCATTTTTGGTGTGTTTTGTTTTGTTTTTATGTCCACAGCATGAAAATTGAAATCAAGTCACCCAATGCACGTAGTATTATTGCTTTTAAGCAACTGTATTGACTTGTATAGGTTTTGTTTGCTTAGGGTTTTCATTATTATTATTGTTTTGGGGTTTGGGTTTGTCCTTTTTTTGTTCCGTTGTTGGGGGGCTTTTTGTTTGGGTTTTTTTTTGTTTTTTTGTTTGTTTGGGGTTTTGTTTGGGTTTTGTTGGGGGTTTTATTGTTGTTGGTTTGTTGTTATTTTTTGTGGGGTTTTTTATTTATTTTTTTTTTGGGGGGGGGGGTGGTGGTTTATTACCTTAAAAGGGATGGAACTGTGCAAATGGTCTAAATCAATGCCAAATAAGCCTGAAACATCACTAACAATGTCCATATTTTACCGACAGCTGAAGGTGAATCTATTTCTTCAGAAGACATACAATGCTCCTTTGAACACTGATACTACTTTAATAACTTTTTCCCCGGACATACAGAGACAAAGCCTTCTCAAGCCCTACGGTTTATGCACGTAATTCATTATATGCCCACATATATTTACACGTTACATTCACACATCTGCACGCCCTTCCCTCTGTATCACCCACTACTGGGCGACAGTAGCATACAAATGCACACAGTGCACATGTACTGGGAAAGAGGGGTTCTCTCCCTTAATGTAGGTATAGTGTTGAAACTGTTGAACTGAACTTTATTGTGAAAAGTGTGGTGCATGAGAAATGCAACTCAAGTAAGGGACATGACATGTTGAGACTGAGCTGAGGGAAAAAAGAACTGCACTTACACTGTTTCTTGTTGGTTTGGTGGTGGTGGTGGTGGTTAGGATTTGAAGGGGGCGGGGAGCTTTTCATTTCTTGTTTTTCTTAACTTCTGATAACATTTCATCTGTTGTCTTTTACTTGATTTTTTTTTTTAATTCACACACACTATTGGAGTATTACACTCACAGACCATGACCAGCCTAAACATCAAGCAGTAAAACTAAGTTCACTCCGGAAGTGGTACAAAAGATAAATGTTTTTGCACGATTTCACTGCTACCAACACAAGTTAATCTTTTCTCAGTATGAGTATGGAAATGAGCATTATACAGCATTTCAAGAGGCAGTCTCTTTAAAAGTACTGCAGTTTGTAGTTTCCTTAGAGATTTTCATGAATTGCAAACCACTGATTATGTGCTGGTGGTAGTAATGCAGGATTTAGCTGTAAAGTTCTATGAAGATGAGAAACTTTTGAAGTGGCGTGAAGTCATCCATGTCAAGAACTCATGTTCAAAATGTATTGATGCCACAGTGCCTATCTAATCATTGCTATTAGTAAGGTGAGGAAACCCAGTATGAATTTTCAATCTGAGGGAAAGTGAAGAACTTGGTGGGAGAAGCTTCATGAAGATGGTTGAGAAAGCAGTTAGCAGGCTTTCTCACAGACAACAAAGAGCATGAAGTCGGTTCAGCATAATTTTTTTTTTCTATGGTCAATGTAGATCATAAATATAAAATGAGTTATATCTGAAAATGGGTTGCAATGCACTTTCTTTCTCTGCATCTCGGTGCAAGTTGGAATAAAAGCTTCCTGAACTTTCTTAATAAACATTGAGAATGAATTGAGCATTTCTTTGATTTCTAAGTATCTGATTTTAGTTGTTACCAAGCTATGAAAAGACAACAATACAATGAGAACTGAAAAAGAGAAAGAGGGGGGGGGGGGGTGTTTGTGTAAATCAAAATAAATGCTGAACAAGGAAATACTGTAAGTTTAAATTTCTGAGACTGTCCATAGAAGATACTGTAAAATGTACACATTTTCGCAGACTTTTAATAGGAGAGACAATAAAAAAAAAGTGAGGCAATTTTTAGGTGGTTTAAAATACTGCAAGCCTAGACCTTTTGAGAATCTACTTTTTTTTTCACACAAAAAAGATGGTCGCATACAGGGACAATAATATTCAACAGCTTTGGTTTCTCTCAACACAGCTTTTTTTTGGTTTTGTTATTGTTTTATTACAGTGGATTCTTTTTTCATGCTCCTTCTTCCTGCAGTCCCCCGCAACAATCAACAGACAAGCTCGGATGGTTCTGGCAGATCATTGCCAATGCAGAAATATGCATCAGGTTTATGGATTGTTGTGTGTCATTGGATAAATTATAAGGTGGACTAATACTGAGTCAATTTAACACAGCTATACACATTCAAAAATGTTTAAGTCTGCAACATATAATATATATAACATGATAATGATATATTCAAGTTTCTATTTTACCTATTAATGAGATTTTATATTCTTCTATTAATAACCAGTCAGTTACTGGTTTGCACTTTGATTTACAAGATGCTTGATCTTGTATACGAGTATAAAGTCCTTCGGATGAGACTATAAACCGAGGCCCCGTGTGCGAACGCATGCAGAACATCTTGCGCACATGTTAAATCCTGTTCTGCTGTTCGAAAGAGTAGGCCATTGTGTGCCGGTGGGAACAGATGACAAAATTTAAAAATATTTTTAAAACGCATACACACGCCCCCCCCCCCCAAAAAAAAATCATATGCGCTTTGATTTGTTGCTTTACAAGATTCAGCGCTATATTAATTCCATACGTTATTATTATTATTATTATAAACTTGAAAAGGATTAAGGCCTCATCAGGTCTGTACATATGAAAGTAATCATACAAATAAAAGACAAAGTATATAAAAAAAAAGACACATTTATATTTAATATATCTTCACACATGCTTCCAAGAAACCATCTTTGAGCCACTTACCTTACCAATACTTGGGAGGGGAAGTAACAATAGAGAACTTTAACCTCAAGAGTCACTGACTACACAAGATTGATAATGCCAATGTCGGAAATTTTGTCTTGTCCAGTCCTTCACTGCTAGCAATACTGTCGATAGCAATCTGATGATCTACTGCACCTGATCTGACAACAACAACAACAAAAAAGCTGCAAGTTGAAACAATAATGTCGCAATGACAATCTCGCCAAGTAATAAATTTATTTTTGTACATCACATCTTTGGCCATAGGAATAAATGTTGTTGAATTTCAAGGAAAAAAAGAAAAACAGACATGGATGTCTTGTCCAGTCCTTCGCCACTAGCAATACTGAGTCTAGTATTTCCCTATTTGTAGTAATCTGAGGATCTACTGAGCCTAATCTGACAACAAACAAAAACGCCGGCAAGATGAAACAATAGAATGTCACTATGATGATCTTGGCCACTAGTAACATTCTGTACGACTTCTTTGGCCAGTGGAATGAATTCTGTTGAATTTCATAGGGAAAAAAGAGTGCGAGTGCAAAAATGTTATGAGAAGTGAAACACGAGACTTATTTTATGACAAAGAAATTTTTAAAATTCTAAGTAAACTAAAGATAGTATAATGGCGAGAGTACATGATATCCGCACTCCATAAGATCAAAGGTCAACAAAGGCAATTTTCAATTATGCACTTGTACACTCACTGTGCACACATGCGCGCACACACACACACACACACGCATGCACAAACACATGCACTGTTACACTTTCATTTCTTATATTTAGACTTTTTGGCTACACTGTGAAGTGTTGAGCCTTATAGTTATAGTAGAGTTACGACAGCATCAGCTCCATTATTTATTAGAAACATGCTCAGTGGTCTTAAAATTACCCCAATTGTTTGCAAATTTATGTAAGACATAAAATTTCAATCTTTTCCAGTACTGTCCTTTCGCAGTTCAAGAAAGGACCTCACACTGGGAAGAGCATAACTTTCTGAGTTTCTCCATACAAAATAAAGAAAGTGTTTACTGAGTATAATTTTTGTTTTAATTGTTTGCTGATTCCAAAATGCTAAAACCATGTTAACACCTATTAAAGTGATAGAAAAGCATAATCATGATTTGGTTGTCTAAACATCATTTATTACTTTTTTTTTAAAATTATTATTATTAGGAGCTCAACTTTTAGTCTCCAGAATGGTTTTAACAACAACAAAATGGAGGGTGGAGAGCTACATTCAATACATCAAGGTTAGAAAGTGGCAACAAGTTACTTTTTAAGACATTTTGTGGGATTTTCACCTAAGAAGAAGAAGAAGAAGAAGAAAGGGAACAAAGTAAATAGGTAATGTCATTTATCAATCTTTCATAACAGTGTCAACAAATTATAATGCCACTGACAGATGTTCGAACTTCAACACAATGATAAGTCCAATATGCATGTACTGTATGTGCATGTGTATTGTGTGTGCACGCGCGTGTGCACATGCATGTGTGTGCATGTGCACGCACGCAAGCACACTGCAATGCTGATAATATAATATCATATGGGAAGGAACACAAGGACCTTTATCAGTTTATGTAACTGGAAAGGTTGGGCTTTACTGTTTACGCCAAAGTTTCAAATTTAAAACCCCAAGCCCAGCAAAACTGATACCTGCAATTAAAGGATTGTATAAAATCTGTAGAATGACTGATTACAAATAATATTCTACTGACTCAAACACTGTGGGGAAAAAATTCAAATTTTCATAATAAATTCCACAAAATGGATCCAACACTTATAAAGCCAATAAAAGCAGAGGAGCCCTGCTGACAAACTCAGTAGAACACAAGTTAAAAACTTCTGATACCTCTGAAAGCCATACTCATAATGTGGTGGAACAGAAAAGTCTAGGGAAAATGTGCTGATAAAACACAAGTTATAATTAAAAAAGATTCTTGTGGAAGACTACATACATTAAACAAAAATTAAGATTCCTGTGGAAGGCTACATAAAGTCTTTTTTTGTTTTTTAAGGCAATAGTCATCACTACAATTATTAACTAGTATATTACTATCAAAATAATTTTTTTGCATGAGAAATGCAAAAAGCCTGTAGAAATAATGCAAGCAGAAATAATTCCCACAGAACAAAATTGCAGTGGTGAAAATTAACCAGTGAGAATGTCAGACTGACATGTAAAATGTTTATTATGAGAGAGAGAGAGAGAGAGAGAGAGAGAGAGAGAGAGAGAGAGAGAGAGAGAGAGAGAGAGAGAGAGAGAGAGAGAGAATGCTTATGCTCAAGAGAGAGCATGCTTGTGCTGAAATGGGTGACATATTAGAATACCAAACCCATAGATGTATTTATCATCCAAGCATAGTAACTTAACTTCAGTTTCTTGTACATGGCTACAGCAATTTCAAAGTTTGTCATGAATGTACAACTTATTGATTTTTTTAAAAAGTGAACAACCTATCATATATGGCAGGATATAAAGGTTTTTTCTTGATGCATGAAATTATAACATTTAAAACTTCAACAGTTTCAATTGGTGGATCGGTGGTCTGGAGGTAACACAACGCGCCTGTCTAGAAGCAAAAAGTCCAGGTCGGAAGTGTGCGGTGGTTCGAATCCCGTTTGGGCCCGAAACTTTTCCCTCATCCATTAGACCAAGAGTGGTGGTCTGGGTGCTAGTCTTTCGGATGAGACGATAAACCGAGGTCCTGATTGTTACACAAGTTGTCCATGGCAAAACTCTTAGAAAAAAGCCACTCTGATAGGGAAACAAATACAGTAGCAGACAAACAAAAAACAAAAAAAAAGGATGGTGCTGCTCTTGTAGCGGGGAGAGCAGCCAGATTTTTCACGCAGAGAAACCTCGTGACTTAAAGTGGTATAACATAAAATTAAAAAAATTAAAAATAAAAATAAAATAAAAATAAAACTTTAAAAGTAGATCTTTATGCAGGGAAGGAGGGGGAGGGGGGGATATATAATATATGCATGTTTTAGTTTAAAGGTCACCATGACACAATGTCACAAGTCCAAATCAAGTTAACACATGACACAATGTCACAAGTCAAAATCAAGTTAACAAAATAAACTCATTTTCAGTTTTATGTTGACTGATGGTGAGAGGTGAAAAGCTAAATATTACCGTAATTTACAGTTCAAATAATAACAATTACAAAAAATTAAAATAGGGAGAATTAATTCTAGTAATTGAAAATGATACTTCATGTCACTTTTTGCCTTTTGTTTAGCTTTTTTTTTTAATCACCTGAGATTTTGCCTGCTCTTTAAGTTTAACCATGTTAGTCAAGTGCAGTGTTAAGTATGAAACTGAAATGATCTGCATGCATAATTTTACATCTTGCTTAAGTAACAAAAACCTAGCAAGATCATGATTATTTAAAATTATCAAAGGATGAGTCACAAAAAAGCATAAGAACTGTACAAATTATACATTTCATAACACAACTTATGAATTGCAAATTCTGTTCATTCAATCATCCAAAGTCTGCCGAATCTAAAACATGGCTAAAATCATATTCACAGCAGAATTTAGAGCAAGTTAATAAGCTTTACTGTGTCCACCAAGTTGAAAACGAAGAATACTTCAAATGGAAAAAATGCCAACTTCCAAGAGATAGCTTCATTTGGTTGCCATGATAAACCACCAACACAAACCTATTATTATAACTCAGTAGAGATACTTTAAGTTAACCCTAGTACTAGTAGTAGAATAATAAATACAAATACAAGTGAATGCTTGGTCATCCACAAAATTCATCCTTCAGAGTTCTGATTTAGTCAATAATACTATTACTAGTTAGTGATAGCTGATCACTGATCAGTCAAGCTTCATTTCCCTTTTTAAACTTCTAATATCATGTGAACAAGATTTTCTTACTGTCAGTCAGTGTAACCAAAATGATTTTTGATCTAAGTAAATTTAAACATTTTTTAGTTCAGAAAGGTATTTTTCACAATTATGAGATAGGGAGGAAAAGCAGATAATGGCATGGCTTTCTGTGCATGAAAGCCTAACTGATTGATCATTAAGGGGTCCTTTGCAGTTTAATTTATTGTTCACAAGTAAAGTATAGTGAGGGTAAATAATCTTCTGTGAGCAAAAAAAATGATTGAAGAAGTTTTGACTTTCTGTCTCATAGAATTTAAGAACTAACACAGTAAGATCAATTGGCAGCATGTGATGTATTCAATGTGCTGTTTTGCAGTTTCAATAAGTTTATTAACTATGATTACTATCAGTGTAACAAACTTTGGTTTCATTAATTTGAATAAGTTTGTTGCACATGTGACATATAAAACTGTACTTAAAACAACAGAAGATTGCAAGTTAGACATTTGAACCGGTTTAGTTCATTACAAAAACTGGTGGATTTTATTTTCGTTGAAAAAAAAAAGGTTGGAAAATCAATGAAAAAATATAAATTAATAATGTCATGCTTCCTCATGTCATGCTGCATACATGTATACTGTCTTAAATTTCAACAAACTACAGATCGTTTATCATCTTCAAACATGTGACTGTTTAATTTTACAAATATGGCCTTTTTCCCCGACAAGGACAAAAACTGATTTCCAGTCATTCCCACTTGCTGTAAAATCCTGAACCCATGGGCACAACAACAAGAATAACGCCTAGAACATTCCTGAAGGAAAATAGTTCCTTCAGACTTCTTCCAAGGAAACAAAATAAATTTTTTAAACGTTTCTAAAAAAAGAAAAGGGATGAAGGAATGTTGCTGCTGAATGAGCAGGAAGTAGGCCTACTGTATATGTATACATGCATGTAATGATGTATATATATATATATTTTTTTTTTATTTCACACAGTGGCAAAAGAGATTATAAACTGCGACTCTTAGGCTTACTAGTCTTAGTCACTTTATCACTGCAGTGTATGTTTTGTGATTCAGACAAAATAAAACTGGTACAGTGGTAGTCTTGACAGAAAAGAGTAGGCCTAACAGTAACACCATTTATATGTTATTTCATAGACCTATGAAGCTACAATACTTATGGATTAAAACTGTTCAAAGTATTCTTTTTTAAAAATTTACAAAAGACATTGGCTGGTTGAGACAACAAAATAATAAATTCCTGAAAGTGAAAATGGTTTGTTGTTATTTTTAAATGTCAAGCTCTCCTACCTCACCCCTTATAACTTAATTAAACAGGTTGTTGTTTTTTAATTTTTGTTTGCTCTGAGCAGATTGTTCTTTCTTTTTTTCTTTTTTTTTGGGGGGAGGCCTCTAAGCTCATTTATTCAATTCTTTAAAGTTTGACAAGCTGCACAACAGAAAAGCACTCTGAAGTGATACACGTGCACAAAATCCATTATGATAGCGCCGTTTTCACACTCAATGTGAGAATGTGTAATGATATAGGGCCTTGATCTTTCTCAAACGCGGCGTTTATGTTAGCCAGCCTGTGTCCACATGCCTAGGTTGGGCAAATGATAAAATCCGTATTTGGGGTGGCTATCAAATCCTCCTCTCACTTTAGTTTCAATATTTACGCAGTATTGTTCAGTCGTTATTATAATCTTGATAATAATAATACACGAATCACTGTCAAAGGATGCTCGGGACGAAAAACTATTCATAGGCCCCCTACTTATTAATGCGAGCGTACTATACTACTAGGCCTAATGGCGTCGGCTTTTGACATTTTGGCATGACCTGAGAACTAATTTCGGCGCATGCAAGTCTCAAAACCGATTTAAACATTCTAAAACTTGCACTTAGATTTTTTAAAATGTTCTACATTGTACCTTAGCTGTTTCCTCAAACAGTATCTGGAAAATGCAGGCCACAACTGGATTTTGTAGACGCAAACGGAATTGCTCTCCTCCGACAACTTGGCTGTGAACCCGAGGAATGATGGGATACGTAGACCTAGGCCCTAGGCCTAGCCTATCTTTTTACCGCAATTGCAGCAATAGCTTTCGTACACAACTTATTTGGCATCTAGGCCTAAAATAAACGGTGGGCTTGTTTTCGTAATGATAATGATCGCACCAAAATATTTATTGTTGGTAATTTACAGTGTATACAGTTTTTCTTTTCATTCTGCCATCACAACAAGATTTCTGATAAGAAAATCATACATCATAAACGGCAAAAAAAAAATTATAGTTACATATCAAAAGTAAAAGCAAGAAGGGGACGGGATAGCTCAGTGGCCGGAGCACTCCCTTTCCCCAGCTTAAAAATCGTCGAACAGGGTTACCATTTAGATGGGTGACCTTTGCGCGCCTCGGCTTCAGTAGAGTCCCCCAGTTCACCCAGCTGTAAATGGGTAGGTCTACCTGCCTCTTTAGGGTCAAGGAAGGTAAAGCAGAGAGGGAGAGGAGATGGGCGCCGCCCTCAATATGCTGGCCCCTAGAGAAGTGAGGTCTCTGACCCCTCGCTCCCCTACAACCTTATACATTATGGGATACCTTTACTTTTTTAAAAGCAAGAGGCTAAGGGGAAAATGACATATAAATATGACAACATGATAAAATCAAAAATACAACATCAATCAAAAGATAGACTATGAATGCCTCCTGCAAGGGCATTTCACCAGACAAACAGATAAATAGGTAACAAGATGACAATTTTTAAAAAAAATAGTCTACAGCACGTGTGACATGCTAGGCATGATTCACTTAATATATATTATATATATATATATATATATATATATATATATATATATATATATATATATATATATATATGAGAGAGGAGAGAGAGAGATAAACAAGTGCAGGTAACCAGTTACAGCTTCATTCCCATCATAAAAATTATTTTTGTCCAAGATTAGATGGGGGAAAAAGGAAAATGTTCACTACATGATAAAACTTTGAAGGCAGCATTTGGGGCATAGGACCATGCCTTTGACCTGACCTGACTCGAGTTTCGGCTCCTGGTTGAGCACTCTTCAGAGGTTCCGGCAGTATTTGAAACCTCACTCATCCTTTGTGGTAGGTAACAGCAAGACACCCTCTAGAATTTAGAAGTGTTTATTGCCACCCTAAGAATAAATAGATATTTTTGTGGCCTACTACTGCTGCCAGCAAAAGATGAAAAACAGAAAGAGAAGAAAGAGAAGAAAACTATACTTATATATATATATATATATATATATATATATATATATATATATATATATATATATATATATATATATATTATATTTATATAAAATTATATAGTGTGATGATGATGATGATGATGATGATGATGATGATGATGATGATGATTTGCAATTTCTCCATCTGTTCGATGATACATTAATGAAATGGTTATCACAACAACAAACAGAAGAACAAACTAACAAAAACAAACTATAATACGGAAAAGGGCAATGAAAAAAAGCAACAATCTTCACCATAATGAATAATATATATTCCAGAACAGAAAACACAAATAAGTTAAACCTTTTAGGTGTACTGGGCCCACAATCAGAGTAACCCTATGCCATACAATACAGAGAGAGAGAGAGAGAGAGAGAGAGAGAGAGAGAGAGAAGAGAGAGAGAGAGAGAGAGAGAGAGAGAGAGAGAGAGAGAGAGTGAATGAATGAATGAATGAATGAATACTTTTTTTCATCCAGCCCTTACCCTGATCAGGGACAATCTACAAAACAAGGGAAAACCCTACTACAACAACGACAACATGATTTTGAAAAGATATGTATATATTTAACAATACATAATCTCTAACTGACTTCAAGAGATACATAGATATTTTTTTTTTAGAAGAGCCTGATAT
Source organism: Rapana venosa (assembly GCA_028751875.1). Classification (NCBI taxonomy): domain Eukaryota; kingdom Metazoa; phylum Mollusca; class Gastropoda; order Neogastropoda; family Muricidae; genus Rapana; species Rapana venosa. Next base: position 45,552,542 of record CM054149.1, on the reverse strand, counting down.
AAAACAGTTTTAACAGTCCCGCCAACAACAGCGTCAATATAACAATTGGAAGTTAGGCAAATCGGTTTAAACTCACTCAATACATTTCCAAGAGGCATAGTATATTGATTGAAGACGGAGAACAATAGTGTATGCATTTTGGACGATGATAAAATAAAGCACTATAAAATGTATAAACCAAACATTTATATAAAAATTATACATTTCATATATGAGAGGAATACCAAAATGAGAGAGAGAGAGAGAGTACATTTCCAGGTTGTGTGATAATCTAGATAAATGGCATGTAACAAAACACCCACACAACCTCTCTCACCTTAGGATACAGCTATTAATAATAAACAAGCCAAAATGTAGCCTGCAAAAGAACATGGCATACCAAAATATGTCTAACAATTAAGACAAAACAAATTTAACAATTTCCAAATTGTGTAAAGTACATACTTGTATAAATAAAAATTGCATGATTTAGAACAATAACAGTCAAGAAAATTTCAAACTTTTACAACAACGAAATTACTGCATTCATAGCCGTTAAAGTGTTTTAAGAAGAATGGAAGGGAGGGAGGGGGGAGGGACAGACAGATAGGCAGAGCCAGAGAACACTTTTTTTTTTAATTGTATGATCATCTAGATAATATGTTATCTTTGACAACACCTACACAAGCTATCTCATCATAAAATATTGCTACCATAGTATATAGTAAAAATGATATTAATAAAACAAAATATAACATTCAAAATATAACATACAAAGGGACATATATAAAGTCTATCAAAAATTATATCAAAACAGTCTAACGAGTTTCCATAGCGTAGTAGGCTCTTTATTTATGACAAGGAAAAACTATATGGTCAAAATTAGACTGATAATAAACACAAAATCACACAACTTAACATAGCCACTAAATAATTATTACTGATAAATGTTCTAGTTATTAACCAATAGTATAAATTTCAAAGTCATAACACAACTGTTAATTCGTTGATTATATGATTAAGGTGACATGCTGTGACCATTCCTTGAACAGAAATTTACTGGCGTATATGTGGCAAGAGAACTGTTGTGTTGGCCTATCAGTTAGTACTTTTGAGGTGGGTATATATAGCTTTCTTTGGGATGTTTTCACGTAGATTGGTAGCATGTTACAGAGTAGGCTACCTGAGTATGTGAGGCTTGATTTATAGATTTATTCTAAGCATTGGTAATTGAATTTTGGTAGGATATGGGGAAGTCATATGGAATTTAGATTGGAGTGTTAGTGGAGCTTGACCCGTCATAACTATATGCATGAATATTCCTTAAGCATGACTGCACCATTTGCTTAGAGAATCAATGCTACTTTGTAATGAGGTAGATATTCTGTTAAGACTGGTGTGACTAGTATAAATTGTAGTGTCATCGCAAAAAAGTTCACAAAATTCCTTGATGTAGAGGGGAAGGTCATTAACATATATAGAGAATAAAAGTGGGTCTAAAACAGACCCTTGTGGTACTCCATATTTTATGGGTAGTGTACACGATTTAGTGTCATTAATCGAGATATATTGTTGTCTATTATGCAGGAATGATCTAATTAACTTCATACTGTTATCAGATATGCCATATAACGATAGTTTTTGGCATAGCAGTTTGTGGTCAATTACATCAAATGCTTTGGCAAAGTCTACAAAGAGGGCTCCACAATATTTATTTTCATTTATATTATTATGCCAAGTATCTACAATGTTGGTAAGAGCTGTGTGGCAAGAATGATTTTTCCTGAATTCGGACTGGTTATCAATTAAAAGACTGTAGTGGTCTAAATGATGGCTAAATGTTTATGTACATGTTTTTTTTTAAAGAGGTTTGGATATAATTGAAAATACTGATATTGGCCTATTGTTACATGGGCTTGAAGAGTCACCAGACTTATAAAACGGAATAACTTTGGTCAGTTTCAACAGTGATGGGAAGAAGCAATTTGCAATACACAAGTTACAGATGTAAGTGAGTGTCTCAGTTATAATAGGAGCTGTGATTTTGAGAATTTTTCCATCCACACCATCTAGACCACAACTACTAGTTTGTTTTACGCATTGAAGGGATTGATAAACCTCAATTATGTTCAATGGTGGTATTTTCATGTTTGAGTTTATATTTTTGGATCTACAAAATGTTTTTTTGTTTTTCAAGGGAATTTAGTTCAGCATCATTTTGTTTTATTAATGAATCTGTCATGGTGGTAAAACAGGTATTTAGGTAGTCAGGAGAAGTGTTCTGAATAGTGGAAAGTGATGACTATTTATTTTTTAGCTGATTGATAGCTTTCCACATGGACCTCAAATTTTGTTTGGATGAAGTAAGATTTTGGAAATACTTTTGTTTACTTGATTGTTTTAATGAATTAACTTTGTTTCTTAGTGCCTTGTATTCATAAAATTTTCCTGCTTTTAATAAGTTATCTCGATGTTTTGATTCAGATATAATTTCAGTTGTTATCCATTCAGGCCATACTTTATGCCTTACTCTGTGGGTTTTAAAGGGAGCATGTTTATCATATAATCAGAGACGTAAATGTTTCAATCCAGAAGGTCAAGGCTTCTTCTGAATCTGTAAAGTTATGAACATTATTAAGAGGACAAGTTAGAAGATCATTTAGAAAACAATTTTCATTGAATTTCACAAATGACGGGTATGTAATGTCTTTGTGACCTATTTGGGGGATTTGTGCACCTGTTCTTTTCCATGTAACACATCTAGGAAGATGGTCACTGCAGCCATGGATAGAAATACATAATTCCTTAATATTTTGCTGCTCTGTTATATAAATATGATCAATAAGTGTTTTACTTGTAAATGTTATGCTGTGGGCGTATCTACAATTTGTGTAAGATTATAGGTGTCTATTTTGTTTAGCCATGAAGGCTGGGGTTTGAGTAAATCTGTATTGAAATCACCCAAAACTAATGTTTCAATGGTATCAAGAGATGCCAAGTCAATCATTACGGAGAATTTCTCTCTCCAGTCTATTATTTCAGAAGGATTTCTATAAATAAATCCAATCCTGATGGGGTTTTTTCATTTTAGTTTGACTTCTATCCATATTATAGATTCAACCTGATGATTTTCTAGGTGTTCAATCCCTTTATAGTTTATTGCTTCACTTATATATATATATATATATATATATATATATATATATATATATATATATATATATATATATATATATATATATATATATATATATGAGTATACCAGTGGATTTTGGAAGAACTGGATCTTTGAGTATGAGTTTGTACCGGGAATAAATATGCCTGTATCCAGTATATTGTTTAAGAGTCTGGATTCAGAAAGTCCAACAACATGAAAGGGTTTGTTCGAATTATATAGTAGAGTTTGTACATCAGATATTTTGTTTAACATTATTTACATTCAGGTGTCCAATGCATAGTCCTTCTTTTCTTGGCCAGTTATTAGATGAGATATCATAATGATAAGATATGGATATATAAAAGAAAGTCACAAAAGCTAAAGTTCAATATGATGACTCAATCAATCACAAATCATATAACAATTAACCCCAATTCAACACATAAGTAAAATTGACAAAGAATTCATACAATGTAAAAGCATAACTCAATACAAATCAAATTAAAAAAGCAATAGGTAAAGCCCAAAGATTATACAAATAATACAACCAAAAGCACACCCAGAAAATAGGAAATGGTCTTTTTGTGGTGAGTGATACCCACAATGCACTTCCACATTCACAATAAATTCAAGTTCATAACACAAAGTCTGTGTTTGTACTATCATCTTGATGCTCAAATATAAACTCAAATATAATCAAGACAGTGTCTTCTGTTGTTTTTAGTCTCAGCTATAGTCAGTACACTTAATTGTTGGTCGGTTTTTTTTCCATGTGAGTTCAAGAGCAACATATTTAACCTTCTAAAAAACACTGCTCTGATCCCCCCCTCATGTGAATCCGACATGTACAGTGACCTGCTGCACAGTCGGATTTGGTGTCTGCTGACTGAGCCAGTCTGTCAGCTGGGTAACTGTTAGCTCCTCTACACACACTTTTTGGGAAAGGCTGTGTGGATGGCAAGAGCGGGAAAGGTTTACACCTTGGATGGCAGAGTCACCTAGTTAAAGTGTAGAAGCATTTCTATTGAGTGCTACGTTTTTCAGAGGGTGAGCAGGTGGTAGTTTCACATGGTCGTTACGTTTTGCAGGGGTGGTGTTGCCACTATCAGCTGACCTAGCTGAGGGGGGTTTGGACTGAACATGGGCTGTTTCTGAGATGGGGAAATTTGTGGGGTTGAAAAGGGGGTGAGGGTTCACAAGAGGAAAGGAGATTTTTGGAATCAGACTTTCTGGCATGTGGTACGTTAGTTAGTCGTTTTAACCTGGGAGAGTTTGGATGCTGATTGCTTTTGGGTAGAGCGCTGGAGGTGGTTGAACTTTGTGTGGAAAGAGTCTATTTCTATTTTAATTAACTGTTTTGTTGCTTGTAATATAGATCTCAGAGCAGTGATCTCGGTTTTAAGAGCCTGTGTATCATGAATATGAAGGAAGGTGAAAGGTTCGGGGATAGGGGATGTTAGGATTCAGGCTCTCCACACTCAAAGGAATATGATGTGAGGCCAGCAGGGGTGTTATGGTAACACAATTTATTGTTTTCATCTATCAAAGAACACACACAGCTCAGCAGAAGAGACACAGATGTTCTCTCCATTCTAAGTCATCTTGTTGAACTTCATCAGTCAGCCTCTCTTGTTTGAAGAATAAAACGTCACCACTGACTTAGTCACCAGATAACAAAGAGCATGACTTTGAAAAGGCCACACATCCTGTTATATTACAGTTTCATGGCGGGGCTCTGATTCCCACTGACCATTGGACCTATTGGAGACAGACTCTAACCTATCCTGAATACCCCTTGGAATCAGCTGACAAACAATTTTTAGAAACTACAATCATCCAATAGTCTAGCTACAACACAAGAGAGAGAGGGTGGAGGGGGATGAAGGGGGGGGGGGGGTGGAGATGAAAAAGGAGGATGAAAGAGAGAGGGGGGGTGAAGTGTGGGGGGGGGGGGTAGATGAACTTCATGAAGTCTTTAGGGTATGGTCTGGGTGGTTACACCATCTTTAACCAGTTGAAGACTGCCCAACTCCAACCACAAAGCCACCATGAGACAGTTTGGCCACTACCATACAGCTTAACTGGATCCAGGTGACCAACAGATGACCCACACCTACTTAGTGATGGTCGATATCATCTCAAGGCGGCCTTCAACAAGAGACAGAGGAAATGCACCCTACCCCACCTCTTGGTGACGGGGTACAAACAACTGGGAGTACAGTGCTATACCTTACACTCTCCACCCCACACAGCTGGCCACTTGAGGCAAGGGTCACAAGGGGATGGGAAAGGAGCAAAGGCTTGGACTCTTTTCTTTACAAAGACTCATGCCACAAGTAGTATGTAGTCGACCCTCTCCTCCGAGACCAGCAGGCCGGCTTCCGCCAGAACAGATCATGCGTAGATCAGATTGCCACCTTGTGCATCATTGCTGAGCAATCTTTAGAGTGGAACTCGTCTTTATACATCAACTTTGTTGATTATGAGAAAGCATTCGACAGTGTGGACCGCAACACCCTCTGGAAATTGCTTTGCCACCATGGAGTGCCAACCAAACTGGTCAACTTGATCAAGAACTCCTATGAAAGAATGACCTCCCGCGTGGTTCATGGATGACAACTCACAAACAGCTTTGAGGTGAAGACCGGAGTCAGACAAGGCTGTTTCCTGTCACCTTTCCTCTTCCTCCTGACGATCGATTGGACCATAAAGACATCAACAGCATACAGAAGAAATGGAATCCAGTAGACACTGTGGGACCAGCTGGATGCCTCGACTTTGCAGATGACCTGGCCCTGCTTTCCCACAGCTGCCAACAGATGCAGGACAAAACTACAGAACTAGCAGCCACCTCATTACAAGTTGGTCTCAAGATCCATGAAGGCAAAACCAAGATTCTCAAGATCAACGCAGCAAGTGAGGACCCAGTCACACTAAATGGGAAGGAGCTGGAAGAAGTGGAGACATTCATGTACCTGGGTAGCATCATTAACATGCAGGGCGGCACAGACGCAGACGTCAGAGCAAGAATTGGCAAGGCGAGGGCAGCGTACTTGCAGCTGAAGAACATCTGGAGCTCCAAGGTGGTGTCGACTCTCACAAAGATCAGGCTGTTCAACTCCAACGTCAAGTCAGTTCTACTGTATAGAACGGAAACATGGAGGACAACAAAGACCACCATCAAGAAAGTGCAGACCTTCATCAACAGCTGCCTGAGACAAATCCTCCAGATCCACTGGCCCGACACCATCAGCAACGCAGACCTGTGGCAACGTACCAACCAGCTGCCAGCCGAGAATGAAATCCGATGCAGGAGATGGGGATGGATTGGGCACACCCTGAGAAAGCCAGCCAGCAACATTACAAGGCAGGCACTATCATGGAACCCCCAGGGAAAACTAAAAAGAGGAAGGCCAAGAAACACCTGGCGACGTGACATTAAGGCAGAAACCAAGAAGACGGGATATACCTGGAGACAGCTGGAGAGAATAGCCCAGGACAGAGGACTCTGGCGGACTGTTGTCGGCGGCCTATGCTCCAGGGGGAGTGATGGGCCTAAGTAAGTAAGTAATGCCACAAGGCCAACTAGCTAGAGGTGTAGGTGTGGACAAGAGTTGCCCAGACAGGGCACTGACACCCTCCTCACTTACAAGGAAACCTTAATCCGTCTTTATATCAACAAAACTATGAAGTTTAACCAAGCCAAACACATCAGTCTACAAGAGAAAGGGGGATGGGGGGTTCAATTCAAAAGTTTTAGTGCCCAAAGGGCACACTATAACAATTATATTTTATCATAGGCACACATTCATCATGACAGCATGCAATATCACTGCTCCCGCAAGCTACACTGACTGTGTTGTCTTTCCCTGTGTTGGCTGGTGAGCGCGTGTGTTTTGTGGCTCTGAGGGGGAGGAAGAAGGCAAGGGAAGACGGGAGGGTTGAGCTTTCTGCACATAGTAAGTGCAACAGCTCACACCTTGGGCTTTATAATTCTGCCCTCTCTTTTTGTTTTCAGCCCCAACCTCTTTCTCCTCACTCCACCCTAGCCACAGTTCTCAGCTCTGGGGCTCAGTGGCAAATAGTTTTCAACCTGTATATTTAAACACACACAAAAAGAGCCAGCATTGAGCTTCAGTTCCTTTTGGAAAAGGAATTTAATCGTATAAATTAATGAGAAATGCCTGTCCTGGGTTAACCCTTATGGGCGGCCAGGGTGTTGATACAAGGAAGGACAGTAGAGTTAGTTTTATACCCTGTTTTCATCTGTATATTGTTGCACATTTTAAATCTGAGATTTAAAATTGGCCAAGCTGAGAACCTTGATATGGCCTCTGTGGTCGGCAGGGCTATAACCAACAGGATTGGGTTAGATTTATAAAAATAAATTAAAAAGATTTGGGACATGTCTGATGAAAGATCTCTCACATAGTAGTATTAGTCTAAAATTGTTTTATCTTAAGATTATCTATGGTTGTTTTACATTTGTTTTTGTTTATTGCTGTTGTACACCTAATATCTGTTATTGTACAACTTGATATATATTACTGATTGTTGTTGTGTATTTATCTTATTTTTTAATCAGAAGAATACTATTTAAAAAACAAACAAACAAACAAACAAACAAACCACCCCATTCCTCCATTTCATTTCCCCACCCCTTCCCAGTCAAAAATATTATGAGGACGTCAGAGGGGCATCGGATGGGTCAGACATGGAAGACCGTACCCCTGACCCCTTTCAGGCTATACCCGAGTTACAGGGTTTCAACCAGTGGCACTGAAATAACCGCCTGGGTAAAGTTCCATCACAGCAGACACGTTCTCTGTTGACAACCGTGTGGCCTTGACAACTCTGGGCACACACACGGGGCAGCCAGTGAAGGCCAACAGTCACCGCCATGTGCACTGCCCATGAAGAGATGGAGGCTTTTGCTGCACAGTCACGGCCACCAATTGTTTCCTCTGGCTGGCAATGCCTGCAGGAGGGACGACTTTCTGAGTGCCCAGCAGACACGGATTGGAACAGCAGCACAGGCAGTGTGTCTGGCTCTGACTACTGCAAGCACAAGTCTGGAGAAGTTATCCCCCTTTACCCGTCTACTTCAGACCAATGTGCAGGGAAAGGTGGAGAGATGCTCTGGATGCTGAGTGAGGTCATGGCCAATGCCCAGGGTCGTGCTCTGTGGATTCTTGCTGCTGAATCAATCCTCTGCCCTGTACAAGGAATGACGTCAGCTGTGCCTGAGTGCAGTGGCAGACTCTCAAGGCAGGATGACACTGGAGAAATTGTCTCCATCAGAGACACAACAGGCGCTGAAAACAAAAAGAGAGAGCAGAATTATAAAGCCAAAGGTGTGAGCTGTTGCACTTAGTGCAGAAATTCCAATTTTATATCGTTACACTCTAAAATTTTCGAATTATCTCCTTTCTCTGGGTAGGCTGGTGTCTGCTATTGTGGCACACAGAGGAAGAAGGAGCAGGTTTGAAGGAGGCAGAGGGGGAGGGAAGGAGGAGGTAGAGGGAGAGGAGGGATGGTTGATGATACTGGTCTCACACATGGTGTTGCTGCCACATGTCCCACTTCCCTTGAGCAGAAGGGGAGGGGAGGGAAGAGGGTGTGGGTCTTCAGTAGGTGGAGAGGGGGAAGGAAGGGGGACGTTGGTTTCCTTGACTGTGAAGGGTTGTTGATCTGGTGGTGGGAAGTGGGTGGAGGAAGGGAGACAGTCTTTTTGTTCTCCCTGTAGGTAAAGGTGGGGGAGAGAAGTGGTTGGAGGAGTGTAGACTTGTACAATGCCCGTCAAGCCTGAGTATGATTGGAGTGGCAGTGATGCTTATTATGGTGATGTGTAGGGGCTGATGTGAGGGGATGGGGACTGAGCAGCTGCCCCTTGACACACAAACAAGCCACCTGCTAAAGATTTGGCTGTGTCGAGAGTGTGCGTTGTCACTCAATACTACCACACTGCTGTTTGTGTCATCATTGGAGTAGCTTTTGGCTATGGTCATGATGCTGGCAGCTGTAGTTGGGTCAGGCTGTTGAATATCAGTGACTGACAGCTGAGAGCCACTGTAGTTACTACTTGCCAAAGTGTGGACTATGGCGAACAGTCTTGAAAACTCCTTGTCCACCCATTGTTTACACACTTTTCCCTGAATAAGTATTTTGGATGTTGTGTAATAGGTGTGTATGTTCAACAGTTTGTTGCTTTTTACTTTCACCTCCAGGGTGGACTGGTGAAGGGTTGTGGAACAGGGGCTGTGTAGGGGGACCGGATAGCCTAGTGGTCTGATGACCCGGGTTGGATTCCCGTTCAAGGGGATATTTTCCCCTGGAGTTAACATCAGTGCAGACTCCACTTTCCCCAAAATCCTTCGGATGAGACTATAAAACAAGGCCCCGTGTGCGACCGCACGCAGAACATCTTGCGCACACGTTAAATCCTGTTCCACTTTTTGTAAGAGTAGGCCATTGTGTGCCAGTGGGAACAGATGACAAAATGTACAAAACCGCATACACACGGGGACTGGATGTAAAAAGCACATGAGCGCTAATTCCATTATCCTTGATATACAAGAATAAATAAAAATAACTAAATAAAATAAATAGTCTACACATTCCCTAATACTAATAGGAAAGTTTGGAAAGTGAATATGACCTGTGCCTTCGATCTTGTTGTAGGTCCCATTGTAATTATTTGTTGTTGCCCTAGAACGTCTGGGGAGTTAACCCATGACAGGTATACTTATAAGAGATTATTTCACACACCTATCCTGCCTTGGCCATAGAGCGCAAGGCAGTAGGCTATAGGTTTCTCCTACACAGCACAGTGTAGAATGTTGACACACTTGTTAGACCTAGCCTAGTACTGCATGATGAAAGACTGAAGTCGGGTCAGTAGGTCTGGCTGACACCCGCTTCACGTGGCTAAACACAACAAGCACAGCTGGTCAATGGTCAAAAAGTGGGTTAGTAGGGCTGGCCCACCACTGGTCACCACTGCAGTATCTTTATATTCCATAGGCTAGTTGTCTTACATACACTTTTTTTTTCCACAAGCTGCCACTCGCCGAATAATACTTCACAATTTTTATACAGAATTCCTCCATTGACTTTACAACGTCTTTGGGAAGAAGCACTACCTTCACTTCACAATAGAACTGGTATAATTGTAAACAGGAGGCAGCCATTAGAGTCGACAATGACATCAGTCAATATAGACCAATCTGCAGGGGTGTGAGGCAGGACTGCGTGTTCTCACCTGAGTTATTTAATGTATATAGTGAAATAATTCTACAAAATATTGAGAATCATGATTGTAGATGGCCACAACATCAACAACCTGAGATATGCAGATGACACAGTCCTTATCGCCGACTCTGAAGAAAAACTGCAAAAGATTTTAACAACAGTAACAGACGAAAGCGAAAAGAAAGGATTACAGCTCAATGCAAAGAAGACAGAATGCATGGTGATCTGGAAAAAAGCTGTTATACCACAATGCAACATAGCATGTAAAGGAGAAAGAATCAGACAAGTAAACACTTTTAAATACCTTGGTTGTACTATCACCCCGACGGCAAGTGTGACACAGAAATCAAGAAGAGAATCGGTCAATCTAAGGCAACTTTTAACAACATGAAATGCATTTTTACCAACAGTAAGATAACTGACCTGCGCCAGACAGACAAGTTCACATACCTTGGCAGCATCATCAAACCAGAGGGCGGCACAAAAGAAGACATCCACAACAGACTGGGCAAGGCCAGGAATGTGTTTAGGGAGATGAACAATATCTGGAGATCAACTCAGTACAGCACCAACACCAAGCTGAAGCTATACCAGAGCTGTGTTGTGTCTACGCTCCTGTACGGCTCTGAGTGCTGGAGGATGACGGAAGTGGATCTTACCAAACTTCGATCCTCCCACACCATATGCCTCCGAAGAATTCTCCGGATCTTTTGGCCAGAGAAGATCTCCAATGAAGACCTACTACGGAGATGCAGGCAAGAAGACATGGGAACCATCATCACCAGACGACGGTGGAAGTGGATTGGGCACATCCTCCGAAGAGACCCACAGTCAATCACAAGATCAGCATTGTACTGGACCCCAGAAAGAAGGAGAAAGAAAGGAAGACCAAAAGCAACGTGGAGAAGAACTGTAGAAAGTGAGATGAAGGCCATGCAGCACTCTTGGGGACCAGTGACTAGTTTGGCCCAGAATAGGCAGGAGTGGAAGTGCTTTATTGCTGCCCTACACACTGCTGGGTGTAATGGCTAATGATGATGATGAAGATAAGCCTCAAGACAAATATCCATGTTGTGAGAGCCTACGTATGGTCCATTCTTCTGTACGGATGTGAGTGCTGGACCCTAGCCAAGGACACAGAACAGCAACTAGAAGCAGTGGAGATGTGATTCATCCTGAGAATCATGACAGTCTCATGGACAAAAAGAAAAACAAATGCAGAAGTAATGGAAATGGCTGGATACAAAAGATCCCTTCTCAACACCATCAGAGAAAGACAGCTCAAATTTTTCGGCCATATAATCAGGGCTGACGGACTAGAGAAACTGTTATGGAGTGGCAAAATATGTGGAAACAAGAGCAGAGGAAGACAACGCACAAAATTCACAGACAGCTTAAACAAATTCGCAACGACCAAAGAGGGCACCAACAATGAGCTCATGAGAGGGACCGAGAACAGGGAAGAATGGAGAGCCATGATCGTCGATGTCTGCAGGACTAGAGGGACACTTGAAGAAGAAGAAGATAATTGTAAATAATATGCACAGGTCCTTCAGCACACGTCCTTCAGCATACAGAGACAGAGAGAGAGAGAGAGAGAGAGAGAGAGAGAGAGAGAGAGAGAGAGAGAGAGAGAGAGAGAGAGAGAGAGAGAGAGAATTTGTCGTGGTACTGTTAATTATTACAGAAATAATGGTTTATCATGGCAATGTTGATTATCATCATCCATGAAATTCTTGTTTAGGATTCTGTTGGTCACTAAACCTTTATTTCTGACTCCAGTAGTAGTGTGAATAGTTATTTCTGGTTTACAGTGAATTTTTTTATGGTTATCATCTTTGCTGACTCAAGGTAACTAAGATTAGAGTCAGGCAAATTATTACGCCTTTTCAATTAAACACTGTTTCAAGAAGGAAGGGGGAGGGGGGGCAGGGTGGATTAAGCTTTTGCCTGCTAACAAGTAAACGTGGAGCTCTGGGTTCGATTCCCAGCCTTGCCCTTTCTTCCCGATTTGATGGGGAAAATCGAACTAAATGCCAAGTCTTTTGGAGAAGACTATGCACATGTAAAACCAGTAGGCTTATGGACTTGTGCACGTCAAAAGAACCCACGACAGTTGTGTTGACGACGTTGCATCAAAGACAGCTTTCAGTCATTGAACGTCGCCTGCTCTTCCGGGGTTGTGCGGTCTTACCTTCATGACGTTAGAGAATGGGCCGTGGATTCCAGGGTTGGAGGATGGCCGGCTGCCTTGGGGATCGTCCGCTGCTATCTCCTTGTTTGGGCTTGTCGGGATCGAACTGACTGGGTCGTGTTGTCCACAATTCAGGCTTTGAGCAGCAAACATGAGAAAACATGTTGATTGCAAATGCGTACAAGAAAATTACAATCGCTTAGATTATAGAAATTGTGAACGATTCTCTTGCAACGAGTTTATATTAATGATAATAATTTTTTTTTTTTTTTTTTTTTTTTTTTGCCCTGCTCAATCTTCGTGACTTCCACGTCCCGTGTCCCACGGTCGCTCATTCCAATCTCCCCGCCAAAGCATACCCAGATTTGTTATGTCTCATCCTCAGAGTCGGAGTCCACAGGGAGCAATCACTATCAGGCCGCCGCGGGGCCACCAGCCAGAGGGGCCCTGCACTGCTGCTGGGTCACTTTGGCAGGTGTTTCAGTGGTGCATGTTCTGAGCTAACATACGCAGGACACCACCTACATAAGCCACCTACTAACGACAGTATTAGCTCAGTTCGCGGAGCAGACTGTTGTGAGGTTGCCCATCCAGGTGGCAAACCACCACAACGTCCTCCAACGACCGATCCCGCGAACCTCCACCCCCAAAGGCTATGACACACACTCACCAGATGGCACAGAAGTGTATTGGCAAACGATCTGAGGTCACCATGAGACCAGAGGAAACTGGGACCAACGAATCAGAGGCAATTTTTTAATTGCTATGATGATCAATGACATTGAGGATGACGTAATTATGCTGCTGTGGTGGAAGTGATATGCTTTGGACTACTTGACAGGGTTGTCCTCTACGTTTACTATCATAATATATCCCGGCGTCAACCGGGCCGAGAGATACAGGACGCCTGCCAGTGTGGTCAGGTTATTTGAGCAACACTCACAACTAGGCATCCGTTTAAGTGGATTATGAAAGCTCGTGTGTGGTCCAGTCTTCCCACTGAGCCACAGCCACATCACTCTGGGTAGGGAGCCGGGCAGCGAATTGTCCGAAAAATCCCTATGACTCTTATGGGATTCGATACCCGCGACCCTTTCAGTTTCCGTTAACCCAAGGCGGCTAACCAAGCCTGCGCCATGGCGGCTGGTGATAATAATAATAATATAATGTATGGAATTTATTTTAGCGCTGAATCTTGTAAAGCAACAAATCAAGCGCTCAGTGATGACTTTTTTGTTTTTTTTTGGGTGGGGAGGTGGGGGGGGGGGGGGTTATATCGAGGATAGGAATAACATGAACTCCATGGTTTTAAACGCCATCATTAGTTACCAAGATACTCATTCATTCAAAGTTCTCAAACCCCTTGACCTACACGCGTTTTGTTATACCAAGGCAGATAAGAACATGAAAAAACACAAAGACATTTAAGAAAAAAAAACCCGAACCACGTAAAATAAGCACTCGAAAATAACGTGTCATTATACAGACAACAATGGGCAGAGCCTCATAGTCAGATGAAAATTGAAAAAAAAAATAGCATTCTTGTTTGTACTTTGAGAATACGGGTGTGTGGAATATCAAAGAGCAAGGTCATTCAATTTTATTTTACGTTTTACATTGTCTATAGCCCTACCTACAAGAAAAGCCACATTAGGACTGTCACCTCATTTAGTTTCAGTAGCTCTAATGATATTAACCTTAAGTTCTAAACTACATCCTATTCCATTCATAGTACCCCAAATTAGTCTTTCGATGAGTGAGGGACAATAAACGGAGGTCCTTGTGGCAACACATTTATCGCATGTTAAATGAACCCACAACACCAAGAGAATCGTCCCCCTGCAAATTTCTGTAGAAAAAAAGTCTAAAGAAAGCCACAATGCACAAGCAGGCAGGAAAAAAAAAATTGATGGGTGGCGCTGCTCTTGTGGAGATGTCCGCATGAACAAGCTGATGGAGAGGGTGCCTTTTTACTTGCCTGTCTGTTGAAATTCTGTCATTATGTTTCTGCCCTCCTCCTATCTCCCTCCAGCTGAGATACGGGTTTACGTCTGAACACTGCACTGTGATCTTGGGTGACAGGGGGCTGACAGAGAATAGTAAAATGTTCCTTCAAGCTCAAGGGGTCAAAGTCCACTTTGATCAATATCAGTGACCTGTGATCACCGCCATGCACGTTCTACAGCTGCACCAATCATTTGAGTGTATTTAGATATGATGCAACATTGGGCCAATGGTTGCAAAGAATTCTTTCCAGGTTTTGCTGGGGACAGCCGGGCTGACACACGCTGACAGAGCCCCTGGAAATGCCTTGGACTAAGATGGATTCATTGTGGGCGGTCTGCCGAAAGCTTTGATACGACTAGAGAAAGTTCAGACAGTGAACGGAGTCAAATCTATTTAGAATCAAGTCGTTGAACTGCTGTGGATGGTCACAAACTGGTTCAGGTTCTCAAAGTCAAGTTTACCAATGAACAACAAAATGTGAATTCGCGATCATAAAACGTTACTGTGAAGGCATCCAGGCTTATTTGGGCCACGAAAAAAGCCTAGCAGTTTTGAGGAAGGTGGGAAAAGAAAGAAGGACATTGGCTGAGACACATGAGAATTTAAAAGAGACTACACTCTTCACATTGATGATATAAATCTGATAGCTACAGAAGCATGAAAAAATATGTGGTGCCTTAAGAACTGTTGGTGAAAATGACGCCATTGCTTGCTAAGCAGTTGGAGGAGTTAGGGGCAGTCAAACCTCTCCTGTATGATCGGACATCTAGCACACCAATACACTGGCTGGCTGGAAGCTGTCATTGTTTTTACCAAACACGGGCGGATGTTATGTCAGCTGTTCGCAGAACCCACCTTGACATACATTTAGCCTCTCTTGCCCTCTGGGATCCAGGACTCCGCGTCTTTCTGGGAACGCTGACATATATCTGACGGTCACAAGCCAAGGAACTTACTCCTGCCTCAAGCTCCCTCTTTTGGTGGCGACAAAAAAATTAAAAAAAAATAAAAAACCTTCACCCCACAATCTTTTCTTTTACTTTTTATTTTTGACCGATACCTGGGCACTCTCTGGGTGGTGCTGGCCTGATTTTTACATGCCAAACATCAGCAAGTGGATCTGTCTGTCTTTAATATCAATTTACAGAACTTCTGAAGACTTCTTTAATTGATTGTTTTAATTCTATTTTTTTCTTCTGTGGATTCAACTACATCGTTCTCATCTAAACCATTTCATCAAATCAGTTTCTATCCTTTGTTATATAAAACAACACAAACCGTTTTAACACGAATTATATTTTTGTAACTTATTAATTCTTTTTTAAGAACTGCAAGGGTTGTAATGCCAAGCTACTTTAGAACTTATAAGTCATTCTTTTTAAGAACTGCAAGGAGTTAATGCCAATCTACTTTTAAGAACTTATATAAAGGTCATTTTCAAGAACTTCAACTTGTCAGTAATATAGTTACTTACTAAGTTCTAACAAGTTCTACAATATTATTTACTCAGTACCTAATCAAAAATATTATTGGCCATTAAAAATGGATCATTCGGAAGTTTATGCATGTTGATGGTTTTTACTTCTTCTTTTACTTCTGCCTTTGTTTTCTCTTTTACGTAGTTGTTCTGGCTTTGCATCGGCTTTGATGTCTTATGTTCTTTTATACAAATTGTAAGCCAGATAACCCGCCAATACAACCCATAATTAATCCCATTCCCTTATAAGACATTTGACTATCTTCTTTTTGTTTTCATTTTGAAGTATTGTTGTATTTAAAACTGATTCATTATTCAACAGTTTTTTGTTTTGTTTGCTTCATTTATTTTTTTTAGTCTATTCCACTTGCTTAATCTTTTCCGCCTCAATTCGCCAGGATGATTTAGTTACAGTGGAAACTTGGGGGGTCGGGGGGTTGCTTGCTGCGGTCACTTGTGGTGTCACTTGTGGGGGATCACTTGACTCTCGGTTTTAGCTGACTCTCTGCACTCTTCTCTTGGTTGCTCATTTTTTTATAAAACAGCACCTAAATATGTATGATTTGAAAAGTAATTAGTCACCATAGATAATTGGTGCTAAGAATGTTCCAATCTATAGAGTACAGATCCACCAATAGATTTAAAGTCTTTGTTAAATGGAGTCCTGTGTCAAATCATATGTGAAGTCTTGTTCCTGAATCAACAGAATCAGGGCAAATCGATTACTAGTTTTACATATAAGCTTTTAGAATTGTTTGACAACGCTTTTACCATTCCTTGATCCTAACTGATTGCTTCGTATCTGTGGTATATTGTTAATGTCTTGTGCTACATTTGTTGAATCTGATCCCAGGTAAACTTCTGTTCCTAAGTCTGTTTTGTTTTTCCACAGGAGCGGAGAGCATCATAATCTTTTCTTTTTTAGTATGCAGTGTCTTGTGACTCATCTGTAACTGTAGTCTCAGGATCATTGCGCATTCTAGCAGATCTCACATTTATTTTTTGTTTATTTTTTTATTTACTTTTAAAAAAAGAAATCTAAAATGGAGTGCCGAAAAACTCTTGTTAATCTTATTTACCATTCTGCTTGTGGTTGGGGGATAAGTGATTGGGTACACAATGCTTCGGTAAAAGTTTTATTCAGAATTAAGGCAGCAGACCTAGGAAAATTAGATTTTTGTGAAGACTCTGCAAAACTGGTTGCCCATAATAACGCTTCAATTGCAACAAAAGACTTTTTAGTCAAACAGGGAAATTATTCCAGAAAATATTAATATGTAAAAAAATGGGACTCTTCGTTATGATGGTTGGTGGCGCCTGTGGTTAATGCATTAGCATTTTCAGGCAGCAATTACATGTTTAGTAAAACATGCAAAATAATGATAGAGGAGACAAAGACATAACAAAGCAAATGGAAACAAACTGCAGCAGCACAAGATGACTATGAAAACAAAGACTGGCCGTGCCAGTTAGACTTTATTAACGAAATAAACTTAAATCAGCATGGACATGGCATGCATATACATTCAAGAAACGTTGACAATGCTATTAAAGAATAATATTTTGTGACTGGTGAAACTGCAACAATCTGCCTCTCCCCCAAAAAAGGGTTGGTTATTTTTCAGACTTTACCACCAAATAACAGAAAACAAAACAAAAAGGGAGGAGAAATAAGCTTTTTTTGATTGGCCTGACTGTTGTGTATTTTATTAGCTCAAAAGATTGGTTAGTATTAAAAATTTGAACATCTAAGCTAGCTTAAGATATATTATTCTCCCAAAGGTTATTTGGAAGGCCTTGCTAGCTATTTTACAAAAGCTTAGTGATGAAGGCTTGCATGTGTAGTGAACCCACAGCAAAAAGCATGGGACTTTGTCCAAACAAGCCAGTATGGCAAATATATCTTAAACCCCCTGCCCCCCAACAATAAAACGGCCTCACTTTGTAACACAATGCCAAAATGACACACTCAAATGGACCTCCAATATTTGCCACAGACACAATTAAGAAGAAGAGATTAAATATGCACTTTTACAGTTTTGATTGGCTCAAGATACAAAGATGCAGAACCATTAACGCAGAAGAGTGCTATTGCTTGTTTTGCTGTTTGCTCTACAGAATTTACAGACGTGGTCCATTGACTTATCCTCGCATGGTTCTTCAATGTTGATGATGGAAGGATTTAAGGCCAGTTAGTCAACTGCTGTTTTTAAAGCAACAGAGTTCAGAGGTTGTTATTAAAAGAGGATTCCAGGTGTTCACAGATCGCAAGGCTTTAGTGGAAAACTTCAACAAACAGTTGTCTGAACGGTGTTTTCATACCAGTACCACAGAGAAATCCTAGACAATTGCTCGTAACACTGACTGGGTAGAAGACATGCCTTTAGTACTGCGTGCTATGAAACCAATGAAGAATCAAAAAAGGCACAGGATTTAAACCGGTTTTTTTTAAAGCAATTGAACAAAAATTGATTAATAATATTACCATTCACAATCTGACAAACTAATACCATTTGGATTGAAAGTAGGCACCTGTACTCACCAGAGTGATGGCAGAAGGCTAGAGATGACAGCGAGAAGAAGAAGGGCAACTGACCTATTTGGAGCATCGTACCTATGAAATCAAAAACAGTTATAGAATGAATCCCCCTGTGTATTTTTAAGAAAAACACCCCATCAAAACGACCCAGCACCAAAGATCTTTCGTAAAGGAAGAAACTCTCCAAATAATTCAGCCAGACACTCGTTCAAGTTAATTAATTTACATTGTGTTGTGTGTGTTTGTTTCTTTAAAATGAAGCTCAGATTCAAACACTGCTTACGTTTTCATTACTGGTGATGAAGCGCATGAGCTATTGTTTTTCCAGATGCAAAAAATAAATTTGTTGATCTTATACATAGAACCCTCTGACTGAAATCATTATTAAAGAAAAGAGTCATGACAGTTCAATAAAGGTCAGCCGAAATTACTATGTTTGTTTCAAACAGTTTATGCCTTTTATGATATTAACGGGCATGACTGACAATATATAAACGCCTTATGCCAAGGCAACCTAAGGATCTAGATAAGCATGAAGACAGGATGTTTGTTTATGGTTGGTTTTCTATAACAAGAAGATTCATGCTGTTTTCAACATTTAAGAACCAAAAATACATTAACTTATTTTGTTCTGTTTTTTTTTGTGTGTTCTCAATGACCAATGGCATATGACCACTTGGACGCACAACACACGCTTTGTTGGTTGTTAGGATCTAATGACTTCTTTGTCACAACAGTTGTGTTTGACCTGATGATAAGTCAGACTCTTAGTTTTATATTGTCATGATTGAAACACTTAGATAAGATCAACAGAGCCTTCTTTATTAGTTGTCATGTGATATAGTCATCTTTAACTACTGGTTTTTGCTGATCCCTTTTTGCTTTTTTAATAACACTAGTTTTCACTGCAACGCTATACATTTTGCACCTCTTAATCCAACATATTCTTTTATTCTTAGTTCCATTCATTTTCATCTTTCATCTTGCCATTTAACTTTTTATTTTACAAACGCTGATGTAATGTGACTGTCTTTAGGTTAATCACAGGTTGTCATACCAAACTGCCTGACCCTTCTTAACTACTTCTGTCTCCATGTTCTTTATAAAAGTCTTCAGTGGAATGTCAGAATAAACGATAGTCAGTGTTGTGTACAGCACTCTAGACTGTGGTACCAATGGTTTTTTAAAGTAGTCATAGAGGGAATTCTAACATTAACAGCTTAGAACAGCTCTAAGCAGTAAACCCAATAACACTGGCTTGTCTTAAATTTACGAAGCTTCTTCATCATATGCCATACAAATAATCATTGAAATTTTTTTAAAGTCCTGGGTACTGTGGTTTTATTGTCAACTATATTGCTTGGGTTCTCTTCAGTTACTAGTTTCTGACATCTTTACGTTTATGGGGGTTCTTCATTGTCTTTCCGAAACAACTGTTGTTCATTAATTAAGGAGTCTTTTTCTCGAAGCATCAGTTGCCTTTGTTCTAAGCTCTGTGTTCTTTCATGATGTACGTTTCATGAACTGCTCTTGATCAAACGTATATTAATGCGGTGAACAGCTGTAAGGCCATAGCCATGATCTAAGGTAAAACTGAAGTTAATCTGTAATGACACACATACTTCGTTTTATTTAACAGGTTTGGCAGAAGCTTAGGTGGTTCTGTTCCTATTTCTTTTTTTCTGTGACTAAAGGATAATCGTTATAGGAGGTCATGAAGTTTACTTGGATATCTTTCCTAAGTCTACTTCTGCAATTCAAACCAAATGGCTTGGATCAGGAGACATTGTCCAATAGTATTTTCAAAAATTTATTTACATCAAATGGTTCCTGGCAACATTTTGAATTTGCGGTTAAAGGATGTGACTGACACATTAGCCACACCCATACCAGGTTTTAGCATCATAAATACATTAATGTTGTTGGTGTATACTGGGGTTCATAGTCGTCAAGATATTTGTTGTTAGCTTTACAGTTAACTATGTGATGGCCATGCTGATTCCACCACGCAGTCATCTTCAATCTTCTGGAGCATAGGTAGATTAGACAGTAAATCAATCTTTACTCCTGTAAACTTTAAGGAATGCATCCCTGCTCATGCCAGGAGCAGAAATGTAATGAGATGGATCCGGACTGTAATGGTTTTTGCATGTTTTTCTGTATTTCTCAAAGACATCTGGCCTAACAACAAACGTCGGCCCTTAAGTAGTAGTGTGGTAGTCTCCCATGGTCTTACACTTTAACTTTTCCCATGCTGTCTTGGCGTGTTGGTAGCAGAGTAAGTATTGTCTTTACCTTTAGACTACTGAAGAATGCACCTCTAGGCGGTATTTAGGGCGTCTCATCTAACCTACTCCAACTGTTCATATACTCATAAGGATAAACGCCCTTTACACACTACGAGATGATCAAGTTATTTTTCTGTATAGGGCAATTCTGTCTCAGTGATGCGGCCCAAAGATTATAATGCACCCATCATGTGTTGATATGAATCATAGAAGGATAATTGATTGAGAGGTAAAGGTATGTACTTTTCTGAAGACTGGGCGATGCAAACTGACCTTTCGAAAAACTCATCATGTTAACAGCTTGCATAAATAAGGGGATTCATACCCTCGTATAGTTATGGAAGAAGAAGATAGTAATTTCCAAGTCTTTGATCAAACTTATGCTGTAGATTACAGTTTAGAATGTACCTGCTCCCTCTAAACTTAACCACTGATTATGATCATGATTCTTCTTCAGTGGGATTGCTTCTGTTGTTTTCTAATGTATAGCCACTGATCCAACAACATGTTGCTGAATTATACTGTTCTTTGATCTTCAGGAGTCATAATAATTTCAGAAGGTTGTGCATGATTAGATAATCTTTACGGACTTGTTCATTTGTTTCTAAGACGCGTTTTGCTGCATCAGGCCCTCTATATGGCTGGCTTTGTGTGTTTCTCCATCAGACCTACAATAATAATATTGCGTTTTTATGAACAGATTTGATGATTATTAATCTACAACAGTTTTAGGCAATGGTTATTTGGCTTAGGTCCTTCGTATGGGGACTATAATAGATTCAAAGTCGCATACAAACAACATTAGGCTTGGTCTGTAATTTTTTCCAGTTCTTAAGCTCTACTGTGTGCTACTGTTTTGGAGTAATAAGTTTGGTAATGCTAGTCTGTAGTTCGAGCTCTTACAATGTTCTTTGTGTTTAGTGCCAGCTTTCAATAGATGGAATCCTTCACTTATAACATATTCTACAGAAATCTTTGTTTTTTTTTATTTTGCTGTTGTGTAATTGTATTAGTCTTCTCATTGTCGCGAATTTATTAAGTGTTAATGTGTTTTGTGCCATCTGTACTAAAAGTTAAGTCGATGTGCTTTGGCATACTGGCTCTCCTATAGTTGTGAATGACTCGGATATTCTAGCGTGTTGGTGAGATGTCTTCTTCAGACCATGTATTACGTTTACAGTTGATTGATTGGTTAGTTACTGGAAATTCAAAATTGTCCGTTTTGTCTATTCCAACTTGGAAGTCAATCCATTAAAGTCAAGTTTAGGACTAACTTGGTATGGTTCATAGTTGGAGGACTTCTCCAAGCATTTTTTTTAACATGATATAACTTTGCTAGAAGACACCACATAAAACATTTTATCATCTGAATTCCTTAATGTTTAAGGACTCACACAAACTCTGGGCTCGTTTTTTTAAAACAGTTCTCTGGGCAAAGGAATTGTTAAGACCTTACCAACAAATGGAGAAAACTTAGTCTGATTTATTTGATCGCAATAGTTTGCCTTCTGACCAGCCAGAACCTCTTAGTTTTGCTTCTTTCTGAAGCCGGTGTTAAACTGGTCAAACCATTTCATCAGCCCAGCTAGCTGTATATGATCATTTGTTACGAATACAGCTTGCTGCTTAGTTTGACACCCAGACTTGTTATGGTTTCCCATGACACAGTAGTATATTCGATGTACACAGCTATTTGCACTTTACTGGAGGGCTGTATTGTTAGCTTGTCAGTATTTGAGCAATAGCATGTTTGGAATGCTTGCAGAGCGGTTAGTGTCATCAACTATTTCTAAGTCTGTCTTTGAAATCACTTGGCAACGCCATGATGAGTTTCTTTTTCTAATCAAAACATATTTATTTTAAATTAATAATTATTTGAGTTTGTTTTTAATCATAATCCACAGGTGTTCTTTACCGTTTTAGAATTATACTTTACTGTAAAACACGATTATTCCATGTTACTGTTTTAGTCTTTAGAAAACAGTGTCAATTTTTCGCTCATTTCTTTTATGCCATTCCTTTTTTATTGACTCCAAGTCTGGTTGTTGAGAAAAGTGGCTCGATGACTTTTTTTGCTATCTCAAACTTTTGCCCGTTTATAATCATCCATAGTCTGCTGCAAACGATTGAATTCTTCATCTGTAATCTTAGAGTCTGCTAAGGCCTTGCTTATTATTAATCTGACATGATTCTAAGTTTAGCAGAGTGCTAACTGAAACAATAGCTTGTGTTGCTTTTGTAGCTCGGCTTTCTTTTTTGTTGGCAACCACTCAAAGCTAATGAACATAATCCCAAAGCTACTGAAACAGGCGCGAGCACACAGCTGCTGGAACTTCCAATGCCTGTTGCTAAAAGTCCTTACACTTGTTCTCTGATGGGTCAGTGTTAGGAAGCAGTGGCTGTTGTGCTGTGTAATGTATGTTTAACGAAAACCATTAAAATACAGAAGAGTATGTTCGTTTGGTTTTTGTTGTATTTTGCTAGGTTCTTGCTCCGTTCAGCTGTATTTGTGTAATGTTGGACAGCCTCTGGACTGAGAGCTGAAGGAAGCTGTGCACTGTCGGGCGGCTCTTCTTTTGGCAGTTTTGGATCACTGTGTAATATTGGACATTTTTTAAACAATTTTTATTTTAATTTAATGTGTGTTATTTCAGGTAGTATGCCCTTCAGCAAGGAATACTTTCTGTATAGTAGAATCCAATTAGATCTAAATGTGTAAGGTTGATAGTATGTTATTTCAGTTAAAAGATTCTGTTGAATGTTTAGGATTACCTTTATCATGGAAGGATGGCCTTTATTTCTTCACCGTTGTTTTTGAATACGCTAACAACTATTCCCTTAATGAAATCAACACCTAAATTTTGCCAAGCAATTCTAATTCCTTTTATTAGATTATCACTAACACCTACAAAAATAAATATTACCCCTCCCCATCCATCATCAACAACATCACGTAGTATAGAAATGTCATATAATCATAGTGAACCTTGTTTGGGTAAAGGACATTTCAGGCATGAATGCAATCAATTAGTGGTGCGTTTTGTAGTCTCAGAGTCTTTTTCTGTGTAGAAGAATGGGTACCTGCCTCTGTTTCAAGTGAAACGATTCGATTTCACGCCTGCTGTTGTTTTTCGGGCATTTAAGACATAATATGCAGTGGCCCAGCATTTAAAGCCTTCCAAATTTAATGTCTTTTATTGTCAAGAAAGTGTATGGACTTATAAATTCAAATTTGATTTTCCCAGCCCGAGATGATGAACGGGAGATAAGGTGCCTTTTGATTTCTTTTCGAATAAGTTTATATTCCAAATTATCAATGTTTTCTAATTCTACTTTACGCAGATGCTCTAGCTTAGGGGTTCTTTTTGCCATTCACCTATCTCTCTGCGTTTATAGTAACCATCATCAGTGTATTCAAATCCATAAACTTCACCAAGTCTATCCATTTAGTTCAAAGTATTGTTGTGTCTGCTAGATCTTTATGGTTCAAAGTAATAACATCTAAATAGGCGCACCACATAACTGTTGCTCTGGTCCACGCGACATTGTTTTTTTGTACATGGTTGATTTTATTTAATTCTAAAAAACAACATAAAAGTCATCACATTATCACTTCTTTACTTTTTTAATCTGTGATTCCTGAGGCACTTAGTTTTTCTTGATGACACATAAACTAATGAGTTTAAATTGTTAAGTTATGATTAAATGTCTGAATCTATGATCACAGTATGCAGTGTTACCTGCTGGAATAACTCTCAGAACAGTTGAAGGTTGACCATTTAACAAGTTTTCATTAGTGCTTAGTTGGTCTAGGCATAACATACAACAATGAGTTTATTACAGGTCAAGGGATTATCTCCACATATTTAAAGTGCTATTGATTTGGGCAGCTACAAGTGCATATTATGCTTTATTAGTCTTAAACCCACATTTTAGCCAGGGCATCCTGCAAAGTGAAAGGTTTCCATTTGTTGATCTGGTTTTAATGTTAGGGTTACTTTTTAGATTTGCATCATTTAATTTTAGATCGATTCCATAGTCACTTAGTATTTCTTTAAGCGTGCAAAATCCATAGTAACCATCTGGTTATGGTCAAAAGAATTTGTATAGTACATTTCCATGGCGATCTAATCTTTGAACCCAATTGTTTTTGTTTGCCTCACTTATATTGAAACCATTAACTTTGTAAACAATTGTCATTGCAGAGCTACTTTAAATTTTCCGCAAGAGGGTGTTATCCGATGCGGTATAATCTAAAGCACAGGTTTGTCTTGGTTTCTTTATAGTTACAAACATTTTTAAAATGCTGTATAAAAAATTGAATGTGTTTCAAATACAACAAGGACGCTAAATATGCAGTGGCGGCTGTAAAGATAATCTTAAAAAACCTTAACAATGATTGTTTAGTGTTGCTAGCAGTGACTCAGGTCAGAAAGTTTGAAAGTAAAAGTAAGAAAGAACGTCCGCTCTAAATCATATTATATTCCCCTATCAAAAATGATTGGTACAGCAATGATGTGGCTTAGTCATCCTTGCAGTTTTATCAAAATCAGTTTTAAACTTTGACTGTGTATTGTGCAACAACTGGATGGGTGTGTCTTACTATGCAAACCACTTAAATCACAATACCTTGGTTAGTTAGGTCAGTGTATAGGTTTCTATTTTTATTTTCAGTCAGGACCTTTTTCTTGTCGTGTGGTTGTCTGAACTCCAGTACCATTGTCCGCATGACAAGGTCCTTTTAATCATTTATAACAGAATGGACATGAGGCTTTTCGAACGTATTTGTAATGGGTTTGACATTGCGTTTAAAGCAGACTTTAGACAAAAGTTAGATAGTAATATTTTTTTTTTCCCATTGGGGTTTTTAAATAGGGCACTTTGTACTTATGGGGGGTGCCACAGAACTTATAACTTTGACTATGTGGGGCCAGGACATATTCTTTAGTTCAGGCACAGCTGTTCGTCTGATGGGGTGGTCTTCGTGTCCCATTTTAAATGACCCCTACTGCCGTTTCCAACAAATTGCACGTGATTCACGAACTGACACACACCCCACATCAATCAAGTCTAGTGTGTGTTGATTCTGCCTACCATGGCAGGGTGAGAGCCGCGGACATTAGAGCTATGCTCGCACCTGGAGAATTGTCAAAAAAGTACACTGCTTTGCTCCTGCTATTAAGCAGATTTTAACACACTTAGGCATTTAATCGCCGCAAAACCAGACGGGGAACACGGCAGGCACGACGTCATCGCCCAGTGGTGGGCTTCCCTCTCCTGTGTTCTCTCCCCCTCACCTCTGACGTTCACTTCTGTCACCCTGACAACGCTTCTTCCCCATGCTTGCCGTCCACCCGCCCCTTCAGCTTTTGATTGTTCTGGTTGTTTGTAACTCTGATAATGTTTTTTGTTCTGATGATTTATTGATGTATATCCTGATGTGTTTCAAAAACCGAATCCCCTGATCAGCACAGTTCTTTCACCATCTTCTACTCCTGATTCACCATTCCAAACTCTTTGTCTGTTCTTCCGCTTAGCGGGCCATCTCCACCATCGCTTCGTCCTCTTCCTTGTGCTATTCCAAACTCACCACTTCATCTTACCTCTCAACCTCCTTCAGGAATCTCCTTCAAGTTTGTTTGTTCAATGTGCAGTTGTACTGTCCAAATGGAAGAAAGCCGATTTACATATTCTGATTTCATCTCTGAAAAAACATTGACTTAACCTTTCTCACGGAAACTTTGGCTTAAACCACATGGCCATGAGCCAAAATAAAAACAGCTGACTCCTCCTGGATATAAAACGATTTCTTTCCCCCGATCTCTCGAGGAGGTGGGAATTGCCATCATTCTAAAGACTATTGGATCCAATTCTTCTTTCAGTCACAACCTTCAATTCTACATGAATCTTTTGATGTTTAGCGAAATCAATCTCACTACTGGCCACTCTATTTACTATTCTGCTGCCTTTACCGTCGTCCACGCCTCCCAGCCGTTAAACAACCTAACATCTTCTCCTTTTTTCACCCAAGAATTCCAGTCACTCTCGACCACTACAGCCTCTCTCCCACTAAACTTATAATTCTTGGTGACTTCAACTTCCATTTCGACAACCAGTCTTCTCCGGATGTCAAACGTCTTTCTCTTTCTTCGTCCAACCATTCTCTCTCTCAACTGGTAACGAATCCAACGCACAGATCTGGTCATATTTAGACTGGCTGATTACTAATGCTTCATTCAATCTTTGTCACATCTGTTTCTGTCAGACCCTCCCCCTCCCCGAACTGCATTCTGATCATTCCGCCAATTCTTTTCATCTCAACATCACAAAACCTGGTCAGGGTAAGAAGAAATATGTTACTCGATGTAATCTTAAGGCTTAGACATTCATACCTCCTCTTCCAAGCTTCCGAAGGTTTTTCTCAACTCTGACCACACTGACTCTCTGATCACTCATAACACTATTCTCGCACTGCTTGATCGAGCATGCACCTCACTATCTGATTCATCTCCTCCCTGACAGGACCTCTGTGCGCCATGGGGTATTACCCAAGACATCTTGATATGCGAAGCGGGCAACACGCCGGCAACTAGAACGCAGTGGCGGAAGGGTCAAAAACCGAATTCAACAACAGCTTTTCCGAAAACAAATAACAAAGTCAAACTCTTAATCATTCAGCAAGACAGACTTACTCTCTTCCCCAAATTCCTCTGTGCTACATCATTAAAATCTCTTTTTTTTCCCTCACCTCAAATCTCCTTGATCTGCAAAAACAACTCCTCTGCCTAACACCACAGCCTGTCTGAACTTCCATCATATTTTTCTGCCTTCTTTTCAGATGATAAGTTCGAACATACGCTCCAGACTTTGATCAAACTCAAATTCCAGCCTGCGCCCTCCTGACCCCCAGTATCCACTGGCACTCTCTCTTTTCCTTCCATCCAACAAGTGAAAAAGAATCATGGCAATTCTGAAGGAAATGACTATAAAATCATGCGACCTTGATCCATAACCTGCTCTCTCACATATGCCTTCACAACTTGTGCCTATTATCACTAAATAGTAAACTCATTCTTCAGTCAAGAAGTTTTCCATCAGCTCTTAAAACAGCAATAGTCAACACCTCTACTGAATAAGCCGACCTCGATCCCAACATTCTGAAGAATTATAGGCTGTCTCAAACTTACCCTTTATCTTAAAGTACTAGAAAAAGTTGTTCTCAAACAGCTCAAACAGTCACTTCATTCCAATGATCTTCTTCCCACTCTTTCAGTCTGCCTATCGCCAACCCAGGCACCGGGAAACCAACCCTCAGTCCATACTTTAGATACACTTCTCAACTTGCTTCTGATGCAGAGGATAATTCTCCCTCCTCACTCTTCTTGACTTATCTGCAGCCTTTGATACCATAGATCACTCAATTCTTCATTTCTCGCCTCCCCAAAATACGTTTTGGTATTTAATGGCACAGCCTCTCACCTGGTTTACTTCATACCTCACAGACCCGGGGTTCCAGAAAGTTATGTAAACAATTCAATCAAAACTGTCCAAAAATGGAATGTGGTCGTCCCGCCAGGGATCAGTCCTGGGCCTGTTCTCTTTACTCTTGACACTGGCTCCACTCTCACATATAATAAACAACCACCCTATTGATCATCATTCTATGCCGCATGATACTCAACTTCATGCAGCGATAATGTTGAAAACTTGCCTTTCCCTCTTGACAATATGTCCTACAGCCTTCAAGACATTTCAAAACTGGATGATCTCAGAACAAGTTACAACTTAATGTCCGATAAAACCGAAGCCATGCTCCATAGGGACCAACATAATACTTTCTATATACAAAAACTCAATTGATTCTGGCAATTACGTCAGTTCCTTTGTCCAACTCTGTGAAGTATTTAGGAGTAATGTTCTTGACAAACACTCTTATGAAAAAAAATTCATCACCCCCCAGGTAAAAAATTATTGACGACGTGGTGTTGACGACGTTGCATCAAAGACAGCTTTCAGTCATTGAACGTCGCCTGCTCTTCCGGGGTTGTGCGGTCTTACCTTCATGACGTTAGAGAATGGGCCGTGGATTCCAGGGTTGGAGGATGGCCGGCTGCCTTGGGGATCGTCCGCTGCTATCTCCTTGTTTGGGCTTGTCGGGATCGAACTGACTGGGTCGTGTTGTCCACAATTCAGGCTTTGAGCAGCAAACATGAGAAAACATGTTGATTGCAAATGCGTACAAGAAAATTACAATCGCTTAGATTATAGAAATTGTGAACGATTCTCTTGCAACGAGTTTATATTAATGATAATAATTTTTTTTTTTTTTTTTTTTTTTTTTTGCCCTGCTCAATCTTCGTGACTTCCACGTCCCGTGTCCCACGGTCGCTCATTCCAATCTCCCCGCCAAAGCATACCCAGATTTGTTATGTCTCATCCTCAGAGTCGGAGTCCACAGGGAGCAATCACTATCAGGCCGCCGCGGGGCCACCAGCCAGAGGGGCCCTGCACTGCTGCTGGGTCACTTTGGCAGGTGTTTCAGTGGTGCATGTTCTGAGCTAACATACGCAGGACACCACCTACATAAGCCACCTACTAACGACAGTATTAGCTCAGTTCGCGGAGCAGACTGTTGTGAGGTTGCCCATCCAGGTGGCAAACCACCACAACGTCCTCCAACGACCGATCCCGCGAACCTCCACCCCCAAAGGCTATGACACACACTCACCAGATGGCACAGAAGTGTATTGGCAAACGATCTGAGGTCACCATGAGACCAGAGGAAACTGGGACCAACGAATCAGAGGCAATTTTTTAATTGCTATGATGATCAATGACATTGAGGATGACGTAATTATGCTGCTGTGGTGGAAGTGATATGCTTTGGACTACTTGACAGGGTTGTCCTCTACGTTTACTATCATAATATATCCCGGCGTCAACCGGGCCGAGAGATACAGGACGCCTGCCAGTGTGGTCAGGTTATTTGAGCAACACTCACAACTAGGCATCCGTTTAAGTGGATTATGAAAGCTCGTGTGTGGTCCAGTCTTCCCACTGAGCCACAGCCACATCACTCTGGGTAGGGAGCCGGGCAGCGAATTGTCCGAAAAATCCCTATGACTCTTATGGGATTCGATACCCGCGACCCTTTCAGTTTCCGTTAACCCAAGGCGGCTAACCAAGCCTGCGCCATGGCGGCTGGTGATAATAATAATAATATAATGTATGGAATTTATTTTAGCGCTGAATCTTGTAAAGCAACAAATCAAGCGCTCAGTGATGACTTTTTTGTTTTTTTTTGGGTGGGGAGGTGGGGGGGGGGGGGGTTATATCGAGGATAGGAATAACATGAACTCCATGGTTTTAAACGCCATCATTAGTTACCAAGATACTCATTCATTCAAAGTTCTCAAACCCCTTGACCTACACGCGTTTTGTTATACCAAGGCAGATAAGAACATGAAAAAACACAAAGACATTTAAGAAAAAAAAACCCGAACCACGTAAAATAAGCACTCGAAAATAACGTGTCATTATACAGACAACAATGGGCAGAGCCTCATAGTCAGATGAAAATTGAAAAAAAAAATAGCATTCTTGTTTGTACTTTGAGAATACGGTGTGATGGAATATCAAAGAGCAAGGTCATTCAATTTTATTTTACGTTTTACATTGTCTATAGCCCTACCTACAAGAAAAGCCACATTAGGACTGTCACCTCATTTAGTTTCAGTAGCTCTAATGATATTAACCTTAAGTTCAAAACTAACATCTATTCCTTTCAAATACCCCAAATTAGTCTTTCCGATGAGACAATAAACGGAGGTCCTTGTGGCAACACATTTATCGCATGTTAAATGAACCCACAACACCAAGAGAATCGTCCCCCTGCAAATTTCTGTAGAAAAAAAGTCTAAAGAAAGCCACAATGCACAAGCAGCAGGAAAAAAAAATTGATGGGGTTGGCGCTGCTCTTGTGGAGATGTCCGCATGAACAAGCTGATGGACGAGGGTGCCTTTTTACTTGCCTGTCTGTTGAAATTCTGTCCATTATGTTTCTGCCCTCTCCTATCTCTCCTCCTAGACTGAGATAGGGTTTACGTCTGAACACTGCACTGTGACGATCTTGGGGGTGACAGGGGGTGCTGACAGAGAATAGTAAAAATGTTCCTTCAGCTCAAGGGGTCAAAGTCCACTTTGATCAATATCAGTGACCTGTGATCACCGCCATGCACGTTCTACAGCTGCACCAATCATTTGAGTGTATTTAGATTTGGTGGCACACATCTGGGCCAAATGGTGCAAAGAAATTCTTTACCAGGTTTTGCTGGGGACAGCCGGGCTGACACACGCTGACAGAGCCCCTGGAAATGCCTTGGACTAAGATGGATTCATTGTGGGCGGTCTGCCGAAAGCTTTGATACGACTAGAGAAAGTTCAGACAGTGAACGGAGTCAAATCTATTTAGAATCAAGTCGTTGAACTGCTGTGGATGGTCACAAACTGGTTCAGGTTCTCAAAGTCAAGTTTACCAATGAACAACAAAATGTGAATTCGCGATCATAAAACGTTACTGTGAAGGCATCCAGGCTTATTTGGGCCACGAAAAAAGCCTAGCAGTTTTGAGGAAGGTGGGAAAAGAAAGAAGGACATTGGCTGAGACACATGAGAATTTAAAAGAGACTACACTCTTCACATTGATGATATAAATCTGATAGCTACAGAAGCATGAAAAAATATGTGGTGCCTTAAGAACTGTTGGTGAAAATGACGCCATTGCTTGCTAAGCAGTTGGAGGAGTTAGGGGCAGTCAAACCTCTCCTGTATGATCGGACATCTAGCACACCAATACACTGGCTGGCTGGAAGCTGTCATTGTTTTTACCAAACACGGGCGGATGTTATGTCAGCTGTTCGCAGAACCCACCTTGACATACATTTAGCCTCTCTTGCCCTCTGGGATCCAGGACTCCGCGTCTTTCTGGGAACGCTGACATATATCTGACGGTCACAAGCCAAGGAACTTACTCCTGCCTCAAGCTCCCTCTTTTGGTGGCGACAAAAAAATTAAAAAAAAATAAAAAACCTTCACCCCACAATCTTTTCTTTTACTTTTTATTTTTGACCGATACCTGGGCACTCTCTGGGTGGTGCTGGCCTGATTTTTACATGCCAAACATCAGCAAGTGGATCTGTCTGTCTTTAATATCAATTTACAGAACTTCTGAAGACTTCTTTAATTGATTGTTTTAATTCTATTTTTTTCTTCTGTGGATTCAACTACATCGTTCTCATCTAAACCATTTCATCAAATCAGTTTCTATCCTTTGTTATATAAAACAACACAAACCGTTTTAACACGAATTATATTTTTGTAACTTATTAATTCTTTTTTAAGAACTGCAAGGGTTGTAATGCCAAGCTACTTTAGAACTTATAAGTCATTCTTTTTAAGAACTGCAAGGAGTTAATGCCAATCTACTTTTAAGAACTTATATAAAGGTCATTTTCAAGAACTTCAACTTGTCAGTAATATAGTTACTTACTAAGTTCTAACAAGTTCTACAATATTATTTACTCAGTACCTAATCAAAAATATTATTGGCCATTAAAAATGGATCATTCGGAAGTTTATGCATGTTGATGGTTTTTACTTCTTCTTTTACTTCTGCCTTTGTTTTCTCTTTTACGTAGTTGTTCTGGCTTTGCATCGGCTTTGATGTCTTATGTTCTTTTATACAAATTGTAAGCCAGATAACCCGCCAATACAACCCATAATTAATCCCATTCCCTTATAAGACATTTGACTATCTTCTTTTTGTTTTCATTTTGAAGTATTGTTGTATTTAAAACTGATTCATTATTCAACAGTTTTTTGTTTTGTTTGCTTCATTTATTTTTTTTAGTCTATTCCACTTGCTTAATCTTTTCCGCCTCAATTCGCCAGGATGATTTAGTTACAGTGGAAACTTGGGGGGTCGGGGGGTTGCTTGCTGCGGTCACTTGTGGTGTCACTTGTGGGGGATCACTTGACTCTCGGTTTTAGCTGACTCTCTGCACTCTTCTCTTGGTTGCTCATTTTTTTATAAAACAGCACCTAAATATGTATGATTTGAAAAGTAATTAGTCACCATAGATAATTGGTGCTAAGAATGTTCCAATCTATAGAGTACAGATCCACCAATAGATTTAAAGTCTTTGTTAAATGGAGTCCTGTGTCAAATCATATGTGAAGTCTTGTTCCTGAATCAACAGAATCAGGGCAAATCGATTACTAGTTTTACATATAAGCTTTTAGAATTGTTTGACAACGCTTTTACCATTCCTTGATCCTAACTGATTGCTTCGTATCTGTGGTATATTGTTAATGTCTTGTGCTACATTTGTTGAATCTGATCCCAGGTAAACTTCTGTTCCTAAGTCTGTTTTGTTTTTCCACAGGAGCGGAGAGCATCATAATCTTTTCTTTTTTAGTATGCAGTGTCTTGTGACTCATCTGTAACTGTAGTCTCAGGATCATTGCGCATTCTAGCAGATCTCACATTTATTTTTTGTTTATTTTTTTATTTACTTTTAAAAAAAGAAATCTAAAATGGAGTGCCGAAAAACTCTTGTTAATCTTATTTACCATTCTGCTTGTGGTTGGGGGATAAGTGATTGGGTACACAATGCTTCGGTAAAAGTTTTATTCAGAATTAAGGCAGCAGACCTAGGAAAATTAGATTTTTGTGAAGACTCTGCAAAACTGGTTGCCCATAATAACGCTTCAATTGCAACAAAAGACTTTTTAGTCAAACAGGGAAATTATTCCAGAAAATATTAATATGTAAAAAAATGGGACTCTTCGTTATGATGGTTGGTGGCGCCTGTGGTTAATGCATTAGCATTTTCAGGCAGCAATTACATGTTTAGTAAAACATGCAAAATAATGATAGAGGAGACAAAGACATAACAAAGCAAATGGAAACAAACTGCAGCAGCACAAGATGACTATGAAAACAAAGACTGGCCGTGCCAGTTAGACTTTATTAACGAAATAAACTTAAATCAGCATGGACATGGCATGCATATACATTCAAGAAACGTTGACAATGCTATTAAAGAATAATATTTTGTGACTGGTGAAACTGCAACAATCTGCCTCTCCCCCAAAAAAGGGTTGGTTATTTTTCAGACTTTACCACCAAATAACAGAAAACAAAACAAAAAGGGAGGAGAAATAAGCTTTTTTTGATTGGCCTGACTGTTGTGTATTTTATTAGCTCAAAAGATTGGTTAGTATTAAAAATTTGAACATCTAAGCTAGCTTAAGATATATTATTCTCCCAAAGGTTATTTGGAAGGCCTTGCTAGCTATTTTACAAAAGCTTAGTGATGAAGGCTTGCATGTGTAGTGAACCCACAGCAAAAAGCATGGGACTTTGTCCAAACAAGCCAGTATGGCAAATATATCTTAAACCCCCTGCCCCCCAACAATAAAACGGCCTCACTTTGTAACACAATGCCAAAATGACACACTCAAATGGACCTCCAATATTTGCCACAGACACAATTAAGAAGAAGAGATTAAATATGCACTTTTACAGTTTTGATTGGCTCAAGATACAAAGATGCAGAACCATTAACGCAGAAGAGTGCTATTGCTTGTTTTGCTGTTTGCTCTACAGAATTTACAGACGTGGTCCATTGACTTATCCTCGCATGGTTCTTCAATGTTGATGATGGAAGGATTTAAGGCCAGTTAGTCAACTGCTGTTTTTAAAGCAACAGAGTTCAGAGGTTGTTATTAAAAGAGGATTCCAGGTGTTCACAGATCGCAAGGCTTTAGTGGAAATGTAGCTATCAGTTTATATCTTCAATGTGAAGGGGTTAGCTTTAAATTTCATTGTTCAACCCAAATGTCCTTTCTTTCTTTTTCACCTCCAAAACTGCTAGGCTTTTTCGTGGCCAAATAAGCGGATGCCTTCACAGTAAACGTTTATGATCGCGAATCACATTTTTTTGTTCATTGGTAAACGACTTTGAGAACCTGAACCAGTTTGTGACCCCACGGGCAGTTCTCAACACTTGATTCTAAAAGATTTGACTCCGTTTCACTGGTTGACTTTCTCTAGTCGTATCAAAGCTTTCGGCAGACGGCCACATTGAATCCATCTTTAGTCCAAGGCAGTTTCGGGGCTTCTGTCAGCGGTGGTCAGCCGGCTGGTCCCCAGCAAAACTGGAAAGATTCTTTGCAAAAATTGGCCCAATGTTGCTCTATCTAAATACACTCAAATGATTGGTGAAGCTGTAAGAACGTGCGTTGGCGGTGATCACAGGTCACTGATATTGATAAAAGTGGACTTTGACCCCTTGAGCTTGAAGGAACATTTTACTATTTTTGCTGACTGATAATTTTTTCGCTCTCTCTTTCTGTCAATCTCAGCACAACAAAGGTTATTTGCCTTTGCCTTCGATTTTGAAAGAAGACAAGCCAATTCATTCAACAGAGCTTTTTCAAAAATCGTTTCAAGAGTCCGCGGCATATCCTTCAACAGGCATGCTGACTGGGAATTATAGAGATAAATTAACTGCTGCTGTGAGAAACGTGTCCTGCCGGCAAACCAAGCCAGGAAAGTCACTCACAAAAAGAGAAGATAGATAGATAGATAGATAATTAGATAGATATAGATAGATAGAGAAGAGAGGGGAGAGAGAGAGAGAGAGAGAGAGATTTTTTGGGGCAGTATCTTTAGAAGGTGGGGATGCTGTTTATACTGAAAACCAACTCCAGGAAAACCACTGGGTCAAAAAGCACGGTCCTCAAGAAGTCTACATTACAGTCTTCATGCATATGCCTAATGTCATGAGCATGCCCAAATCTTATGCACTAAAATGCTCATGAATATGTAAAAACGTTCTGATCATCTAAATTGTCATGAAAAAAAATATATTATACTGTTATCACCTTAACTCTTATTCTAAAATTTTCATGCATATGTACAATATTATCCTAGCAACTAAAATGCTCATGAATATGTAAACAAATTTTAATCATCCCAACTCAAGTGCTCAAATGCTCATGGATGTGTCCCACTGTTCTGATCATCTTCAGGGTTTTCGTACTGAAATACAAATGCATGAGTTAGTGTTCTGATCATCCTAACTCTTCAGTGCTAAAATGTTCATGAATAGTTAAACACTCTGATCATCCTAACTTTCATGCACTAAAATACTCATGAATATGTAAAACGTTCTGACCTAACTTGAAGTACTGAAATGTTAAAGCATATGTTAGTGTTTTTGAACATCTTTCCTCTTAGCAATACAATGTTCATGCAGATAAAAGTTCGACTACCTCCTTTGGGACTAAAATGCCCGGAAAATTTAT
>CM054149.1:45430770-45515778 GCA_028751875.1 Rapana venosa | reverse complement strand
GGGTTTGTACCCCCCCTCCCTTTTTTTTAAAATTTTTAAAGAAGGGCAAATTTAACAATTGTAATGAGTTTGACATTGCGTTTAAAGCAGACTTTAGACAAAAGTTAGATAGTAATCATGGTATGGGCACTTTGTACTTATGGGGGGTGCACAGAACTTATAACTTTGACTATTGGCCAGGACATACTTCCTTTAGTTCAGGCACAGCTGTTCGTCTGGGGTGGTCTTCGTGACCCATTTTAATCTGACCCTACTGCCGTTCAACAAATTGCACGTGATTCACGAACTGACACCACCCCCATCAATCAAGTCTAGTGTGTGTTGTTCTGCTACCATGGCAGTGAGAGCCGCGGACATTAGAGCTATGCTCGCACCTGAGAATTGTCAAAAACAGTACACGCTTGCTCCTGCTATTAAGCAGCTTTTAACACACTTAGGCATTAATCGCCGCAAAACAGACGGGGAAACCGGGCAGGCCGACGTCATCGCCAGTGGTGGGCTTCCCTCTCCTGTGTCTCCCCCTCACCTCTGACGTCACTTCTGTCACCCCTGACAACGCTTCTTCCCCATGCTGCCGTCCACCCGCCCCTTCAGCTTTTGATTGTTCTGTTGTTTGTAACTCTGATAATGTTTTTTGTTCTGATGATTATGATGTATATCCTGATGTGTTTCAAAAACCGAATCCCCTGATTAGCACAGTTCTTTCACCATCTTCTACTCCTGATTCACCATCCAAACTCTTGTCTGTTCTTCCTAGCGGCATCTCCACCATCGCCTTCGTCCTCTTCCTCTGATGCTATTCCAAACTCACCACTTTCATCTTCAACCTCTCCACCTCCTTCAGATCTCCTTCAAGTTTGTTTGTTCAATGTGCAGTCTGTCTGTCAAATGGAAAAGCCGATTACATATCTGATTTTTCTCTGAAAAAAACATTGACTTAACCTTCCTCACCGAAACTTGGCTTAAACCACATGGCATGAGCCAAAAATAAAACAGCTGACTCCTCCTGGATATAAAACGATTTCTTTCCCCCGACTCTCTCGAGGAGGTGGATTGCCATCATTCTCAAAGACATATTGGAACCATCTCTTTCTTTCAGTCACAACCTTCAATTCTCACATGAATCTTTTGAAGTTTGCGAAATCAATCTCAACTACCTGGCCACTCTATTACTATCTGCTGCCTTTACCGTCCACCTCCCAGCCGTAAAAACAACCTAACATCTTCTCTTTTTCACCAAGAATTCCAGTCACTCCTCGACCACTACGCCTCTCTCCCACTAAAACTTATAATTCTTGGTGACTTCAACTTCCATTTCGACAACCAGTCTTCTCCGGATGTCAAACGTCTTTCTCTTTCTCTGTCCAACCATTCTCTCTCTCAACTGGTAAACGAAGCAACGCACAGATCTGGTCATATTTTAGACTGGCTGATTACTAATGCTTCATTCAATCTTGTCACATCTGTTTCTGTCACCGACGAACTGCATTCTGATCATTCCGCCATTCTTTTCCATCTCAACATCACAAAACCTGTCAGAAAGAAGAAATATGTTACTCGTTGTAATCTTAAGGCCTTAGACATTCATACCTCCTCTTCCCAAGCTTCCGAACGTTTTTCACAAACCTCTGACCACACTGACCTCTCTGATCACTATAACACTATTCTCCGCCAACTGCTTGATGAGCATGCACCTCCTACTGATCATCTCCTCCCTGACAGACCCTGTGCGCCATGGTATACCAAGGACATCTTGATAGCGAAGCGCAAACGCCGGCAACTAGAACGGCAGATGGCGGAAGTCAAAAAACCGAAATCAACAAACAGCTTTCCGAAAAACAAATAAACAAAGTCAACTCTTAATCCATTCAGCAAAGACAGAATACTACTATTCCCTAATTATCTGTGCTACATCCATAAAATCCTCTTTTTTCCCTCACTCAAATCTCCTTGATCTGCCAAAAAACAACTCCTCTGCCTAACACCCACAGCCGTCGGAACTTCCATCCATATTTTCTGCCTTCTTTTCAGATAAAGTCGAAACATACGCTCAGGACTTGATCAACTCAATTCCCGCCTGCGCCTCTGACCCCCAGTTCACTGGCACTCCTCTCTTTTCCTTCCCATCCCACAAGTGAAAAAGAAAATCATGACAATTCGAAGGAAATGATTATTAAAATCATGCCGACTTGATCCCATACTGCTCTTCTCACAAGGCCTCCACAACTTGTGCCTATTATCAATTAAATAGTAAAACTCATCTCTTTCAGACAAGAAATTTTCCATCTGCTCTTTTAAACAGCAATAGTCCACACCTTACTGAAAAGCACGACCTTCGTTCCAAAATTATGAAGAATTATAGGCCTGTTCCAAACCTACCCTTTATTCTAAAAGTACTAGAAAAAAGTTGTTCCAACCAGCTCAACATGTCACCTTCATTTCCAATGATCTTTTCCCACTTTCAAGTACTGCTATCGCCCAACCTCAGCACGAACCACCTCCTAGTCCTACTTTAGATACACTTCTACTTGCTTCTGATGCAGCGAAAAAAAATTCTCCCTCCTCACTCTTCTTGACTTATCTGAGCCTTGGATACCATAGATCACTCAATTCTTCTTTCTCGCCTCCAAATTACGTTTGGTATTAATGGCACAGCCCTCTCCTGGTTTACTTCCATACCTCACAGACGGTTCCAGAATGTTATTGTAAAACAAAATTCAATCAAACTGTCAAAAATGGAATGTGGGAGTCCGCAGGATCAGTCCTGGGCCATGTTATCTTTACTCTATTACACTGCTCACTCTACATATAATAAACCAACCAACCCTATTGATAATTCTATTTTCTATGCCGATATACTCCATCTTCCAGTGCCAGCGATACTGTTGAAATCTTGCCTTCCCTCTTGACAAAGACTTATGTCCGACTGACTTCAAGACATTCAAAACTGGATGAATCCAGAAACAAGTAAACTTAATGCGTAATACCGAAGCCCTGCTATAGGGACCCAACATAAACTTTCCTCTATCACAAAAACTTCAACTAGAATTCGGCAATACGTCAGTTCCTTTGTCCAACTCTGTGATGAGTATTTAGAGTACGTTCTTGACAACACACTATTATGAAAAAATTTCATCACCCTATTAGTATCTGATTGACTGCTCAAGTCTTTGCTACTATCTAGACGCGCGTGGTAAGCGCGATTCGCAAGTATCTGTCACTGATGCAACTTCCAAGTCTTGTCACATTCTTATTCTTTCACCGTTTAGACTACGGTAAGTCTCTTTAAGCTGGCATACAGCATCATCTATCCACTTTTCAAGCATACAAAACTCTGCAGCTCGTGAGTCCTATGGAAAGAAAAAATCTGAACACATCACTCTACTTCTGCGATCTCTTCACTGGTTTGTTGCCTTGTCTCACAAAGAATGCAGTTTAAAAATCAATACCCTCTGTTTTCAAATGTCTCCACAAATCTGCACCCTCTTATCTCTGTTACGTCTTCACCTGTACCACTCCATCCCGTTCCCTTCGGTTCAGCCGCAGATACTTTGTTGCTTTCGAACACACCAGATTCAACAACACTGTTTGGCGTCGCTTCCTTCTCTGTTTCTGGTCCCTCACCTGAATGACCTCCCTCTTTCACTTCGTCAAAAGCATTCACTTGATTCCTTCAAATCCAGCTCATAACACTCTATTTTCCTACCTGGGACTTTTTTCCACCCACCATATCTGTCCCTAATTTTCAACAGATCTTTCACCGTATAAGTTCTGTTGTTCCGTTGTTGTGTGTGTGGTGTGTGTGGGTTTGTGTGTGCGTGCGTGGTTGCGTGCGATCTCTGTCTTTTAGTGCGCGCGCATGGAATTTCTCATTATGTTTAAGGAGAGTTGCATGCCTGTAAATGATTGAGTGCAAGCGCTTCGATTTGTTTGTTTTTTACAAGATTCAGCGCTATATAAATTCCATATATTATTATTATTATTATTAATAGCACAAGAACATAAAAACGCATGGACCACATTTATTTTAGATGAGAGCAAAGGATTTACTAAGGCTGGCATAGAACGAATAAACGATTCTATCCGTACTTATGTATGGTGTTTGCTGGGTTCACAAGCACAAACGAGGTCAAGAATAATGGATCAAGCACTGGGTTCGATTCTCAAAACAGTATTTAGCCAAATTAGAAGATGCAATAATTTAAACGGTTGATTTACCATCCAGCATTAAACAGTTACCAAGATTTGTGTTGTGATATGCAAGATCAAAAAGTGGACTTTGCTGTTGGCGTTGTTTATATATGCTGCCTTTGATCTTGAGCTTCAAATTGGAACAATATAAATATATTAATGAAATCTTGTTGCAGGTAATTGACCTAAAACTTGATTTTTAATTTCACTTTTTCCTACTTTTCCATTGGGCCTTATGTCAAAACAAGATTTAAAGTCTGAACCAGCTGCGTCAGAGTTCAGTACGAAGGATACCAACACCTCTGGTACAAAGCAGAGGATTTATAATAATCTAAAAACCATAAAAAAAATTGATGATGATGCTCATGAATCTGAAAAAGGTTGCGTTGTTGTTGCCACTAATATTATTGGATTAGCTGCCCTTTATTTTACTTGAAGTAACTCAGCAACCTAAAACAGCTAATGTCCATAAGTGGCAGCCATAAAACAACCACTTTGCTTGCAGAAGAAAGAATTACAACTTACAATTGAGCCAAGTTTGCCTGGTGGCATCAATTGCTTTAGCTGCTAAAATTTTTTAACAAGTTTTCTAGAAGTTCTAGTTGTTTTTTAATCCATGATTTGTCTGGCGGTGTTGGGGTGTGGTAACGTGTGGTGAACTGCCAGTTAAGCATACACTAAAGTACTTAAAGCAAAACCATTGCTGTTAAATGCTTGCTAGTGTGATTCCTTGTTCTCTAAATAATGTTCTTATGCGTTCAGCTAGGGTTGTGTTTTCATATAAGTTCTATGAATGGTTTCTCTTATTCTGTTCACTTGGGGTCCGTAAAACTGTTCACGATTTGCAGACCAGAACTTCTAATCTTGCGGCTCTCTCGTGTTCAAGATCTTATAGTCTCTGTTGTATTCTTTTTTGGTGTCTTGATCTAAGTGTGGTCGTCTGCATCAGCAAGCTTTTGTTTTTTCTCTGTTTATGTGTTGTTCTAGTCGCCTAGTTTAGCAAGATTGTTTGTTAATTCTCCTCTGATGGTTTGTAGAGATTCATTAAGGGCTGCTATTTATCTCAATTTGCCAGTGGCAGGTCATGCATTGTTTTCATGCTGTTTCTTCTATGTATTCATTAAAACTTGTTTTTTTCTTGAATGAATTCGTCTGACGTTCTACTGAGCTCTCAAGAGGAATGGTCTGACTTCTGTTGGAGTTCTGTAATGTACTTAGAAGAGCAGTAATGGCGCCATTCTCTTACATTCTGCAAGGTGTTATGTAATAATGTATATCGCCTTT
This sequence comes from Rapana venosa, assembly GCA_028751875.1. Taxonomy (NCBI): domain Eukaryota; kingdom Metazoa; phylum Mollusca; class Gastropoda; order Neogastropoda; family Muricidae; genus Rapana; species Rapana venosa. The sequence goes on along the minus strand of CM054149.1, from coordinate 45,510,303 downwards.
GATCTCTAGTACTCAGGCCTGTTCTAATTGTCTCTTTTTTAAAAACTTTTGAGGGGTATGGTTTAGTAGTTAGCTGACAAAATTTCCTTCATCATTTCTTACAAACAAGTGGCTTTGTCTGCTTTCTAATTTTAAGTCATTAGGATCAAATACTTCAGGCGGGGTCTTGCCCTATACTGTTATAAATGTCTTACTTTTGAGTATGTCAGTCTCATGTCGATTGACTGTGTCACGATGTAAAGGAAACAGATTCGCTCATTTATCACCAGGTCAAAAACATCATAATTCTTATCTATGCCTCCTGCCGCCCATGTATTTTTAATAATTAATTTTAAATCTTTAGTTATAAAAAAAAGATGGCACAATTCTTATGGAACACTACTTGATCCCTAAGGAGATTAAAAGAGCCTCTAGGTTGTAAATAGGTCTTGGATGTCTATCGTCATAAGCAATAAAACATCAACAATAGACACAAGTTCCAAATTTTAACTATTAGATTTCTAATCCTTGTGCATAAATTGGGGGGATATTGTTTGGATTGTACCGGCACGGCAAGGCGTTGCATTTAAAATAGACTAGACTCAACAGGACGATCCAACAGAAACTGTAGTTAATAATCTTGGTTGGCAATTGTTAAAAAAAGTACTATTAACTAGAAGGTAGTGTACAGTGTTATCTTTAAACAATGCAGAAATCATTTTTAATCTACTGCGATCTTTCTGGTTAACTGCAAGTGAAGAAAAGATCGTAATACCAAGGTTTCAGGACAACAACCGGATTAAACTTAGAAAAATAGTGCTGGAGATGCTGCAGAAAGAAAAAAATAAAGATCAGACTTGTTGCTGCAGTATATGGTAACAGATTTTGTATCCCCACTGACTTTGAACTGACTTAACACACATTTGCCTTCCTATTATACAAGGAGCAAAGTATTGAGCCTTTGAAGCTCTAAAGACAGGTTGTCTTATGAATTAACATTTACTTAATTATTGAGGGTAATGAAATCAACAGATACAACAGCAAAGTATTCAATTTCTGAATCTCAATTAGAGTTTGATCATGTTAATCATGATGAACTAGCAAGGCTTGATTGCACAGCAGTATCATTCAAGGTTTAGCAATTTATTATGAGAGAGTACTAATCACAGCACATTGCTAAAAAAGAGGGCAGGAAACTATTTGGAATTTTAAAACTTAAACACACCTGCCTTGTTCAATAAAGGTTATTTTGATGATTGTTTGAAGATGTATAGAAGCGTACAAAGATCAAGTGAACGTTTCTACAATCCTAAAATATTGAAGTTAACAGGCACCATGATGGCCCAACCAAACCAGGTGTATGCAAGCGGGCTTTTTACCATATCAAACATTTTGATGTTGCACGAAAAAATTTTGCTGGCGGAAACGATTAAACACTAAACAGCTGATATTAATTAGTAAAGACCTCATCTCATGATGTTAGATTGATGGGAATACTTAGCATTTAAATCATGCTTTGTGGTAGGAACTTAGAACAACTGAGACAACAAATTGCTTGGCTGCGGCAGAAGAATTGAAAATGGTCTGAAGGAATAACAAATTCAGATCTATAAAGAAGAAGAAGCGAAAGCCAGTAATATCCATTTGTATGTGGTATCTGATGCTCAGTTAAATAGAAGAAGACTAAGATGAAAAGATGTTTTATTAAAATGGAGGGTTTGAAGTTTTTACAAAAGAGCCCCACTGTTCCTTAATTTGTGGGCAGCAGGGTTTGTGGTAAAAAACAATTTTTGTTCTTGATCTTTTTACGAAACAGATATAAATAAACACTTTGAAACATTTGTCATATTCTGTACAACGTTAAAGTATAATAAAACATACAAAGAAAGGATAGGTTTCTGTGGTCTGATAATGAAGTTTTTTTGGTTGATCCAAGCAGCAGTTAAGTGATTACTTAGAACACTTTTACAAAGTATTTGAGGGAACACAAACATTGTTATATTAGATGATTGTTCGGCGGAACAAGACATGATTAAAAAAAGAAAGTCTCTGTCTAAGTAGCTTTTAGTGGATAGACTTGCTGGGAAATACGTGTATGGTTGTTTGTTACTCAAAAATAGAATTCAGTGTTTTAAAGACTTTAGAGTGCAGTTTAAAACGGTGATGTGTTTTTTTATACAAAGGATAGGAAACAGTTTTGGATGAATGTTTAGATTGAGAAAACGTTGTAGTTTGAATCCACAGAAGAAAAAATAGAATTAATCAACTATTAAAAGCTTCAGAAGTTCTGTTAAATTGATATTAAGACAGACTATCCTACTTTGCTAAGTTTGGCATGTAAAAATCAGCCGAGCCCCCCCAGAGAGTGCCCAGTATCGTCGAAAAAAAAGTAAAAGAAAGATGGGGGGTTGAAGTTTTTTTTTTTTTAATTTTTTGTCGCCCCAAAAGAGGGTTGATTGAGCAGGTAGTAAGTTCCCTTGGCTTGTGACAGTTCGGATATTTGTCTGCGTTCCTGAATGCGCGAGGGAACCGGGATCCCAGAGGCTATAGAGAGGCTCAAAGGTTTGTCAAACGGTGGGTTCTGCCGAACGCTGGACTTACATCAGGTGTTTGGTTTAAAATCATATATGCTGCTTCCCAGCCAGCAAGTGGTTATTGGTGTGTAGATGTCGGTCTATAACAGGTGAGGTTTTGTATGCACTAATCCTCCAAGGCTGTAGCAAGGCAATGGCGTCATTTCATCAAACTAGTTCTTAAGGCACAACTAATTTTTTCTTCTTCTGTTAGCTATCAGTTTTATAATCTTCATTGTGAAGGTGTGCTTTAAATTCTCATCGTGTCTCAGCTATGTCCTTTCTGTCTTTTTCCCTTCCAAAACTGCTAGGCTTTTTCGTGGCCAATAAGCTGGATGCCTTCACGTAACGTTTATGTCGCGTATCACATTTGTTTGTTAATTGGTTAAAATGACTTGAGAACCTGAACCAGTTTGTGACCCACAGCAGTCTCAAACACTTGATTCTAAATGATTTGACTCCGTTTCACTGGTCTGACTTTCTTAGTCGTATCAAAGCTTTCGGCAGACGGCCTCATTGAATCCTCTTTAGTCCATGGGCATGTTTCAGGGCTTTTCAGCGGAGTGTCAGCCGGTCTGGTCCCAGCAAAACCTGGAAGAATTCTTTTGAACCATTGGCCAATGTTGCATCATATCTAAATACAATCAATGATTGGTGTAGCTGTGAACGAGGCGTTACGTGGCGGAATGATACAGGTCAATGATATTTGATCAAGTGGACTTTGCACCTTGAGCTGAAGGAACATTTTACTATTCTCTGATGACTGATATCGTCGCCTCTCGTTCTGTCAATCTCAGCACAACAAAGGTTTATTTGCCTTTGCCTTCCGATTTTGAAAGAAGACAATGCCAATTCATTCAACAGAGCGTTCAACATCGTTTCAAGAGTCCGCGCAATCCTTCAACAGGCATGCTGAACTGGATTTATTGGAATTAAAGAGATAAAATAACTGCTGCTGTGAGAAAGTACTGCCGGCTACCAGCCAGGAAAGTCACTCAAAAAAGAGATAGAATAGATGATAGATAGATAGATAGATAGATAGATAGATAGATGAGAGAGAGAAGATTGAGAGAAGAGGATGTTTGAGAGGAGAGAGAGGAGAGAGGTGATTTTTGGCGCAGTTTCTTTAGAAGGTGTGGATGCTGTTTATATGAACTACTCAGGAAAACCACTGGGTCAAAGCACGGTCCTCAAGAAGTCTACTTACAGTCTTCTTGCATATGACTAATGTCATGAGCATGCACCTCTATGCACTAAAATTGCTCTTGTAATATGTAAAACAGTTCTGATCATATAAATTGTCATGAAAAAAGATATATGGATAATGTTATCCCTAATCTTTATTCTAAATTTATCATGCATATGTACAATATTTTCTAGCAACTAAAATGCTCATGAATATGTAAAGCATTGTAACATCCCAACTCAAGTGCTCAAATGCTCATGGATGTGTCTACTGTTATGATCATCTTCAGGTTTCGCGTAGAATACAAATGAATGGTATAGTGTTCTGATCATCCTAACTTTAATGCTTAAATGTGTCATGAATATGTTTATAAACACCTCTGATCATCCTAACTTTCTGCACTAAAATACTCATGAATGAATATGTAAAACGTTCTCGACCTAACTTTGAAGTACTGAAATGTTAAAGCTCTGTTAGTGTTCTGGAACATCTTCCTTTAGCAATACAAATGTTCATGCAGATATATAATGTTCTGACTAATCCTGCCTCTTGAGACTTAAAAATGACTCAGGAATATGTTATCATTGTTCTGATCACCATAAACTCTGAAGCACTAAATTGGTCATGCATATGTATACTAATCCTCTCCTTAACTCTTGTACTAAACCGTTAATGTTAATTGTAATCGTTTCTCATAATCCTGATCAGATACTGAAGTGTTAAGATTTGTATAATGTTGAAAACATTACGTTTTAGCAATCAGTTTTAATGCACATGTAACAGTGTTCTTTCCTAACTATAAGTTTTAACTATGCTCATGCATATGTACAATGTTTTATTATGACCATGCTGTTCTTGGTTCTAAGAGGTCATGCATATGATATAGTGTTTGATTCATCCTAACTCGTAGTTAGTACTGAAGTGATAGAGATTATTTTGTTTAATGTTCCGTGGTCATCCTGATACTCTGTACTATACGCTCATGTCACAAGTGTAGAAGTTTGAGTAGTTACTTGTGCATCCAGTACACAAAAATTATATCTGCCTTTAGAACATAACTGTGAAGAAAATAGGGGCGACGGCACTGCAAACGCGAAAGCTATCATTATTTAAGATTGTAGTTTTAGTTCTTTATTTCTGTTCTGCTTTTAATGACCCCCAAGAGGTGCAAAATTATTGTCGAATTTCGCTCTCACATCACACACGGGTTTCCTAGCAGATATTCGAGATGCAACTCTGAATCATATCTTTGAAAAAAAATGTTGCTCTGGTTTTTACTGGTACACAAATCAGTGCCTTTCTCTTTGACATATAAAAAACAATTGACTGTAAAAAACAAGTGACAGGTAAACATCAAACACATTCATGTTCTGGAATTTGACTCTTTCGTGTGTCAAAGAAGTCAAAGAATGGGGTAGTAAGTATGTGAATGTTTATGTACATGACGTTATACTTGAGCAATCCCATGACGGATGCTGTACAGTTTTACTACTTAAGCATCTGTGTCAATATCTGACGCGGCACGAGAGTTGAGAAGCAATTGTTTTGTAAGAGCGTAAGCATTTCAGCAATCTCTTGATGTACCTGAAGATCCTCAGCTTGCCTGATAATGGATTCTCACAGAGGTCTGTGTTCCTTCTAGCGCAGGGTCAACATTCGAAATCAAAAGCATTACATATCTTACTTTTTCTTGACGCATCCTGAAGCGTAGACACCAGCAGCCTGACTGATATGGAAGTTTCTTCCAATGGTTCAAGAAGTTTTTGCGGAATGTTGAACAGCCCTAGTGTTGAGTGCCTCATAGAGTATCCACATGTCCCCGATGTGTAGGAAGTTTCTTGCTGTATGAGCAGTAGTTCCTCCGTGATCTTAGGTTCTTTGTTCACAAGCATCGTCCAGTGAGACAGTGCGAGTTGTCTTTTAAGGATTCTTGGCTGTTTTGTTCAACAGCTCTTCATTGCTCTCGTGTCTACGGTCTCACAAGCTTTGCTGGTGCGAGGTGGAGGGGCGTTGCCACTTCTGTTGCCAGCGTTGACGTCAGCATGGTACACAGCAGAAGCCTGACCACATCACGTCCGGGCACGAAACTGCGTATTGAAGAGGTGGTGTTACCAACTCTTTTGTTGGGCACAGTTCACGTCAAGCCTCAAAAATACACAACACCTCACATTTCTTTTTTCATAAAGTGACAGAAAGGCAGGCTGCGTGAAGAAATGTGTTTCTCCAGCAATGTAACTGGGGTCATTGAAAGAGTTCGGTCTTGCGCTACAAGAGAGTTTGCCGCATCTGATAGAGAATGTTCTTTCACTCGTCACTATCCCCGTCAAGGAATGCCGAGTTCAGTTCTGGTGGAGGGGCACACTTTGCAGAGAAATATGGTGCGTTTCCTAGAGATTCCTATACACTGGGTCTCATTTTAGGAGGCTCTTTGGGCGGGCAGCAGTAGAGATCTGAATCCAATGGTGAAGGTTATGTGTGTAAACGGTTGCAAACGGCGATATGCCAAGCGGCTGCTGCTGTTGCTGCTGATACTACTGACTACTACTACTACTTACGACATGCTGCTGATGCTGCTGCTGCTGCTGCTGTTGCTGTTACTTGCTGCTTAACTACTTAGTGCTGTCTTCTGATGCTGTGCTGCTGCTTCTACTACTACTGTGCTGCTGCTGCTGCTGTACTAATTCTCTTCTACTACTACTACATTGATACTATAATTACTACTACTACTCACTACTACTACTACTACTATTCTTACTACTATTTACTAATACTTCTACTACCTATTCTACTACTACTGTGCTGCTGCTGCTGCAGTTACAAAATGCATGATGCTGCAGATACTACCACTGCTGCTGTTGCTGCTGACTGCTACTACTATTGCTGCTGATGGATATATACCTGCTACCCACTGCTAGTTATTTTCTTCCAGTTTTACTGCAAATTAAAACTGCTGTTGGGGAGATTGTAACGACAATTCATGGACACTTGAATAATGTTATTTCGACCCATGACAAGAAATGGAAAAACATCAAACCCACTTTTTCTTGGCCTCTCTCGGATGGGACATTTATTATGATCAAACAATCTGTTTTCGTTTTGTTTGCTTAGTTTCAGTGTTTTACATGACATTCATAAGTTACTGGAGAAAGTAGCGCAGCTAGATAATAAACATTAGAGTAAATATATGGTCAAAAGAGTGGGGTGGGGGGGGGGTGGGCAGTAATTTGGATGTTAAACATCGTTTGAAAAGGAGAAGTCAGAAGAATAGGGTAAATTTTAACAGATAAGTTCAATAATCGAAAGGTGTGTGAAGGCTATGATGAGGACGATTTCGTTACATTGTGTAAGGAGAGCTGGCTTAGAGCCTACAATCACATCTCTTTATACCAACCGATTGTTTTCCTTCTTATGTTTGACTTTTGCACAATTGTATGACTACTGTCTCTTATTCTAAGAAAGTTGACGATAAGAAGCGATTTGATCAAAACAGAGAGGAAGTGGCTGTTCAAGGATCTGATGATCTAGAGGAGACAGTTACACTCAACCTGGAGGCCTTGGTAATATAATGAGTTAACTACAGGCTCTCCATCCGTGTTGAGAGGAAAACGGAGTGTGTCCAATACAATGATACTTCCTCCTGTATTTTCCATTAAGTGGTGCCTTTGACGCTATTTTTAGAACATCTTTGGCCATGTAGGTTTACAATACTATTTATGAACTAACCAAATCTTTGTAAAGAAACAAGCAGATCCGAGCACCCAAAAATCATACTGTCTATGTCCAAAGAGTTATTGGATCGGAAGAAAAAGGACAGGATCTTGGAATGAGAAAAGTGGGAGAGATGAGAATATTTCGGTTTTCTGGTTCAAGTATAACAGACTGACGTGCTGACTCTGGTGGTAATGGGTGATGGAACGACGCGTATTGAAAATAACAGAAAACAGTCAAAACATGTGATGTGAAAAAATCAAGGAAAGCTTAAACGTGTTCAAAATAATTGGGGTCTCCTGATATTTCGAAAGAAGACTCCAGACAACCAGAACGTTGTTTGCAGACTGCCGCAAAACATCTTGGTTTGCCAGGAGGAGAATACAAGCTGGAATTTGATGTCTAAGACAGAGGAAGATTTAAAGACTACACTTTATCTAACATCTAAGTCACTTGAGCGAAATAAGCGATAAAAATTCGAACTGATGTCAAAGTCCTTCGGATGGGCCTTTAAACCGTGGGCCCCGTGTGCGAACGCATTGTTGGAAAAAAGTGGCCAGATTTTTTTGCATCTCAAATTTTTTCCCGTTTAAAATCATCAAGTCTTTTGCAAACGATTGAATTCTTCATTGAAATCTTTGATCTGCAAAGGGCCTTGCTTTTTATTAATCTAATAAACAAAGGTTTAGCAGTTCAAATGAACCAAGCTGTGTGCTTTTGTACTTCGGCTTTCTTTTTTTTGGCAACACTCAAAGTAATGAAATAACCAAACCCTCTAAAACGCGCCAAGAAACAACACTCTGGATTTCCCTCCTTTTGCTAAAAGCCCCTAATTGTTCTGAGCCCAGTGAGCAGCGTGGCTTTGTCTGTTAAGTATGTTAAGAAATTTAAATACAGAAGGTAGTTCTTTTGGGTTTTTGTTGTTTTTGCTGGGTTTTGCTCCGTTCACGCTGTATTTGTTAATGTTGGACAGCCAAGGATGTGCATGTCGGGGGGGCCTTTTTTTTGGCATTTTGGGATACACTGTAATTTTGGACATTTTTTAACAATTTTTATTTTAATTAATGGGGGTTTTTTTTTCAGTTGAATGCCTTCACAAGAATACTTTCAGTATAGTAGAATCCTTTTAAATCTAAATTTTAAGTTTATAATTTTAAAATTCAGTAAAAATTCTTTTGAATGTTTAGGTTCCTTACACGGGAAGAGTGGCTTTTTTCTTTCACCGTTTTTTTGAAGCTACAACCATTCTAATAAATCAACACCTAAATTTTCCAAGCAATTCTAATTCCTTTTTTAAGATTATCACAAAACACCTCAACCCATCTCATCAACAAATACGTAGTAAGAAATGTCAAATTCATAGTGAACTTTTTGGGTAAAGCTTTTCGGGCATGAACTCAATTTAGGGGTGGCGTTTTTATCAAAGTCTTTTTCTGTTAAAGGTATGCCTCTTTTCAAAGTGAAAAGTTTTTGATTTTACCCTGCGTTTTTTTTCGGGGTAAAACTAATATGCAGTGGCCCCATAAAAACCCCTTCCCAAAAGTCTTTTTTTTTCAAAAAAGTGTATGGACTATAAATTCAAATTTGATTTCCAGCCGATGAAGGATAAGGTGCCATTTGTTTTCTTTTCGAATAAGTTTTTATTCCAAATTTCAATGTTTTTTTTTTCTCTAAAATTGCAGATGCCTTCTTAGGGGTTTTTTTTGCCTTCACCTAATCTCTCTGCGTTTATAAACCATCTCAGGTATTAAATCCATAAACTTTACCAATCTCTCCATTTAATAAAAAGTCTTGTGTGTCTCAAATTTTTTTAAAGTTAAAAAGTAATACATTAATGGCGCAGCATAATGGTTGCTCGGGCCCCACGCCATTTTTTTTTTTACTGGTTTTATTTTTTAATTTCTAAAAAACTAAAATATCACTATACATTTTTACTTTTTTATCTTTGAATTGAGGCTTATTTTTCTGATGACCATAAAAATGGTTTAAATTGAAGTTAAAAATGTCTAATTTTAAATTTCACAGTATGCTTTCCCTGCTGGAAAAATCTCAGAACAGTTGAAGGTTGACCATTTAACAATTTTCATTTGTTTAGTTGGTCTAGGCATACATACCAATGAGTTTATTAAGGTCAAGGGGATTATCCCCTTTAAAAGTGCTATTGTTGGAGCAGCTACAAGTGCATATTTTGCTTTATTAGTTTTAAACCCCAACTTTTTAGCCGGGCCCCTGCAAAAGTAAAGGTTTCCTTTTGATGATCTGGTTTTAATGTTGGGGTTACTTTTAGATTTGCATCATTAATTTTAAATCGACTCCTAGTCATTTATATTTTTTTTTTTTAAAACGTGCAAAATCCATAGTAACCACGGGTAGGTCAAAAGACTTATACATTTCCATGGCATCTAATTTTTTGAACCCAATTGTTTTTGTTTGCCCTCACTTATTTGAACCATTTTAAATTTGTAAACAAATTTCATGCAGGTACTTTTTAAAATTTTCCCCAGGTGTTTTCGAGGGATAATCAAAAACAACGGTTTTTCTTGGTTTCTTATAGTTAAAAATTTTTAAATGCTGTATAAAAAATAATTGTTCAAAAAACAACAAGGACCAAATAGCAGTGGGTGCTGAAGTAATCTTAAAAAATAAAAATTGATAGTTTTTTTTGCGTGACTCAGTCAGAAAGTTTTTAAGTAAAAGTAAGTAGTCCACAAATAATATTTAAATCCCCCAAACAAAAATGAGGTAAAAGAAATTTATGTGGCTTAGTAAATCCTATGCAGTTTTATCAAAATCATTTAAACTTTGTTTGTGTTTTGTGCAAAAAAATTTGGATTGGTGTGTTTTTAATGAAAACCCCTTTTAAAAATACAAAAAACCCTTTGTTGGGGTAGTGTATGGGGTTTTTTTTTTTTATTTTCAGTTCAGGCGTGTGTTGTTTGAACTCCAAGAAACCATTGCCGCATGAAAAGTTTTTTAACCCTTTTTAATAACAAAGGGACATGAAGGCTTTTAAACGTATTTTTGTAATGATTTTTTACATTGCTTTTAAAAGGGCAGACTTTAGACAAAAGTTAGATAGTAATCAGGGAAATGGGACTTTTTTATTTTAGGGGGGGTGCAAAGAACTTATAACTTTGACTTTTGGGGCCAGGACATATTTCCCTTTTTTGTTGGGGACAGTGTTTCTTTTCGGGGGTAAAATAGCCAAGAAATAAAAACGCAGGGACCCCCTTTTAAATTTAGATGAGAAAAAAAGGGATTTTTATCCCGGGCTTTAGAACGAAAAAACGATCTATCCGTCCTTTGTAGGGTTTTTTGCGGGGTTCAAAACACAAACGAGGTAAAGTTTAATGGTTTAACACTGGGTTCAAATTCCAAAAACAGTATTTACCCAACTTAAAAGGGATGCAATAAATTCAAGGGTTTTTATTTCCACCCAGCATTAACAGATACCAAGATGTTTTGAGATATGCAAGATCAAAAGTGGACTTTGCTGTTGGCGTTGGTTTTTTTGGGCTCCCTTTGTTCTTGAGCTTAAAATTTGGAAATTAAAAAAAATATAAAATGAAATCCTTGTTGGGTAATGCCCAAAAACTTGGTAAAAAAAAATATAAATTCTAAACCCAGCCAGTACAGAGTAAGTACAAGTATACCAACCCCTCTGGAAACAAAGCAGGGGAAAAAATTTAATCTAAAAAAAAAACCCAAAAAAAAAATTGGGTTGTTGCCCCATGAATCTGAAAAAGGTGCGCTTGTTTTTTGCACTAACTATTTTTGGGTTTTAGCTGCCCTTTTTTTTTCAAAGAAGTAATCCAGAATTTAAAACAGTTTTATGCCCATAAGGGGTCAGCCAAAAAACCCAAACCCAAACTTTGCTTGCAGAAGAAAGAATCCAACTTAAAATTGACCCAAAGTATGTTGGTTTTAGGCATCATTGTTTTTAGGGGAAATTTTTTTAAACAATTTTTTTAGATGTTCTAGTTTTTTTTTAACCCAATGTTTTGCCCCCCTGGGGGTTTTTTTGGGGGTTTTTGGAAACGTGTGTGAACTGCCATTTAAAGGCCCTTACACTAAAGTATTTAAAGAAAAACCCCTTTGCTGTTAAAAGGCTTCCCTATTTTTGATTCCTTGTTTTTAAAATTTTTAATGTTTTTTTTGCGTTCAGTTTGGGTTTTGTTTTTTTCCATATAAGGGGGGGGTTTCGGGGGGAATGGTTTTCTCTTATTCTTTTCATTTGGGTCCGAAAAGGTTAAACGTTTTTCGACGTACTTTAAAAATCTTGCGGCTCTCTCTTGTTAAAGATTATTAGTCTCTGTTGTATTCTTTTTTGGGTGTCTTTAAAAATTTTGAGGTCGTCCCCCTCAGGTTTTTGTTTTTCTTGTTTATGTTTCGTCTAGCTCGCCTAGTTTAGCAAATTGTTTTTTAAAATTTCTCCTCTGATGGTTTGTAAAAGATTATTAAGGGTTTGCTTTTTTCCCCTCAATTGAAAGGGGGGCAGGTCAGCATTGTTTTAAATTTGCTGTTTTTTAGGTTTTCTTTAAAAACCTTGTTTCTTTTTCCCTTAAATTTAAAATTCGCCCTGCCGTTCTACTGAGCTTTTCAAGAGAAGGGTTTCTGAATTCTTTGGGCATTTCCCTGTAATTTTATTTTTGAAGGCAGTATTGGCCCCTTTTTTAAATTTTCTAAAGGTGTAATAATGTTTTATCCCCTTGATCACTAGAAATCAGCCGGGTTTCAAATTTGGGAAATTTTTTTTAAAAAACCTTTGGGGGGTTGGGTTTTAGATTTTAGCTGCAAAAAATTTCCCCTTCTTCATTTTTACAAACAAGTGTTTGTCTGTGTTCTTTTTTAAAGTCTTTAGGATAAAATTTATTTCAGGGGGGGGTCTTCCCCTAATGTTATAAAATGATTTTACTTTAGATTCTGTCGGGTTCATGTCGCATTGACTGGGTACGATGAAAAGGGAACAGTTCGCTATATAACCAGGTCAAAAACATCAAATCTTCACTTTTGCCCCCTTTGCCGCCATGTTTTTTAAAAATTTAAATTTTTTAAATTTTAAGAAAAAAAAAAAGGGATGGCACAATCAATGGAACACTTTTTTGATCCCTCCCAGGGGGTTTAAAAAGGGCCCTTTTGGTGTAAAAGGTTTTAACAGTCTATCGTATAAGCAAAAAACCCTTCAAAAATAGACCGATCAAATTTTAACTTTTAGATTTCCAAATTTTGGGGTGAAAATTGATTTGATTGAAAGGGGCACGGAAAGGGTTGCATTTAAAATACCCCCAAAGGACTCAACAGACGATCCCAACAAAACTGTAGTTAATAATTTGGGTGGGGCAATTTTTTAAAAAAATTACTATTAAACTAAAAGGGTAGAGAAGGTTATCTTTAAAAAAAGCAGACATCTTTTTAATCTTCTTTCGGGGCTTGGTTAACTGCAAGTGAAAGAAAGATTGTAATACCAAGGAACCAAAGGGCAACAACGGTATTAAACTAGAATAGGGCTGGGGTTTCTGGGGAGAAAACAATAAAGTTTAATGTTGCTGCAGTATAGGGTAACGGTTTTTTTATACCAAATTAAATTTTTAAAATGCTTAAAACACATTTGGGCCCTTTTTTCAAGGAGCATAAAAAAACAGGGTTTCATAAAGAATTAACATTTAATAATTATAACCGGGAATGAAATCAACAGATACAACAGCAAAAAAAATATACAAATTTTTGAAAATCCTCATTTGGGGTTTGATATTGTTCATCTGCTGAAAACAAGGCTGATTGCACAAACATATCAATTTAAGGTTAGCAATTTTTTATGAGAGGAGTACTACATTTACAGCACTTGCAAAAAAGTAAGGGGGAAAACTTTTTGGGAAAAATTTTAAATTAAACACCCTGCTAGATCAATGAAAAGGTTTTTTTTAAGTTGTTTGAAAGGGAAAAAAGCCCTACCAAAGATCAAAATGAACGTTTTTTACAATTAAAAATTGGGAAAAAAACATGCCCCATTGAAGGGGGCCCAAACCCAAAACCCGGTGTATTTCAAGCGGGCTTTTTCCCTATTTAAATTTTGATGAAAACACGAAAAATTTTTTCTGGCGGACGACTTAAAGAAACCCCAAAAGCTGATATAAATTTGTAAAAACCTTCATCTTCATGTTTAGCTTTATGAATTTCTTTGCATTTTAAAAAAGCTTTGTGGTTAGACCTTAGAAAAAATGAAGAAAAAAATTTTCATGGCGGGGGCAGAAGAATTGAAAATGGAACGAAGGGAAACATTTTTAGATCTATTAAAAAAGAAGAAGACGACAACCATTAATATCCCTTTTTATGTGGGATTGTTTTATTAAATATAGGGAAAACAATAGTTTAAAAAATGTGTTTATTTAAAAAGGAGGGTTTGAAGTTTTTAACCCAAAAATCCCCATTGGGTTTCCCTTAAAATTTTTGGGCAGACAGGGTGTGGGAAAAAAAATATTTGTTCTTGACTTTTTCAAACAGTATTAAAAAAACACTTTGAAATTTTAGTATATTTTGTACAACGTTTTGGGAAAAATAAAAAAATACAAAGAAAGGAAGTTTTTTTGGTCAGATAATGAAGGGGGGTTTTTTTTTTTTGGTTTATCCAAAACACAGATTAAGTGTTAAATTTAAACAAATTTTACAAAGTATTTGAGGGGAAAAACAAACTTTGTTTATAATTGTTTATTGGGTTTGGATTTTAACAAGGGCCCTGAATTTTAAAAAAAAAAGACTTGTCTAAGCTAGCTTTTGGGAAGACATCTGGAATAAGTGTTTGGGGGTTTCCCCAAAAAAAATAATTCATGTTAAAAAACTTTAGAGAGCACTTTTTAAAAATTGTGTTTTTTTTTTTACAAAAAGGGTAAAAAAAGTTTTGATGAATGTTTTTGTTTAGAACGATGTAGTTGGGAAACCACGAAAAAAAAAATAAAAAATTAAACAACAATTAAAACTTCAAAACTGTAATTGATATTAAAAACAACAAACCACTTGCTATGTTTGCATTAAAAACAGCAAGGGCCCCCAAGGGGTGCCCCCGGTATCGGTCAAAAAAAAAAGTAAAAAAAAAAGATGGGGGGGGGAAAGGTTTTTTTTTTTTGAATTTTTTGTGCCCCCAAAAAGGGGGGCTTGAGGCAGGGGTAAAATTCCCCTTGGGGTTGTGACGGGTTTTAGTTTATGTCGCGGGTTAAGGGAAAACGGGCCTGGGGGGACCTGGGGGTCCCGAGGGAAGGGAGGCTAAATGTATGTTTAGGTGGGGGGTTCCCGCGAACGGGGGGGCATACTCCCCCGGGGGTTTTGGTTTTAAAAACAAGGGGTTAGCCACCCGTGGGATTTTGGGTGTGCTAGAAAGTCGACAAAAAAAGGAGAGGTTTTACGCACTAAAATCCTCCAACTGGCTTTAGCAAGCAATGGGGGTCATTTAAACAACAGTTCTTAAGGGACAAAAATTTTTTTTCTTCTTCTGTAGCTATCAAAATTTTTTACTTCAATTTAAGGTGTAGCTTTAAAATTTTCATGTGTCTCACCAATGTCCTTTGTTCTTTTTCACCTTCCAAAACTGGGTAGGCCCTTTTTTGTGGGCCAAAAAAACGGGTTTCCTTCACAAAGGAAACGAGATCGCGAATCCATGTTTTTTTTTCAAAGGGGGGGAAACTGACTTTGGGGGAACCGAACCGTTTGGGGACCCCCAACAGTCCAACACGGGTTTTTAAAAATTTGGGGCCGGGGTCTTTGGGGGGGGGGGGGGCCTTTCCAGTCGTATCAAAGCTTTTGGCAGACGGCCACATTGAATCCATCTTTAGTCCAAGGCAGTTTCAGGGCTTCTGTCAGCAGTGTGTCAGCCGGCTGGTCCCCAGCAAAACCTGGAAAGAATTCTTTGCAACCATTGGCCCAATGTTGCATCATATCTAAATACACTCAAATGATTGGTGCAGCTGTAGAACGTGCATGGCGGTGATCACAGGTCACTGATATTGATCAAAGTGGACTTTGACCCCTTGAGCTTGAAGGAACATTTTACTATTCTCTGCTGACTGATAATCTTCGCCTCTCTTTCTGTCAATCTCAGCACAACAAAGGTTTATTTGCCTTTGCCTTCGATTTTGAAAGAAGACAATGCCAATTCATTCAACAGAGCATTCAACATAGTTTCAAGAGTCCGCGGCAATCCTTCAACAGGCATGCTGAACTGGAATTATAGAGATAAATTAACTGCTGCTGTGAGAAACGTGTCCTGCCGGCTACCAAGCCAGGAAAGTCACTCCAAAAAGAGATAGATAGATAGATAGATAGATAGATAGATAGATAGAGAGAGAGAGAGAGAGAGAGAGAGAGAGAGAGAGAGATTTTTGGCGCAGTATCTTTAGAAGGTGGGGATGCTGTTTATACTGAAACAACTCCAGGAAAACCCACTGGGTCAAAAAGCACGGTCCTCAAGAAGTCTACATTACAGTCTTCATGCATATGCCTAATGTCATGAGCATGCCAACTCTTATGCACTAAAATGCTCATGAATATGTAAAACAGTTCTGATCATCATAAATTGTCATGAAAAAAAATATATGTATACTGTTATCACCTTAACTCTTATTCTAAAATTATCATGCATATGTACAATATTATCCTAGCAACTAAAATGCTCATGAATATGTAAAACATTGTAATCATCCCAACTCAAGTGCTCAAATGCTCATGGATGTGTCTACTGTTCTGATCATCTTCAGGTTTGCGTACTGAAATACAAATGCATGAGTATAGTGTTCTGATCATCCTAACTCTTCAGTGCTAAAATGTTCATGAATATGTTAAACACTCTGATCATCCTAACTTTCATGCACTAAAATACTCATGAATATGTAAAACGTTCTGACCTAACTTTGAAGTACTGAAATGTTAAAGCATATGTATAGTGTTCTGAACATCTTTCCTCTTAGCAATACAATGTTCATGCAGATATATAATGTTCTGACTATCCTGCCTCTTGGTACTAAAATGCTCAGGAATATGTATCATGTTCTGATCACCATAACTCTTAAGCACTAAATTGGTCATGCATATGTATACTAATCTTATCCTAACTCTTGTACTAAACCGTTAATGACTAATTGTAAAACGTTCTCATAATCCTGACTCAGATACTGAAGTGTTCATGACTTTGTATAATGTTCTAAACATCCTACGTTTTAGCACTCAGATTTTCATGCACATGTAAAGTGTTCTTATCCTAACTCTAAGTTCTAACATGCTCATGCATATGTACAATGTTCTGAACATGCTGCATCTTGGTTCTAAGATGGTCATGCATATGATATAGTGTTCTGATCATCCTAACTCGTAGTACTGAAGTGATATAGATTATTTTGTTTAATGTTCCGGGTCATCCTGATACTCTGGTACTATACCGCTCATGCACAAGTCGTAGAAGTTTGAGAGTTACTTGTGCATCCAAAGTTACACAAAAATTATATCTGCCTTCTAGAACATAACTGTGAAAGAAAATAGGGCGACGGGCATGCAAACTCGAAAGCTATCATTATTAAGATGTAGTTTTAGGTTCTTTCTTTTCTGTATCTTGCTTTTAATGACCCCAGAGGTGCAAACTTATTGTCGAATTTCTCTCTCACATCACACAACGGGTTTCCTAGCAGATACATCGAGAATGCAACTCTGATCATATCTTTGAAAAAAATGATTGGCTCGGTTTACTGGTACACAAATCGAGTGCCTTCTCTTTGACATATAAAAACAATTGACTGTAAAAAAAACAAGTGACAGGATAAACATCAAACAAATCATGTTCTGGAATTTGACCTCTTTCGTGTGTCAAAGAAGTCAAAGAATGGGTAGTAAGTATGTGGAATGTTTATGTACATGACGCTTAGAGCAATCCCCATGACGCATGTTGTACAGTTTAACTACTTAATCATCTGTGTCATCTGACAGCGGCCACGAGAGATGAGAAGCAATAGTTCTGTAAGAGCGAAGCATTTCAGCAATCTCTTGTACCTGAAGATCCTCAGCTTGCCTGATAAGGGATCTCTCACAGAGGACTGTTTTCCTCTAGCAGCAGGTCAACATTCGAAATCAAAGCATTCATATCTTTCCTTTTTCTTGACGCATCCTGAAGCGTAGACACCAGCAGCCTGAATCTGGAAGTTTCTTCCACATGTTCAAGAAGTTTTAGCGGAATGTGAACAGCCCTAGTGTTGAGTGCCCTCATCAGAGTATCCACATGTCCCCTGATGTGTAGGAAGTTCTTGCTTCTGAGCAGTACCTCCGTGATCTCTAGGTTCTTTGCTTCACAAGCATCGTCCAGTGGAGTACAGTGCGAGTTGTCTTTAAGGATTCTGGCATTTTTGTTCAACAGCATCTTCATTGCTCTCGTGTCTCCGGTCTCACAAGCTTTGCTGGTGGCGAGGTGGAGTGGCGTTTGCCCCTTCCTGTTGCCAGCGTTGACGTCAGCATGGTACACAAGCAGAAGCCTGATCACACTCACGTCCGGGCACGAAACTGCGTATTGAAGAGGGGTGTCCAACTCTTTGTTGGGCACGTTCACGTCAGCCTCAAAAATACACAACAACCTCACATTCTCATAAGTGCCAGAAAGGCAGGCAGCGTGAAGAAATGTGTTTTCCAGCAACGTAAACCTGGGGTCATTGAAAGAGTTCGGTCTTTGCGCTACAAGAGAGTTTGCAGCGTCTGATAGAAGAATGTCTTTCACGCGGTCACAATCCCCGTCAAGGAATGCCGAGTACAGTTCCTGGTGGAGGGGCACACTTTGCACAGAATCTGGTGCGATTCCTATACACTGGGTCTCATCTTCAGGAGGCTCTTTGGGCGGGCAGCAGTAAGAGATCAGACATCCCATGGTGAAGGTTATGTGTAAAACGGCGATATGCCATGCGGCTGCTGCTGTTGCTGCTGACTACTACTACTACTACTACTACTACTGCTGCTGCTGCTGCTGCTGCTGCTGCTGCTACTGCTGCCACTACTACTAGTGCTGCTTCTGCTGCTGCTGCTGCTGCTTCTACTACTACTGCTGCTGCTGCTGCTGCTGTTACTACTACTACTTCTACTACTACTACCATTACTACTACTATTACTACTACTACTACTACTACTACTACTACTATTACTACTACTATTACTACTACTTCTACTACTATTACTACTACTACTGCTGCTGCTGCTGCTGCAGTTACAACTGCTACTGATGCTGCAGATACTACCACTGCTGCTGTTGCTGCTGCTGCTACTACTATTGCTGCTGCTGATACTACTACTGCTACCACTGCTGTTATTTTCTTCCAGTTTTACTGCCAATAAAACTGCTGTTGGGGAGAATTGTAACGACAATACATGACACTTGAAATAATGTTATTACGACCATGACAAGAAATGGAACATCAAACCCACTTTTTCTTGGCCTCTCTCGGATGACATTATTATGATCAAACCCATCTGTTTTCGTTTGTTTGCTAGTTTCAGTGTTTTTACATGCACATTCATAAAGTTACTGGAGAAAGACGCAGCGATAATAATCACTTAGAGTAACTTATGTCAAAAGAAGTGGGGGGGGGGGGGCAGTATTTTGGATGCTTAAACCATCGTTGAAAAGAGAAGTCATGAAGCAATAGGTAAAATTTTAACAGATAAAGTTCAATAATCGAAAGCGTGTGAGAAGGTATGATGAGGACAGATTTCGTTACATTGTGTAAGGAGAGCCTACAATCACATCTCTTTATACCACGATATGTTTTCCTTCATTAAGTTTGACTTTAGCACAATTGTATGACTACTGTCTCTTATTCTAAGAAAGTTGACCGATAAGAAGCGATTTGATCATAACAAGAGAGGACGTGGCTGTTCAAGATCTGATGATCTAGAGGAGACAGTTACACTCAACCAGGAGGCCTTGGTAAATAATGAGTTAACTACAGGCTCTCCATCCGAGTTGAGAGTGAAAACGTGTGTGGTCCAATACAAGATACTTCCTCCTGTATTCCATTAAGTGGTGCCTTTGACACTATTTTTAGAACATCTTTGACCCATGTAGGTTTACAATACTATTATGAACTACCAATCCTTTGTAAAAGAAACAAGCAAGATCCGAGCACCAAAAAAAATCATACTGTCTATGTCCAAAGAGTTTTTGATGGAAGAAAAAGACAGGATCTTGGAAAAGTGGAAGAAGAAGAGAATATTTCGGTTTTCTGGTTCAAGTAAACAGACAGAAGTGCTGACTCTGGTGGTAATGGTGATGGAACGACGGGTATTGAAAATAACAGAAACAGTCAAAACATGATGATGTGAAAAAAATCAAGGAAGCATAAACGTGTTCAAATAATTGGGGTCTCCTGATATTTAGAAAAGAAGATCCAGACAACCCAGACGTTGTTTGCAGACTGCCGCAAATACATCTTGGTTCTGCACAGGAGGAGAATACAAGCTGATTTGATGTCATAAGACAGAGGAAGATTTAAAGACATACACTTTATCTAACATCCTAAAGTCACTTGAGCGAAATAAGCGAGTAAAAAATCGAACTGAATGTCAAAGTCCTTCGGATGAGACTATAAACCGAGGCCCCGTGTGCGAACGCATGCAGAACATCTTGCGCACACGTTAAATCCTGTTCCGCTTTTCGAAAGAGTAGGCCATTGTGTGCCGGTGGGAAAAGATGACAAAATTTACAAAACCGCATACACACGGGGACTGGATGTAAAAAAAAAGCACATGAGTGCTTATTCCATTATCCTCGAAAAAAAAATCTGAGCGCTTTGATTTGTTGCTTTACAAGATTCAGCGCTATATAAATTCCATACTATTATTATTATTATTATTATTATTAAACCATAACGGCCTTACCCTGAAGGTGACTCCTTTCTGAGGCTTGGAACTCTTTCTCATCTCACAGGTCTGGGTGCCAGCCGCTAGACCAGTGGAGACGTAGAACAGGTCCTCCCCCATGATGTTGTTAGCCGTGGAGCTTTTGCCACTACCCGACTTCCCCACCAGCAAAAACCGGTATTCAAATGCTGACAAAGAAAACAGCACACACACACACACACACACACACACACACACACACTGAACAACTTATTCATGGATACTTAGGACTTAACATGTATTAGCATGGCGTACGTTACTTTACATAAAGATAGCATAATATGCATCCATATTTTGCACACAATATGTCGAATAAAGGTTAGAAGAAGAAGGAGGAGGAGGACAAGAAGAAGAAGAAGAAGAAGAAGAAGAAGAAGAAGAAGAAGAAGAAGAAGAAGAAGAAGAACAAGAAAGAAGAAGAACAAGAAAAGAACAAGAAGAAGAACAAAAGAAACAAGAAGAAACAAGAAGAAGCGACAAAGTGATGATTAAGCCAAAGATGATATTGAAGGCTAATTTCATTGTTTTTTTTCTCACTTATTGCTACCATGTTTTTAGACAGAATGTGATTTAGGTATAGAGTACAATTTTCCGCAGTGTAAGGCAAAGCCAGACAACAGGGTTCACAACTTCACTTTAGCTACTGATTGATTTGATTGATTATACTGAAATGGTACGACCTAGGGGTAAACCTAAACAACTGTCAAAATGGCCAGTGTGGTTGTCGTAGCGTTAGCTGTAACTTAAAGCAGTGCATAATCGATTAACAATTGGGATACACAAGCTATAGGAAAATAAGCCTAAGGTTTAAAACTAAAACTTAAAGAAGACACAGATTCGTGTCAACAAATCTATGTTTGGCAGAGCATCCATGACCAGTCATGTCAGCTGATGGAGCATGGCTGGTGAAGGCATCGATGGACACAACCGAGGAATGAAAGAGTTAACGTCCAAGATGCTGACATCCTCGGAATGTAGCCTGGGGGTTAGAACTTTGAACTTGTGATTTGGTGGCCCAGGTTCGAGCCACAGGACCTCTCCCTTGAAATTAACATCAGTACCGGCTCCACTCGAACAAATTCCCTTCGGGTCAAATTATAAACCGAGGTCCCGCATGTGAATTCATGCAGAACATCTTGCACACACCTTAAAAAAAAAAACCGTTGTGTGTGTCGGAAGTGGAAGCCATTCCGTGCCGGTTGGTGGGATGAAAAATTTTTAGATTTCCATGCACACTGGTGTCCAGTTTAGATATCATCTCTGAAGTCGGAATGCGCCGACCTTGGTGCTTGGTAAACGGTTGCATACGCATAAACCTCATCCTTTGTTAACATCTGAGTTCTAGCTGAGAAAAAAAAAGACTAAGGCTTAGAAAAATGGACGGATACCAGGCAGTCATAATCAAGTTGTAAAGGATTATCATCATCTGAGGATTGTGTGCCTACGCCGATGACCACGCGCAAGTGTATTGTGGTTGGGATGCTAGCAGATGAACAAATGAGGTGCCAAAAGAGTTTACGAAAAAATTTTTACAACATTCAAATATACTAAATTTCTCCAAAATCATGAATTGTTATTCAGGAACTAGTCTTTCGCGAAAATCTGCATAAAAGAATGCGTCTGATTAACACACACACACACACACACACACACACACACACACACACACACACACACACACACACCACACATCGTGAAAAGACATACTCATAAACAGGCAGACAGATAAATAGATCGACCAACAGACAGACAGACAGACGGAAAGTTAGGTAGATATACAGACAGACAGATAGAAATCGAGAAAGAAAGAAAGAAAGAAAGAAAGATAGATAGATAGATAGATAGATAGATAGATAGATAGATAGATAGATAGATAGATAGACAGACAGACAGATAGTACAGACAGACAGATAGACTGATAGATAGACAGATAGATAGATAGATAGATAGATAGATAGATAGATAGATAGATAGATAGATAGATAGATAGATAGATAGATAGACAGACAGACAGACAGACAGAAAGACAAATAGACAGATAGATAAATCAAACTAATTCGACAACCAAAGAATTAAGAGCCGATAGCTGATGGACATGTGTATGATAGCTATTTTAAAGTGCTTTTGTGATCTCATGTTCTAAGATGCTTTACTATTCATTCTGATTTACAACAATGAAATGCAGTAACTGGTTTTGTGTGTGTCTGTGGTTGGGTTTTTTTGTTGTTTTTTTTTACACCAGAGCTCATCTAGTATAGTCCTCAAATATTATGCCACATAAGTTTTGATGTTTAAAAAAACACCAAGCAAACAAAAATCAACAGTCTTTCACAACACGTCCCTACCTATTTATAACACCTTTTTATGTTGATTCAAAATCAGCTCTACTTGCTTTGAAACATTGGGACTCTAAAGTAAAATACATGCAAACAAACGAACGAACGAACAAACAAAAACCCCATTGTCTCTTAAAGTAACTTCGTGATTCACCCTCTTCTGTCTAAAGGTAACATACTAAATTTTGGCTGGATTCCAACACAGTGCAGTCTTTACCGGAATAAGTTGACGGCTTTTGTTGTGTTGTTTTTTGTTATAAGTGAAGCAAGGTGCTTCAGAAAACACCTGCGCAATACTGAGCTCTAACGCAGGCTTAACTTTATTGCTATAGAAATATAGTTTTATCTATATTTTTAGAACTCCTTTCAAATTTCCCCCTGGAAATTTGAAAAGGATAATGTATAAATTGCGTTAAAAAAGAAGAATAAAAAGAATATGGGGTGAGGCTTAAAGCAAGATGTAGCTTGATGCCTTTCCCCTGCCCTATTTTTGTAAGATCATTGAGGATCTGCATTGGATTTAATTCATGTTTAAACCAAACAAAAGAATGAGACTTAAATGAGAAGTATGCCAATATTCAAATATTCAAGGTGTTGTGTGTGATTCCCAGCAAGCTGTAAAAATAGCAGTTGCTGAAATAGCTAGGGGGGGGGGGGGGGGGGGGGCGGTTCTCAGTCAGTTGTAGGAAATCTACTGCAGAATCTATCTTTCGGACATAATATTGTTTGGCCTCCCCCCCCCCCCCCCCCCCCCCCCCCCCCCACCCCCCCTTCACCACCACTCACTCCCCAGTCCATTCTTTATTGGGTTGTTATCAGAAACATGTGTGCCATAGGTGTAACTCACTTGGAAGACCTGAAATTTGTGTGTTTTTTGTGTGGATGATTGGGGTGCTTCTTACATTTGGGTGGTGTTTGTATTGAAGAAATAAAATTTAAAAATAAAAATGCACGGTTATATTATTTTCATTGTAAATTGAGCTTTTTTTTTTTTTTTAAAAATCACACAAACAAAATGGCGGATTTGTGACAAGAAGAAACACACTGTAAACTGAATGTTTTTAAGACCCTTTAACAAGCGTTTTTCTTCACAAAAACAGCATCTAACATCTCTTCAGATGTTTCTTTATGGGGGTATATAATTTCCGTTACGGTTGCTACGCTTGGTTGCCACAACTTTGTGGTATATTGTAATGTTTCAAGCACAAAACTGTTCAGCATTCTAGGGAATGCTTTCCTGCAAAAACTAATGGAGAAGACACTGTATGACACTAGGAACAATTGGTGCTGACGAACTGCGATTCCTTTCCTCATTAAAGTCATCGACGATCACAAATACAGCATCGTTTCCACTTCTGACGGTAGCAACTGTAATAATAATAATAATAATAATATATGGAATTTATATAGCACCGAATCTTGTATAAAAAAAACAACAACAACACACAAACAAATCGAAGCGCTTGCACTCAAATAATTTACACGCATGCAACTCTCCTTAAACATACTGAACAGATTTCAAATCCATGCGCGCGCACGCACCTTCGCACGCACGCACGCACGCACACACACACACACACACACACACACACACACACACACACACACACACACACACACTCGCGAACGGTAAATTATTGTTGTTATTGTTATTGTTACACTCGCGAACACACTTAGGAGGTGAAGGATGCTGTTGAAAATTAGGGACAGATATGAGGGGAACGGTCTAGGAGGAAATAAGTGTGTTTTGAGGCTGGATTTGAAGGTATCAAGTGAAGGCTTTTGGCGAAGTGAAAGAGGGAGGTCATTCCAGGTGGATGGACCAGAAACAGAGAAAGAGCGACGGCCAACAGTGGTTTGTTTGAATCTGGGTGTTCCAAAGCACAAAGTATCTGCGGCTGAACGAAGGGAACGGGATGGAGTGTACAGGTGAAGACAGCTACAGAGATAAAAGGGTGCAGATTTGTGGAGACATTTGAAACAGAGGGTATTGATCTGTACAATATTTTAACGCTGTATGAACTTTGAGACAAAGGTCACTTGACCAAGATTCCAAGTCAGAACACTTCTCCTTCACCGGAAACATCCCTGGAATGCAGATTTTCCCCGTGTTATTATTCTATGAGTGGGTTCTAGACTCTGGTTTCTTTGTCTTCCATCATCTGCGGAAACGTCTCAACTGTAACGTTTTCTGGGACTGCATCATTAAAAGCGGGTGTACTGGTTTGTTCAATCTGTTTTATATCGTTTCATTATGAATAGTTCTTTGTAAAAAGAGTATTTTTCATTGTTTATGGCAGTAAATAACGTAAATCAATATTTAAGACGATATTTTATTACTTTTGATGTTATCAGGGACTTTGTCTGTCTTGCAAACCAAATCTAGCTACACTTAGTCTTTATTTTATAATGACAGGACCTTACAGAGGTAGAAAATGTCATCAGAAGACATACACTTTGATGAAAGAAAGCAACTGTTCCTGTGTGGGGCGTAATTTTAAAGCGTAATCTTAATAAAATAGATCTGGTTGTGAACAGTGTGTTGGTTGCGTCAAGAGACGAAAGCGCGATAGTTTCCGGAGCCGACCATTCAGGATTTTATGAACTGTTATTATTTTCATGCATCATTGATGTTTTTTGTGTAATAACTAAATAACTGTGTATATTAAATACTGAATTTGATTTTCGAACTTTTAACTGTGGGTTTATTTATCTCTCAATCTGTAATTGTTAGACTGAGTGTTACAGTTTCGGCAGGAAACTGTGAGGCTTAGTTTTCTTGTGGCGACTGTTAGATCTGGTAAAGGAAAGAATAAAGTAGTTTGTCTGTCAGTTGTTTCGTCTGCATTTTTTATCTGTCAATGAAAAGGTGCTAAAAACAAAATGTATAGTTTGTCTGCCACGGCTATTTATATCAGTCACCGGTAGAACGGAGATTTACCGATGTGTTCGTCGCGACAGGAAACAAAAGCTGCGTGGTTTCTTTTACCCACCATTTCTTCGTATTTTTCCTTTCCATACACTACCTATTTCCTTTTATCAAAGAAACAGAACTATATTGCTATGGTTAAACTTGAGCTACTCATCTTTTTCTGCCAGCAAGGATAGTTTGTTACTTTTGCTGTCATCTTTGTCGGAAGTATGTACGGTCGCTCACGGAACCCAATGTTCCGAGTTTCAATTTTCCACTAAACGTGTCACTACCTCTCCCTTCCATACCTTCTTCCCCGTGATTTACAGCAGACTGACCATGATGTCGCTCTTTCACTATGAATTTCGTACCACTTGATAACGTAATCGTATACTGCCTTGTGTGCAAAACTAATGCATATTTCATCCATTACAAAGAAGGTGAACAGTTGTGAGGTGGAAATTAAGCAATGAAGTCTGCTGCCTGCTGAGAGATTTTGCTTTATGTTGTCCATACATCACTTCCTCCTAACCTCAGCCTTTGGTCTTTTGTCAAGATCTCACAAATTTAAAAACCAACAAATGCTGAGCTCAGCAAATGTAATTCAAATATATTATGTCAGACTGGTTAGTTTCAGTTGTGATGAGAAACCAAGTACACCATATCTTACAAATCATAGTTTTAAATGTTTTTGTATGTGGAAAAAATGCTGGTTATTATATATATTATCTTGAGTTAAACTATCTTTTATTTTTGTTCTAAATATCATATTATCAGTTGTCAGCATCACTGTTTTCACCTCATGCAAAAAAATTGTAATACATACATGAGTACATGTGCGTGGGTGCGTGCATGAGCAAGTGTGAATAAAGTGAGCTGACAACAGGCTTTTTTGTGTTGAAACTCCATCTCTCAGGCTCCTACCACACTTGGCCACAACAGACAGGTTACAAGAGTGATGGGTGACCCATAGATCAATGCCAGTGATCAATACACTTTTTGCAATTGATACGTATAAATAATATTGAAATGAGTACACTTGTTTTATTTTACTAATGGAATTGTTTTATTTTCAGCTGTTTTATTCTTGACTCATATTTGGCATGTACATAGTAGATTTCTCAGTATTTTGTAGAGTTGGTCTCAACTGTAACAGACAAAATGGATCACTATCACAGTATCAGTGGTTTGATTTCATATCCTTTCTATTTTCTTAACTGTAATTGTTCTGGTGTCAGGTATGTTCATTTTGACTCATGTTTGCCATGCCTATGGCTGGTTTCAAGTTGTTTTTTAGGCTTAGATTCCACGTCACAACTGTAACGGACTCCATGTCACAACTGTAACATTTTGTTTTCATTACATAATCAAATGCAATAAACAGTATATTGTTCTGAACAGCTGCTGTGTGCCTCTTGTGAGCAAGGATAAGAAGTACTTCATGCCTGACTTGAGCTGTATATTTCAATAATTATGGAGACATGAGAATGTGAAGTTGCCGTGAGCATGGAGGACTAATGTGGATTTTGAAAACTGCAGGAAAAAGCACATTCATGATCATTTTGACAGTTCTTGTCATATGGGAACCTTTTCTTCCTTGGTTTACAAGTAATTTATACCAGGTTTTAGAAAGAATGCTGTTTTCAAAGACCTCAAAGCTCTTATTTTGGATTCCATATCAAAACCGTAACACAGAAAAAACATTTTTTAAAATCATCTATTACAACAAGATGACTTGACTGATCATCTTTTCCATTTTAGAAAATGATGTATATTGAAATGCTGTAGTGTGTGACATAAAGACATGTATACAGAATTAAATTAATTTTGGGGTCTCTATGTCACAGAAATAGCACATGTTTTTTAGAACAACCCTAATATCTATTTTGAGAAGGTCTATATTATAACATTGTCTAAATCACCGTCTTAGTGCATGGACACTAAACCAATCAGGAAAAAAAATGGTAGAAAAGCGGCTTTCCATTGCGACAGTCTTATTATTCAACCCAAAATAAATCACCATCACAATCCCTGGTACATTAAAAAAAAAATTCGTACAAAATATGAATAAAGGTTTTATGTACAGAAATCTACTTAACCCTCAGGTTTCCCAATATCCATATGAGCACCAAGGCAAAGCTGATCAACGCCATTTTCCTGCCAACTCTCACTTACCAGTGCCAGACATGGCCCCCGACAAAAGCCCTGGAGCAGAAACTGGTAACTGTGAGATGAAGTGCTTGAGGAAATCCGTCAACAAGACCAGGAGAGATAAGATCAGAAACGAGGTGATCAGAGACACGGTAGGAGCTACACCCGTCCTACACCATATTGAACAACAAGGAACCAAGTGGTTTGGGCACCTCACAGGCATGCCGGCAAACCAGCCAGCCTTGCGTGCGTACAACTTGAGGTACTCTGGCAGGAGGGCCAGAGGTAGACCCAGGCGACCCTGGAGTGATTCTGTGGCAGAAACACTGAAAGTCCATGGATTGTCCCTCCTCCAAGCTACCAGCCTTGCAGCAGACAGACATTTATATCTCCCTGCAAGGCCACAGAGTACAAGCGAAGGAAAAAGTAAAAGTAAGTAAATGTATACATAATATGCATGCACTTCCAATAAGCTGACAACCACTTATTGAACCACACACACACACACACACACACACACACACACACACACAGACACACACACATATATATATATATTCACCACAGTGAAGAGGTTTCTATCAGAATCGACTTACCTTTCTTCGCTGCCATGATTCTCCTTTCCAAAAAAAAACACTTGCAGAGAGAAGGTGAAGTGTCCTTCCCAATGCTGAGCACACTGCAGACAGCTCCACTCCACCACTCTCAACTGACAACACAGTGCCCTTGGCTGACTTTATAGAGAGAGAGAGAGAGAGAGAGAGAGAGAGAGAGAGAGAGAGAGAGAGAGAGAGCCCAAAACCAACACACCCAATCTTGGCGTAATGGGTTGGTTAAAATGAGTAGATCCTGACTAGATCCTGACTAGATCATTGACGTCAATATACATTTATTTATTTCTATTTTAAAAAAAAAACACCCAACCAACTCCCCCCCCCCCCCCCCCAAAAAAAAAAAAAAGTTGTTTGTTTGGTAAACCTGTTCGATAGTACTTGGGCACGCAATATGTCACTTTGCGCTTGCTTAAACTTAGGCGTTTGAGCAACTGATTTTAGGCTACCCCAGTTTGGGCCCCATTGGCTGGGCTTGACTGTTTAAAAGCGTCATACACAGACTGTACACCTATATTAATTTGGGGGTCATGTAGTATCTTGTATAGAGTGTGAGTCAAAAAACATGTTGGTGATTTTGTGTACGATTCGGAAAAAATGGTGATTTTCACAGATTTTTTTAAAGTATGAAAAAATGCACTGTGCACTTGTTTTTGGGATTGAGGACATAGAGCAATACCAGGTAGTCTCGAGAAAGTTGGGAAATGATCATCAAATGAGGATTGCCTGTATTCCTACAGCGTTAACCCTGGTACAGTGTTTGCTGAAAAAATTTTAACAAATTTTAACCTACCAAATTTGTTCAAATCACTTGAGTTTTGAGTCAGATGCTAGTCTTTCACAAAAAGTGGTTTTTATTTCTGTGGATGCCTTAGTACATGCGGTATGGATACACACACACACCAACACACACACACACACACACACAACCCCACACACACACACACACACACACATACACCCCACACACACACACACACACACACACACACACACACACACACACACACACACATCACATAGAGAAACAGAAAGAAAAGAGTGATTTTTTAATACAGTGTGCGCGGCCACATGGAGGAGGGGGTGGGGTGGTGTGCTGCATGTTGTCCCCTCTTCCTCCTCGCTTGTCCCCCCTTCTATCTCCCGCCCGGGGCTGTGTTGCTTTCTTCTTTTTTTTCTTTTTTTCCCAATACATAGTTGCTCTGTTTGTTTGGGGATTTTTTTTTTTATTCTGGTCGTGCAGTATAGCGTTGCTACAACAAATCCCCCCCCCCCCCCCCCGATCCCTCCATTTCCTTTTCTTTTCCACTCATTCCTCCCCTCTTATCCCATTTGAATCTCTTGGACTTGTGATTCTCGTCGATTGTATTACACAGGCGGGGGGAAGGGGGGGGGGGGGGGGGGGGGGGGGGGGTCAGTTGTCAGCCTTAGACTCAAAGAAGAGAGGAGAGAGAGGGGGTGGGGGGTGGGGTAAGGGACTTTTTTTTAGTATTGAGAGAGAGATATCTCAACTCTTTCAGCTTTGATATGTGCATTCATCATACCAGATTCATAATAATTATTATGGAAGGTGGTTAGGGACTGAAAGGGGAGGGGAGGGGGGGGGGAGCAGGCAGACCTAAGAGCATGGCGCACGATGATGATGATGATGATGATTATCATTATCAATTGATTTATTTATTTTAATATTCATCTTAGTTGATGGCGGTGTGCACTGACTACTTTGATTCGTTGCTTTACAAGATTCAGCGCTATATAAATTCCATACATTATTATTGTTATTATTATTATTATTATTATTATTATTATTATTATTATTATTATTATTTTTACTACTACTACTACTACTACTACTACTACTACTACTTTGGGGAGCATCAAACGTGATCAGGAGGCAGGTTGAAAAGTTTGCTCTGAGCAACTTCTGACGAAGTAATAAACGTAAAGAAAGTTCCCGCGATTGTGAGTGGATAAATTTGAGTTAACTCTCTCTCTCTCTCTCCTCCCCTTTTCTCTCTCTCTCTCTCTCTCTCTCTCTCTCTGTGCCTTAATATCTTGTTCTGTATGTACAATAAACACACACACAAACCACACACACACACACACACAGCATGACGCGCGCGCACACACACACACACACACACACACACACACGGGATAGCCTAGTGGTCAGAACGTTGCGCTCGCAATCTGACGACCCGGGTTGATTCCCGCTCAAGGGGATATTTTCCCCTGGAGTTAACATCAGTGTAGACTCCACTCTCCCCCAAAGTCCTTCGGATGAGACTATAAACCGAGGCCCCGTGTGCGAACATACACTGAACATCTTGCGCACACGTTAAATCCTGTTCTGCTTTTGGTAAGAGTAGGCCATTGTGTGCCGGTGGGAACAGAAGACAGAATTTATAAAACTGCATACACACGGGGACTGGATGTAAAAAAGCACTTAAAGTGCTTATTCCATTATCCTCGACATAACAGAATAACATATACATTTTTAACACATTTTTTAAAAAACACACGCAAGCGGGCGGGCACACACACACACACACACACACACACACAGACACACACACACACACACACACACATTATACCTTCTTCTCCCTAAACTGTGATGGGAATCATTGGGGCCCAAGCACTGAAAAGGTACACACCAAGTTTGCTCCCTTTGTGTTTCCATTGTGTGCCAAAAGCTGGGTCTCTGCATATGACTGTTTTTTTGTTTGGTTGGGTTTTGCTGCCTTAACTTTTGCGACGTTCTTGCCTGTCCTGTTGTTCTCACGCCGCTCATTTCAATCTCCCCGCCCCAGCCATAATATTATACCCAGGATCGTTATGTCGCACCCTCAAGGTCAGAAATCCATAGGGAAGTTATGAATGTCAGGCTGGCGTAAGGCTACCAGCCAGAGGGGCCCTGAACTGTTGCTGGGTCATTTAGATGGTAGTCAGTGATGACTACTCGTGAATCTCCAACCCTGAAGGCTTTGACGCAAACTCACCACAGGGACAGAAGTGTATGGGAAACAAAGACTGAGGTCACCATGATAGCAGTGCGACCAGGATCATCTATCAGAGGCGCTTTTTTTTGGGGGGGGGTGGGGGTGGGGTGGGGTGGGGGGGGGGGGTGAGAGAAGATGCATAATGATCTGTGCATGATACAGCGCTATATAAATTCCATTTATTATCTATTATTTATTATTATTTATTATTATTATTATTATTATTATTATTATTATTATCAATGGGGATGATGTAATGCTGCTGCTATGGAAGTTCATGATAATGATGGTGGTAGTGGCGGCGGAGATGATGATGATGGTACTTATTTCCAAGAATTAAGATAAGCATTCACACACGCCCCCCCCCCCCCCCCCCCCCCCCCCCCCCCTCCTCCACCCCTCCCCCCCACCCACCCCCCCATATAAAACTCTTAAGATAAGCCAAAAAAAATCTAACATTATACCCAGGGACATATTAATTAAACTCAACATGATGTTAAAAGAACGTAAATGAATCCAAAAAATTATCTTATAGGCAAAAACGAATAGAAAATAATCAGGACAATTATATACATACAGACAAGGGCTGACTTACATACAGCAGACTGACTTAAAAAAGATTAGAAACTGACTTACAGACAGCAGACTGACTTACAGATAGACTGACTTACAGACAGCAGACTGACTTACAGATAGACTGACTTACAGATAGACTGACTTACAGATAGACTGACTTACAGACAGCAGACTGACTTACAGACAGCAGACTGACTTACAGATAGACTGACTTACAGACGGCAGACTAAACTTACAGAGAGATGACTTCAGACAGCAGACTGACTTACAGTAGACTGACTTACAGACAGCAGATGACTTACAGACAGCAGACTGACTTAAGATAGACTGACTTACAGATAGACTGACTTACAGACAGCAGACTGACTTACAGACAGCAGACTGA
The DNA here is from genome assembly GCA_028751875.1 of Rapana venosa. NCBI lineage: Eukaryota > Metazoa > Mollusca > Gastropoda > Neogastropoda > Muricidae > Rapana > Rapana venosa. The sequence continues at coordinate 45,477,973 of CM054149.1, read as the reverse complement.
CTTACAGACAGCAGACTGACTTACAGAGAGACTGACTTACAGACAGCAGACTGACTTACAGACAGCAGACTGACTTACAGATAGACTGACTTACAGACAGCAGACTGACTTACAGATAGACTGACTTACAGACAGCAGACTGACTTACAGATAGACTGACTTACAGACAGCAGACTGACTTACAGATAGACTGACTTACAGACAGCAGACTGACTTACAGATAAGACTGACTTACAGACAGCAGACTGACTTACAGACAGCAGACTGACTTACAGACAGCAGACTGACTTACAGACAGCAGACTGACTTACAGATAGACTGACTTCATACAGCAGACTGACCTTCAGATAGACAGACTTACAGACAGCAGACTGACTTACAGATAGACTGACTTACAGACAGCAGACTGACTTACAGATAGACTGACTTACAGACAGCAGACTGACTTACAGACAGCAGACGGGACTTAGACAGCAGACTGACTTACAGATAGACTGACTTACAGACACCCAGATGATTACAGATAGACTGACTTACAGACAGCATTTCTGACCTTCAGATAGACAGACTTACAGACAGCAGACTGACTTACAGATAGACTGACTTACAGACAGCAGTCTGACCTTCAGATAGACAGACTTACAGACAGCAGTCTGACCTTCAGATAGACAGACTTACAGACAGCAGACTGACTTACAGATAGACTGACTTACAGACAGCAGACTGACCTTCAGATAGACTGACTTACAGACAGCAGACTGACTTACAGATAGACTGACTTACAGATAGACTGACTTACAGACAGCAGACTGACTTACAGATAGACTGACTTGCAGACAGCAGACTGACTTACAGATAGACTGACTTACAGACAGCAGACTGACTTACAGATAGACTGACTTACCAGACAGCGGGACTGACTTACAGATGACTGACCTACGGGATAGACTGACTTACAGATAGACTGACTTACAGACAGCAGACTGACTTACAGATAGACTGACTTACAGACAGCAGACTGACTTACAGATAGACTGACTTACAGATAGACTGACTTACAGATAGACTGACTTACAGACAGCAGACTGACTTACAGAGAGACTGACTTACAGATAGACTGACTTACAGACAGCAGACTGACTTACAGATAGACTGACTTACAGACAGCAGACTGACTTACAGACAGCAGACTGACTTAGACAGCAGACTGACTTACAGATAGACTGACTTACAGACAGCAGACTGACTTACAGATAGACTGACTTACAGACAGCAGTCTGACCTTCAGATAGACAGACTTACAGACAGCAGACTGACTTACAGATAGACTGACTTACAGACAGCAGTCTGACCTTCAGATAGACAGACTTACAGACAGCAGTCTGACCTTCAGATAGACAGACTTACAGACAGCAGGACTGACTTACAGATGGGACTTGACTTACAGACAGCAGACTGACCTTCAGATAGACTGACTTACGACAGCAGATTTGACTTACAGATAGACTGACTTACAGATAGACTGACTTACAGACAGCAGACTGACTACAGATAGACTGACTTGCAGACAGCAGACTGACTTACAGATAGACTGACTTACAGACAGCAGACTGACTTACAGATAGACTGACTTACAGACAGCAGACTGACTTACAGATAGACTGACCTACAGATAGACTGACTTACAGATAGACTGACTTACAGACAGCAGACTGACTTACAGATAGACTGACTTACAGACAGCAGACTGACTTACAGATAGACTGACTTACAGATAGACTGACTTACAGATAGACTGACTTACAGACAGCAGACTGACTTACAGAGAGACTGACTTACAGATAGACTGACTTACAGACAACAGACTGACTTACAGATAGACTGACTTACAGACAGCAGACTGACTTACAGATAGACAGACTTACAGACAGCAGACTGACTTACAGACAGCAGACTGACTTACAGACAGCAGACTGACTTACAGACAGCAGACTGACTTACAGACAGCAGACTGACTTACAGATAGACTGACTTACAGACAGCAGACTGACTTACAGATAGACTGACTTACAGACAACAGACTGACTTACAGATAGACAGACTTACAGACAGCAGACTGACCTTCAGATAGACTGACTTACAGACAGCAGACTGACTTACAGATAGACTGACTTACAGACAGCAGACTGACTTACAGATAGACTGACTTACAGATAGACTGACTTACAGATAGACTGACTTACAGATAGACTGACAGACAGCAGACTGACCTTCAGATAGACAGACTGACGTACAGGTCAAAGAAGAGGACAGAAACACAGAGACAGGCGAATGCTACACGGTCTGCATACTCACAATTATAATTATAGCTTGTAACAAAACGCAAAAATGAGGAGAAAACGAGTGTTTCTACGTATCAACTACCAATCAATAATATCGACATGCTGAATGAATGAGGAATAGACAAATAAGGCTAATTAAAAACACTGTGAGAGTAGAGAGAGAGAGAGAGAGAGTAGAGAGAGAGAAGGGGGAGAGAGAGAGAGGGAAAAGGAGAGGAGAGATGATGATGAGAGAGAGAGAGAGAAAAGAGAGGAGAGAGAGAGAATGACAATGACAATGACAAAGACAATGGGCAAATTCTTTTATTTCGAGGATAATGAATAAGCATCAGTGCTTTTTTTACATCAAATCCCCGCCGAGAGAGAGAGAATGACAATGACAATGCCAAAGGTTTATTGTGTTAGGAAGATGCCAATTCACAAGGGGGGCACGAGAGAGAGAGAGAGGAGGGAGAGAGAGAGAGAGAGAGAGAGAGAGAGAGAGAGAGAGAGAGGAGAGAGAGGTTGTTTACGTCTCTTGATGAACCCCATAATTTTGACTGTGAAAACTTGTCAGGTTGAAGAAACGGCTTCATGTGGCAGTACACAAACAACACAACCCAGGCCTAATCTCCTTCTCTCTCTCTCTCTCTCTCTCGCTTCTTGCTGTCTCCCCTATATTTTACTTTATCCATATTACTTAATTATAATTACTGTACGAGTTTCATGTTTATGTTCAATTCATTTGAGAATTATATGTTTATTAACGTATATCTCTTTTATAATATTTATATATATTAACGTCGTTCTTCTTGATGTCTTGTGGGGTATAAGGTGTTGGCGACAGTAAGATTGTGGCTGCTTGCGAATTCCAAAAGTCTGAGACCTCTATCATTAGTTTCGTCCACGCCAAAACGGCCTACTGTCCCTGGCCATTGGTCATAAGCGTCAGGTCCGATCTTGACATTCCAGTCGCCCTGGATCACGAGAAAGTCCTTCTTTGGAGTTGATTTGATGGCGCTCTCCAAATCTTCGTAGAAACACTCGATTGCTTCATCATCGTAGTCTGATGTTGGTGCATAGACTTGTATGATGGTCATGTTGTGTGGTTTTGCTGCGACACGCATGGAGATCAGTCTGCTTGAGATTGGGGTACAGCTGATGACACTGTTAGTCCTCTTCTTGTTGACAAGAAATCCTACTCCGTGTTGGTATTTGGAGTCGTCGCCACTATACCATAGTTTGTGATCTTCTTCTGTAGTTGTTTCGCCGAATCCGACCCAACGGACTTCGGCCAGTCCAAGTATGTTCCATTCGTATCTTCGAAGTTCATGGGTTAGCTCTTGGAGCTTCCCACATGCGTGCAAGGTACGGATGTTCCATGTACCAATGATGGTCCTTTCAGCCTGGAGTTTGATTGCTGTTGTTTGCGTCCCAGTCGCATATTTTCCACCTCCATCCTGGAACGCTCCAATGGAAGGCGCGGTTGTTGGTATTCCGGGCCTCAACCGATCCGGCATGTCTTTCCTTGCAGTGTTGTCCATGTAGGTATTTCTGTGGGCGTGGATTGCTTGGCGGCGCCCATCTCCTCTCCAAGCTGCTATTTGCCCATAGCTGGGGATTTCTGGGTCGGGTTATCTCCCCACTGAGACAGGTAGTACTGGGCTACAGGTTACCAGTAGCAGAGGAACACCTCTGACTCTGAACGACGTGGCACTCACCAAATGGAAAGACACATAACCAGATTGACTACATCTTGGCCCCCAAACGATTTAAGTCGAGCATCAACAAAGCCCAGACAAGAAGTTTCCCTGGCGCTGATATTGGCAGTGACCACGACATGGTACTCATGACCCTACAGATCAAGCTGAAGACCAAGAACCAGAAGAGAAATCCCCGTTTGCGGTTCAACATGGAAAAGCTGAAGGACCCCGAAGTCGCTGAAATCTTTAAAGCTGAGATAGGGGGCAGATTTGCAGCATTGAATTTCCTCCAAGATGACATCAACAACCTCACTGAGACCTTCAGCAAGACCATTCAGGAGACAGCGCTGGAGATCCTTGGGAAAGAGAGGAAAAAAGAACCAACCGTGGGTTACCAACGATATCCTGGACCTGTGCGACCAACGTAGGGAGCTAAAGCCAGTGAAGAACAAAAACCCAGAAACGGCCGAAGAGTATAGAACAGTCAATCAAGAAGAAGATGACTGAGGCCATGGGGAACTGGATGTCAGAACAATGCTCCAAGGTTGAGAAGGCAATGGCGAAAGGAGACAGCAAAGAGGCGTACCAGACCATCAAGGTACTAACCAAGTCCCAGCAGCCAAAGACCTCCGTTATTGAAGACAAAGAGGGGTCAGTCCTTACAGAGAGCGCCACTATCATGAAGAGATGGACAGAATATTGCAGAGACCTGTACAACTACAAGCTGAAGGCTGATCCGAACAAACTTCACGAGCAAGATCCCAGACCATCAGATCCTGAAAGCACACAGGTGCTGGAGGAAGAGGTAGAAGAAGCAGTAAGATCCCTGAAAGGAGGCAAGTCACCAGGGATTGTGACAACATCCCGGCTGAGCTCATCAAGAACGGAGGCCCAGAGATGATCAAGGCATTAACAATCATCTGCCAACGCATCTGGACCAGCAAAGAGTGGCCTGAACAGTGGACCCAATCCATCATAGTTCCACTTCCAAAGAAGGGAGACCTGAAGAAGTGCCAAAATTACAGAACAATCAGTCTGATAAGCCATCCAAGCAAAGTTATGCTACGCATTGCCTTGAACAGACTGAAACCACAAGCAGAAGAAATCCTATCAGAAGAACAGGCAGGATTCAGACCAGGTCGAAGCACTGTCGAGCAGATCTTCAACATAAGAATGCTCATAGAGAAGCATCTCCAACATCAGCTACAGCTCTACAACAACTTCATTGACTTCAAGAAGGCCTTCGACCGAGTGTGGCAAGAAGCTCTGTGGCAAGTCATGAGAGACTATAGCTTCGACGAGGACCTGATTCAAGTCATCCAGGCGCTGTATGACAGCTCCCACAGTGCAGTCCTCATGGGTGGAGAAATCGGGGAGTTCTTCCGGACTTCAGCTGGAGTTCGACAAGGCTGCCCGCTATCCCCCGTTCTTTTCAACGTGTTCCTGGAGAACATCATGCAGGAGGCCCTCCTTGACTTCAAGACCACAATCACAATAGGAGGAAGGCCAGTCTGCAATCTTCGATTCGCAGACGATATTGATCTCATGGGCCGCAGTGAAGAAGAACTCCAGGATCTCACCACCAGACTGGAAACATCGGCCAATGCCCACGGTATGGAGATCAGCACGGAAAAGAGCAAGATCCTAGTGAATAGTACCACACCGACCACTCCCACCAGCATCAAGATGAGTGGCGAGACACTAGAGGAGGTGGAAACTTTCAAGTATCTTGGAGCAGTCATCACCAAAGAAGTCACGAGCACACAAGAGGTGAAGATCAGACTTGCTGTGGCACTCTCCTCCATAACTAAGCTGGCGAAAGTGTGGAGAAACCACAACATCAGAACCCACACTAAGGTCAGACTCTACAAGGCACTCGTCACATCCATTGCCTTGTACAGCTGTGAAGCATGGACACTTACTGCCGATTTAGAACGTCGCATTCAAGCCTTTGAGATGAAGTGCCTCAGGCGGATCCTGAACATCACCTACAGAGACCGCAAAACCAATGACTACGTCTGGCAGCAGATCGAGGCACTGGCTGGCAAACAAGAACCATTGCTAGATACAGTCAAACGGAGGAAACTGAAGTGGTTTGGCCAGACAACAAGGCATAACAGCCTGTCAAAGACAGTCCTGCAGGGAATGGTGGAAGGAGCAAGGAGGCAGGGACGACCACGCAAAAGCTGGATATCCAACATCAAGGAGTGGACCGGCCTCACTGTACCAAACCTCCTGAAAACAGCCCAGGACAGAACCATTTGGCGGTCCACTTGCAGCGTCCGTGCGGGTACCCCAACGGTCGTCCCGACCAAGGAATGAGTGAGTGAGTGATATATTAACATTCAGGTCAGTTAGGGATTGTGTATTGTTAAATATACACTTATCTTTTTAAATCATCTTGTCGTTGTTGTAGTAGGGGTTTTCCCTTGTTCTGTTGATAGTCCCTAATCAGGGCAAGGGCCGTATGAAAAAAAAGTATGCCTATGCTTATTCTGTTACCTTGAAAAATAAATATTTATTCATTCATTCATTTATTCATTCATTCATTCAATCTTCCCTTCCCCCAGGTCTGTTTTTTTTAAAAGTTATACGCTTACAAAACTTATGTATTTTACATCTTGGATGATTTGATTTTTTTCCCGTTTTTCTTTGAGCAGAATTGTGTTCTTTGTTGTTAGGTTGAGAATGTTTTTGTTGGGTTTTTTGTGTGATCTTTTGCCCAGAGAGCGGTTGTAAAAAAGATGTTTGCTTATGCCATAACCCTCTTTAAATAAAAGTTATTCAATTCAATTCTCTCTCTCTCTCTCTCTCTCTCTCTCTCTCTCTCTCTCTCTCTCTCCTCTCTCTCTCTCTCTCTCTCTCTCTCTCCTCAATAGACTATGCTTCTACCCTGTGGGATTCTGCTAGTGCAAACACTATGAAACCGTTACTGAGTCTGTATAAACGTGCTCTCAAACTGGTCCTTTTAAAAAAGACAAGCTTACTAGAAGCTGACTATACTCAATTAAATATTCTCCCTTACACCAACGATTAAAATATAACAAAGGAGTCATGATGTTCAAGATCATGACAGGAACTGTCCCATCATACTTAAAAGACAAATTCCCCCTAAACCAATCCAGAAATACTATAAAGCCTAGTGTTCTAATTCCGAGAATAGACTTATTCAAATCTAGTCTACTTACTCAGGCCCTATGCTGTGGAACTCCCTTCCTGATTCAGTTAAACAACATCAATCAATAACAATCTACAAAACTCAATTATCAACTCACTTGATACATCAACAATAACAAACCACAGTCCATAGCCTTAAAAACAAAGTTGCATATCTTCCCTTACTTATCTGCCCTTTCCATCTTACCTATCTGCCCTGCCCTTTCCCTTCACCTGTTTGTCTGTCAGACCGTTGTCCTCTCTCTCTCTCTCTCTCTCTCCTCTCTCTCCTCTCTCTCTCTCTCTCTCTCTCATAGTCTGATCTTCTATCTTATTTTCTCTTTATCTTCCGCTTACTATCCTCTTCTATTTTTTTTAAAAGTGTATACCTGATGAATGGATTCCATTAATTGTCTATCAACAATCCACTTAGCGCTTGCGCCCTTTCACTTATTTTTTAATTTTTTTTTTTTTTTCTTTATCTATTGTTATATGTTACAAGTATATGTACCATTTGACAATGTGTGGATGTTTATCTTTATGACTTATTAAGTTTGGTTGTTGTTATTTTCTTGGTTTTGTTGTTGTTCTTGTTGTTGTTGTTGTTGTTTGTTTTCTCTTTTTTTTCTTTTTCCTTCTTTTGTTGATTTGGTTTTTCTTTCTCCTTGTTTGTTTGCTTTGGCTGGGTTTTTTTTTGTTGGTGGGGGGGGGGGATGTGTCTTTAGGGGTGTTTATTGGGTTTTTTTCGTTGTTTTTGTTTGTTTGTTTGTTTTTGTTGGGGGGGGGGGGGCTGTTTTGAAAAGGGTTATTTCCCCTTGTTTCTACTGCGTGAGTGTATAAGTGTTGGGTTATTATAAGATGTTATCCCTACGGGCGGGGACTGGATGTAAAAAGCACATGATGTTGCTTTTTTCATTATCCTCGAAATAAAAAAAGAATTTGTCTTTTCTCTCTCTTTTTCTCTCTCTCTCTCTCTCTCTCTCTCTCCCCCTTTTCTCTCCCCCCCTCCCCCTCTCTTTTTTCCCCTCTCCTCTCTCCCCCTCTCTTCTCTCTCTCTCTCTCTCTCTTCTCCTTTCTCTCTCTTCCTCTCTCCTCTCTCTTTCCTCTCTCTCCCCCTTTCAAATTTTCATTGTTGTTGAATAAGTGGGGTTCCCAAAGTGGAAAAACTTTTTTATTCTTTTTTTTCTTTCTTTTTTTTTCTTTTCTTTTTTTTTTTTTTTTTTTTTTTTTTTAAATTACACTATAGTTATAGAATATATTATCATAACAATAATATGTGTTAATCTGTACAAGTTAATGAAAAAGTGTGTTGCAGGGGATGATGTGCTGTTGGGGGAATTATATTCAGTATTTTTTTCTATGTGCTTTGGTTTGTTTGTTTACAAACAAAAAGCTCTCTCTCTCTCTCTCTTCTCTCTCTCTTCCTTCTCTCCCTTTATCCTCTCTCTCTCTCTCTCTCTCTTCTCTCTCTTCTCTCTCTCTCTTCTCACACACACACACACCACCACACACACACAACACACACACACACACACACACACCACACACCCACACACAACACACACACTCAGCAACAACACCACTCCCCCTCCCTCTCCCATCTCTCTCGCATTTTCTGTCCTCCCCTATCTCTCTCTTCTTAACTTAAATTATAGTGTTTCGATTTTATGACGTAAAGTGATTTTTTTTTTCTCCTTATTATAAGAGTGGTCATTGGTATTGGGCTTATTTTTCTTTTTCATGAATTCAATCTTGTACGAGTATATTCGGAAAACATATTTTGATGGTGATCCTGTGCTGGTTCTTGAAGAATATATAGTTTCGTAATTATCCTTGAAAAATGAAACTCACACACACACACACACACCACACACACCACACTCCACAAACACACACAACACACAACACACAACACACACACTCTCTCTCTCTCTCTCTCTCTCCTCTCCTCTTCTCCTCTCTCTCTCTCTCCCTGACCTTATAGGATTTGGCTTTTGATCCTCCCCCCCCCCTCCCTCCCCCCCCCCCTTTTTCTTCTTCCTTGTTTTTATTGTGTGAGTATACGGGTATTGAGTTTATTTCTTATATGAAATATAACCTGCATGAGTATAATCAAAAATATGGGTTGACGATGATTGTGCATGTTTGGATAAATTATTTATAGTTTAGTTTATCCCTGAAAACTCTCTTCTCTCTCTCTTCTTCTCTCTCTCTCTCTCTCTCCTCTTCTCTCTTTCTCTGCACTATGACCTTATGATTTGGCTGGTGTTTTCTTTTTCTTGCTTTCTTTCCCTCCTTGTTTTTATTGTGAGAGAGTAGGGTATTGAATTTAATTTGATTATCCTGACTTATAGTTGTATGTGTTAATCAAAATAAGTGTGGAAGGTGATCGTGTATGTTTTGAGAATTATATATTAAGTCCATCTCTGAAACACACACACTCACACACAACACCACAACACACACACACACACACACACAACACAACACACACACACACACACCACACACACACACACTCTCTCTCTCTCTCTCTCTCTCTCTCTCTCTCTCTTCTCTCTCTCTCTCTCTCTCTCTCTCTTCTCTCTTTCTATAGTAGATGTGTCTTCTAATAAAGGGATTTTCATACGTTCTCTTTTCAATATTATTTGGGCTTGTTGCGGTACTGGAGCCCCAGTGAATGCCTATTTCAATATCTTATTACGTGTAAACCAACTATGTGTTCTATTCTGCATTATGAAAGGTATTCAATTTTATGATCTAATAAGTTGGCTCTCTCTCTCTCTCACTCTCTCTCTCTCTTCTCTCTCCTCTCTCTCTCTCTTCTCTCTCTCTCTCTCTCTGTCTCTCTCTCTCTCTCTTCTCTCTCTGTCTCTCTCCTCTCTCCTCTCTCTCTCTCTCTCTGTCTCTCTCTTCTCTTCTCTCTCCTCTCTCTCTCTCTCTCTCTTCTCTCTCTCATCTCTCTGTGTTGTTATTGCTGTACATGTTTTTTGTTGTTTGGTGATGTGTTTGATTTTTTGTTTGTTTGTTTTTTGTTTTGGTGTTATGTGTGTGTGTGTGGGGGGGGGGGGGGGGAGAGTTAGGACTGTGTTGGGTTTTTTTGTGGTTTTTTTTTTCTCAATTGGTTTGTTTGTTGCTGTTTTTTTCTTCTTTTTTTTTGTTTGTTTGTTTGGTCGGGGTTTTTTTTTTTTGGGTTTTTTTTTTTTTTGGGGGGGGGGGGGGGGTGGGGGGGGTGGTTTATTTTATTTCTTGTTTGTCTGGGGTTATTTTTTTTTTCTTCTTTTTCTCTCTTTTTCTTTTTTAAATAGTTTTTTTTTCCTTTTGCTTCTACTGTTTGAAAGTATGAGTACTGAGTTCATTATTTACTTTGTGACCCTACGGGCGGGATGGATGTAAAAAAGCACATGAGTATTATTCATTACCTGGATAAAAGAATTTGTCTCTATTGCTTACAATGTGTCTATTATGTTCTTTTTAGGGACTTTATTTGGGTTTCCCACCTTCTTTATTGTGTGTGTGTATGGGTATTGCATTATTTTTTATTTCATGGACATTTCAATTTGTATGTGTATAATTTAAAAAGTGTTTGGTGTTGATCGTGTCTCTGTGAGTATATATATATTTAGTATTATCCTGAGACACACACACCACACCACACCCACCACAAACACACACCGCACACTCACTCATCACTTCACATTCTCTCCCTCAATGACTGTATAGGTTTAGATTTCTTCTTTTGTTTTGTTTCTTGTTTTTATTGTGTGAATGTATGGGTATTGAGTTTATTTCATAATCAAGACATACAATTTGAAACGAGTATAATCAAAAATGAGTGTTGATGGTGATCGTGTACTGTTTTGGGAATGGTGGAGAGATAAGAATATCTCACTTATCTCCAAGATCAGACTAATGCGCTCCCTTGTCATATCCATATTTCTGTATGCCTGTGAATCATGAACCCTGACTGCAGATTTGGAGAGAAGAGTACAGGCAGTGGAGATGAGATGCTTTCGGAGACTCCTTGGCATCTCCTACAAAGACCACAATAAGCAACGAATGCGTGCATAACAGAATTCAGCAAACATTGGACTCTATGAGAACCTCTAACAATCGTGAAAAAGCGTTGTAAAATTAAATGGGTTATGGGCATGTCACAAGATCCAAGGATATTACAAAGACAGTTTTGCAAGGCACTGTCCCCAAGGAGGAGAAGAAGCGGCAGACCAAGAAGAGCTGGGAGGATAACATCAGCGAATGGACAGGCCTAGAATCATCATACCCTTGAGAAAGGCAGAACAGAGAGAGGAATGAGGGAACTGGTTTGTTGAGTCTTTTGGAGGGTGCCCCACGGTTCGTCAGACTACGGACAAGAATAGATAGATAGATCGATAAGGTATATGGATATTATCTTGAAATACACACCACACACTCTCTGTCTCTGGTCTCTATCACCTTTTATCGTTTTGCTTATAGTTATGGTTGGATCTTGATGAAGGATTCATATTTTATATTTTTTCATTACTTACTGGACTTGTCCTCTGTACCTTAAGTCTTATGAGTGTCCTATTTCAATATCTTATTGTTATGTGTGTAACAAGTATATGTTACCATTTGACTCTGTGTAGTGGTTTATCTTTATGACTGATTAAGTTTGGTTGTTATTCTTTCTTGGTTTTGTTGTGTTCTGTTTTCTTTTTTTTTTTCTTTTTTTCTTCTTTTGTTAGTTTGGTTTTTCTTTCTCTTTTGTATGTTATGTTTGTTTTGGTTATGTTTTTTTCTGGGGGGGGTGGGGGGGGGGGTAGGTGGGGGGTAGTGGGGGTGTTTTAGGGTTTCTTTTATTAGGTTTGCTTTGGGGGGGGGGGGGGGGGGTGTGAAAAGGGTTACTTCCCCATGTTCCTACTGTGAGACTGTATAAGTGTTGCGTTATTATTAAGATGTATCCCTACGGGCGGGGACTGGATGTAAAAAAAAGCACATGAGTGCTTATTCATTATCCTCGAAATAAAAGAATTTGTCATTGTCATTGTCAATTTGTCTCCGTGTTTTTAGGGTTTTATTTTATTTATTATTATTTTTTTATTTTTTTTTTGGGGGGTGGGGGGGGGTGGGGGTGGGGGTTGTTGTTGTTTTGTTTTGAAAAAAGATTATTTCCCTTTGCTTCTACTGTGTGAGAGTATAAGTACTGGATTATTATTAAGATGTACCCCTACGGGTGGGGACTGGATGTAAAAAAGCACATGAGTGCTTATTCATTATCCTCGAAATAAAGAATTTGTCATTCTCTCTCTCTCTCTCTCTCTCTCTCTCTCTCTCTCTCTCTCTCTCTCTCTCTCTCTCTCTCTCTCTCTCTCTCTCTCTCTCTAATAAATTTCGTAATTTCGTATTCGTATCTTCTCCTTCCTCCCTCCCTCCTCTTTCCATTCAATCAATCAAAAAGTTTTTTCTATATGTACACCCGTTTACTATTTTGATGCTTTTGATTGATATTTCACCCACCACTGCCATCGCCTGGTTTTTGCTGCTCTGGTATGCAAGGCTTGTATGCTCATGCTGGTATGTGTGCACGTTACGTTGTTGTTGTTGTTGTTGTTTTTGTTGTTTTTGTTTCTTCTCTTCTTCTTCTTCTCTTCTTGTCTTTCTTCTCTCTTCTTTCTCTCCTTCCTTCTCCTCTCCCCTCCCTCCCCCCCCCCCCACCACCCCCCCCCCCACCCCACCACCCCCCATTATCACTCATCCACTCACCCCCCCTCATCCCCTCCTTCTTCTTCTCTCCAGTGGCTCCCCCCCCCCCCCCCCCCCCCCCCCCCCCCCCCCCCCCCCCCCCCCCCCCCCCCCCCCCCCCCCCCCCCCTCAAGTCAGCCCTTAAATAAACAACAAATTGCCCTTCTTTTTCTGTAGTAAAGAAATGATGGGCAGAAAGTATGGACTCAAAACAATAGCAAACGTAGCAAAATTAGACATTATGATTATGACAGAAAAAGTTCCAACTGAACTGGATTACTTCCTTTCATCGTCATTATTATCACTGTTTATTATTATCATTATATCATTATTATTATTATTATTGGTACTGATTGTGTTGTTTTCTTTGTAATTGTAAAAAAGTATGTGCCAAAGACCTATTCCATTGATTGCTGTCATTCCCAAGTAAAAAGGGGAAAATCGCTTTGCATTTTCCAATATTTTATGAACGTTTCGATGTGTTGTGTAATGGAAGCCCATGTGGACATTATTTCGCGGTAGTCCTGTGATTCACGCGTAGTGAATGTGGTTTGCTTGCGTAAAACCACTAGACCACGCCCACTTTAAATGGGACACCAGTCGAAACTGGTTGTGTCCACTTCAAAGCTAACATGCAGGCCATCTAGATTTGCTATTCACAATGTTACAGAAATCGGTGGCTATATTTATATATTACGGATGTGTTCTCCAGCGAAAAGTTCTTAAGTTAAAAGGCTTTAAGAGAAGCAAGTCTCGGTTTCATTAGACTGTGCCTCGTTTCGGGGCAACACTATCACTGAACGTTTCGGATTGGCATGCGCAGCACTCTCACACTAACACAAATTTGAACGACTTCCTTTCTGCGCTGCGAAGAGTCGAGAAGTTGTGGTTTGAATATAAAAACGGCGACGTTCAGTTTGACTACAGCTGGTCATAAAAGACCACAAAACTGTGTTCATGGATCCAAGAATTGCTTGGTATCCGCCAGAGCAGGTAGGTCGTGCACACGATCTATGGACTAGAGTGTGGGAAACACAACTAGGCGTGGATAACATGCAGATCTCGGAAAACAGACCGCAGGATTTCATTCCATTGGATGGTGCAACCACTTTCGACCCTAAGAAACAAGTGGTGAATACTTCCAGCAGAAATACAGAAAATAATCAGGCGCAAAGTGTAGCACAGAAGAGAAAACGAGAGAACAAGGCGAGTACCTACGGGTTAAATCAAGAGAAGCGCTTCTTGGGAGAAGATGGCGGATTGACACCGTGGGTTCGAAAAAACCCATACGAACCAAGCGTGGTAGGGTAAGTGGGTATAAATCATAGCATGTTAACGTTAGATTTACAGAAATCTTAGATATTTAAGCATGTATACAGTGTTGGATATTTGCTTTGTATTTCTTCTGATTGTGCACATCGCATGTGCTTGGTAGTGGTACTGGTAGTGATGGGTTAGAAGGGATTTTTGACAGTCGAGGACATGTAGACTACATGTGCGCGTGTGTGGGCGTATAGTATGTCGTTGTGTGTAGTATGCAGGAGGAGCATCGTTACTTGCTTATTTTAGTTTTTATGTGTACATGTATTATATATATATATATATCCGTAGGTTTGTTAGTGAATTTGTATCGAAACCCGTCCCATGAGCCGATGAGGGGTTGTACTTTTTGAAAGTTTAAGTCAAGAGGTAGCAGTGTTACACTTACTGACTTAGGCCTACAGTGAAGTGGCTGTGACTGAATGTGTGCACATGCTGTGTGTGTGTGTGTGTGTGTGTGTGTGTGTGTGTGTGGAGAGAGAGAGAGAGAGGAGAGAGAGAGAGAGAGAGAGAGAGAGAGAGAGAGAGAGAGAGAGAGTGTGAATTGAATTGAGTCCAATTGAATTTTATTGCTGTTAAGCTATACAGGCCATACAACTCAACAAGCCCTGGTATTACATGGGGGGGGGGGGGGGGGGGGGTTATTAGACTATTACATAAGGTTCCTTGCAATGTCTGTCATTCATTGACCATACCACAGCAATGGCAAAGCCTGTTAAACGACTGTATTTCAAAGATAGAGCTGTCACTGAAAACCGTTCGCAGCAGCGATCCTGGTCACATTCACTGATTCAGATTCACTGATTCAGCCAAGGTGAAAACAGATGATGTCGTGGAGAGTATGCAATTGCAACTTCTGTTTCTGCGTACTTCATGTTACGGACATGCTTTCCTTTCTGCAAGAAGGCGAGCCTGACACATTCTTCAGCTAACATGTTCATCTTTTCCTGTTTGATATACCAATATACCCAGCCCCCAGACTGCTCATCACAGGAAAAACTCTAGTGCGTCATCTGATTCACACAGATTATCAGCATCATCTGATCTGTGCAACACCACTTTTCTAAACAGTTTGTTTCTGTCTTTTCTTCGCAGATGATTCTGCACAGAACGATCTGTCAGCGCTGCTACATAGTTTTTCACTGAACTTGCTTCAAACCCAGCGATCACTTTGTCAATTGGAGGATCAGGTTCTATGTGTGGTAGTTGTAGGTTAACTTCACACAGAAGATCACTTTGATATGCTCCTTCAGCACCACACTCACTGTCTCAGTGTCTGTGTCACTGTGGTCCAGGTGTGCAGGTGTAGAGGCGTGTTGATCAAAATCATCCTGTGTGCAGCGCAGTGTGTTAGACACAAATAGACAGGCCCCCAGCATCCCCGTAGGGAAATGTGCTCTTGTTAAGTTCAAAACATTTGTGGACAATCATGAATCAGATATGGGAACCAGTGTGCCACATGTTTTCTTTTCAAACTCACTCTGAATTATATTTCATTCTGGATATGATTATGTTTCCACTGAGGTACTCATGAAGTAGTCTTCAGAACATATTTTGTGCTTAGTTACATTATCTTTCACTTGATTTGGAGAAAAATGAAAATTTTAACTTGGTTCTGCACATGAGTCATGGTGTAGACCTACAAATAAGTTTCTTTTGAAATAAATTTGTATGCTTGCTAGTTTCAGTATCTGTATAAATTTATGTAATGTGTGTGTGTGTGACAGCCACTGTGTGTCTTCTTATTCCTTATAGCTCCTAGCGGAGCATAGGGCCTCAACAGCGTCCCTCCACCTTCTCCTGTCTCTGGCAAGGGTCTTGGCCTCTTCCCATGTCAGGCTGGAGTCTCTCAGCAGGCTTCTCCTCCAGGTCTGTTTGGGGCGCCCTCTCTTCCTTTTTATCCCTGCGGGTTCCACTCGAGCACTTGTCTGGTGATGACTGATGTTGCCAGGCTCCTTCCGTAGGGTGTGGCCGACCCAACGCCACTTTCGCCGCCTTACTTGGACTTCCATAGGCTGTTGGTTCGCCCTCATCCACAGGTCGGTACTTGGCACTCTGTCGAACCATCTGAGATGAAGGATCTGCCGGAGACATCCGTTGATGAAGGTCTGGATCTTGGAGGAGCTGGTGTTGATGACCCGCCAAGTTTCTGACCCATAGAGAAGCACAGACTTCACGTTGGAGTTGAAGATCCTGAGCTTGGTGGTTGTGGAGATCGCATTTGTTCTCCATACGGGTTTCAAGATGGCAAATGCTTGGCGTGCTTTCTTTATTCTTGCCTTGATGTCTTCGTCTGTGCCTCCTGTCTGGCTGATCTTACTGCCCAGGTTCACAAATTCACTGACATCCTTTACTGCTTTCCCAGAGATGGTGACAGGAGCCTCTTGTTGGTTGTTGGTGCGCAGTAGCTTGGTCTTCTCTTGACTGATCCTGAGGCCAACACGTCTAGCTGTGGTATCTAGGGCAGTGACTTTGCTTTGGATGTGCTGCAGGCGGTGGGATAGCAGAGCCAGGTCATTGGCAAAATCAAGATCTTCCAGCTTTGTCATGAGGGTCCATTGAATACCTTTCCCGGAACTTGCGTAGGCCGTCCTTGTCACCCAGTCCAGCACCACAAGGAAGAGGAGTGGAGACAACAAGCAGCCCTGTCTGACCCCGGAAGAGATCCCGAAGCTGTCGGAGAGTCTTCCACCGTGGATGACCTGGCAGGAGAATCCTTCGTAAAGTTGTCTAATGATGTTGACAAACTCTGGTGGCACACCATAGTGGAGAAGGATGTTCCAGATTGCTTGTCTGTCCACGCTGTCAAAAGCCTTCTCAAAATCGATGAAGCAGGCGTAGAGAGGTGACTGCCATTCTATGGACTGTTCCACGATGATTCTGAGGGTCGCAATCTGGTTGGTACAGGAACATTCTTTTCTGAAGCCTGCCTGTTCATCTCGAAGAGTCTTGTCGAGAGCATCTTTCATTCGGTCCAGGATGACTCTTGTGAGGACTTTGCTGGGGATGGACAACAGGGTGATACCTCGCCACTTTCCACACTGGGAGAGGTCGCCGTGCTTGGGGAGCTTCACAAGCAGGCCCTTCTTCCATTCTGCTGGCACCTCCCCAGTTGTCCAGATCAGGTTGAGCAAGTGGTGTAACTCGTCAACAATGTTACTACCCCCTTCCTTCAAGGCTTCTGCCGGAATGTTGTCAATGCCAGCAGCCTTGCCGTTCTTCAAGCTGCTGATGGCCTTTCGGATCTCTGTTTTGGTGTTCTCTCCAATGTTGATGTTGACTCGAGAGGGTCCCCTGGCTCCAGCTGAGGTCGTTCATCTGGGGCTGGTCGATTCAAAACCTCCTGAAAATGCTCTTTCCATCTTGTTAGCTGGTCTTCAATAGAGGTGAGAAGCTTCCCTTCCTTGTCTCTGACAGGTCTGTTTGGGCCACTGTGTGTGACATTATTATAATGTATCATTGAATACATACATGTACATGATGCATCACTAATTAACTATGTGTGTGATTGAATGAGTGCATCATTAGTGCATACCAACACATGTAAATGATGTATTCATGACTTACTGACTATTGACTGTGTGTGACGAAGCATGCATACCTGCCTACATCAGCATAGTTTCTCACAATGTGTAAGTAACGGAGCATGAAGTTAATGTGACAATGGAAATTAACATTATGTAAACCATTATCAATTTTATAGCCATAAATCTATGTGTTTCTGCCAAATGTTTCCACTTTCACTTTCACTTTCAGTGTCACATAAAATATAGACATTTATAGTGGACTTTTTGTTTAGAGAACTAGTACTACTACTAGTGCTAAAATAGTAAATGACCATGCTAGTCTGTAGTACTAGTTCAGTAGTAGTAAATGAGTAATTGACTAATTCAATCAAAATGTTCTATATCATATACAAAGTAAAAAGAAGTATTGTTAATGTAAACTTTGAAAGTACTTATTCAAAATAGATATTGGCAATTACAAACTATCATAAGAACTAAATAAGTCGTATTACGTTTTTGTTAGTTGATCCTAATAGTAATACTGTAATAGTATTACACTGATTATGATACAGTATCATTGAGTGATTGACCAGTAGTGCAGTATCGCATTAAGTTTAATTTGCTTTTGACAAGTTTTGGGAAAAAATAGAAATCCCTACTAGGTGGACTCGGTCATAAACCCCCCCCCACGTCTAGTGAGGAGTATTGTCTTCATCTCTGTATTATGTAATGTATACATTAAGAATTAAGAGTAAAGACTCACTAAGATATAATTCTGTTCAATTTTTGTGTGTGCAATGCATTCAGATAATTTCACACTGTACTGTATGTATTTATTTATAGTGTATACAGTGTAGACTGTTACATACATAATGTATGCATACATGCATGCATGTGTGCGTGCGTGCGTGTGTGTGTGTGTTATGAAATCATTTAAAACTTTTTCCCTATGGGTAATCCACTATAGCCTAGGGTAACCAACCTTCTAGTGCTTCTACTAAGCCTTCCCTATCTCCCACTACTGGGTCATGGTAGCATGCAAATTTTATACATCACTGTGCACCTGTACTCCTGGGAAAGAGGGTTCTCTCCCTTCAGTGTTAGTATTAAAAACGGTGATAGTGTTAAACATGATACACATTATAAAATTCTCCTGCTAATTTTTTTTTTATGATCGGAACTTTTCTCCTTCAGTCCTTGAATTGGTGCATATTAAAATCCACAATTTTTTTTCTCTGGGAATTTTACTTGGCTAGCCTAGTGTTTCGCTGTTTTGGTGTTTGTATTATATAATTAAGTATTGTTTTTTGTTGGGGCTTTTTGTTTTTATGTTTTTGTTTCGTCATAGTGGAGGTTTTGTGTGAGATTTAATTATTTTTATATCCAGAGTCTTTCACAGTTTCAGTTTCACGCTTTGCAGTGCTGTGTGACTTAACGTCCTACAGCTGTCAAAATGCTGTTTTATGCATCTTTTTTAATATGGTCACAGTACTGAGCTACTCGTTTTTACTCGCACATAATTATTAATTAGTCATAGAGCAACAGGTACACTAAATCTGCCCATCTTAATCTTTTTATTTAAGTGATACATGAATGACAGCACAACACAATTTTGTATACAACACAACATGGTGCATTTAATTTACACTCATAGTATAGCCAGTTGTGGAATTGGCAGAAATTTTCTGCACATATACTATATAGTAATAGTATTGATACACATGTAATGTAATGTAATGTATGTTACTTGTTAGTGTGATCCTACTCATTTTACATTTTTAAGCTGCTGAATGCACGCTTTAGTTCTGCTTCTAAGCTATTCTACCATTTTAAATTTATACAGGGGTAGATTTTCTTCTACACTCACTGACACAGGCACATGTAATTATATATTCCATGAACAGCACAACCTATGAACTGCAGGAGGAAAAAACGGCTATGGCCCCAACAACAACAACATCAATGACAAAAATGAATGGGGGGAAAAAAGCACACACACAACAACTTACACCCTTTCTTCAAGGTGTTTGTCACTAGATGCTCTAGAATAAAGAACTTTGTTACAGTGAAAAACTGGCTTTTTTCAGGTCACATGTGTTTGGGGAACCTTTTCCCTTCTTCAGCTGCTTACCCCTCCCCCCATCCCCACACCCCACACTCTGCCCATCTCTCCCTCTTTCACCCTGTGCCTTCCATACCCCTCTTGTGACTAGCCTTTGATGTTTTCTTTCCTTTCTCAGTTTTCTGCAGCACCAGCAGAAGTAGTTAACGCTTTTAGCAGGTTTTCTTGCTTCTGTGGCTAGAGTTGCTAGACACATGACCCATTTTTGGTCCTTACTCTCTTTCCCTGCTTCTCTTTAGACTAAGATTAAGAAGTAAGATCATAAGATGTCATCCTTCTCAGAGTGCACGCAAGGTTACTCAGGTTATCACTGTTTGATGATGTTCAGTTCAGACCAGATCTATTGCCAAATTTTTATGTGGTATGCTTTCTTTTCAACCCTGTTGTACCCCACAAAAAACAAACAACAACAACACCACGAAAAGAAAAGAAAAAAAAGTACCTGCAGACAAACTGAGACAGACAATGACATTCAAGACAAACTCGCATGCACACACACCTTTCCAACCACCCACTCATCATTTCTCGTCATTTTATCAGTTAATCACTTAAAGTTAATGAGTTAAACTTACATAGCTCATGATCTGAGAAGGTCATACTATATAGTAAATGTTTACAGTTTTGACACCTGTTCTGAACACAGTTTCTTTAGTTTGCTTTTCTTGATATTTCTTAGGGCTATGGCAGAGAATTGTAAACTAAACTGCATAGCGCCAAAAGCTACAGGTTCTACTATTTTCACATGAAAGGAACACAATTTCTGAGACGCTGTCTTTCCAAATTCAGTAAGTCCAGGGGCATCTGTTGTTTTATGTTACATTGATTTTATTATCTTTTTTTTTTAAAGGTTATGGTTTAGACTTTATTGATCATAGCTGACAATGTGACATCACATTCAACTTGCCTCTGGCTTGCTGTGACAGTCTGTTGCAAGTGTACAACATTGTTTTTGGTTTTGTTTTATTTTTAGTATGCCAGTAGGGTAGCTTATGGTGAAGTGTTTTTTATATATTAATCCCTAGTGAGTTTTTTAAAAAAATTGTGAGAGGTTGGGGGATGTTGAATGGTGGAGGAGGTTAGGCCATGAGTAAAGAAGTAGGGTAGCTCTAGTGTTAAGAGAATGATCATGTGTATGTTATCGACTTAATGTAATTTCATGTAGTTGATAGTACTGTCATACTAGGATGCTCAGCAGTCTCTTATGCTCATTCTGTACTGTTAGTGCCTAGACTTTGGTAGTTGACACTTGCATGAAGGTGGTTTGATGCATTGCAAACATAGTGGTGTTTTGTTGTGTGCAGACTTCATCATGAAATCAAAGATTTCTTTGACTACATGTCCCCTAGACAAGAAGAGGACCGCATGCGTGATGTTGTCGTCAACCGCATTCAGACTGTTATCCAGCAGCTGTGGCCCAAGGCTCAGGTCTGTGTACAGGGTGTGTGTGTGTGTGTGTGTGTGTACGAGTTATTTTGTTTTGTTTTTATTCAAGTTTGAACTTTAAAAAAAAAAAAAGATTGTTGATACATGTTAATTGTTGTTGTTGCAGAGGTTTGATGATCAAGAGATAATGAGCACCTTATTTATCATGATTTGATTTCTTTTAAATTCTGTTCAAATTTAGCTCTTAGCACCCTGAGGTCACCCAGTACATTCATCAGACGTCACACAATTCAGGACTGTCAAGGGAAGTAATTTTAACAACTTTTCATTAGTCACTGACACACAAAAAAAGATTAAATATATTTATACTATCTTTTACTGCAAGAAATGTTATTTCCTACATTGTGCATTAAGTAAAGTACACACTGGGCCAGGCGATTTGTGCATTCATGCAGTTGTTTACAAACAAAAATAATCACGATACCTTATCATTTTTTTCTATCGGTATGGCAATCACGACCTCTTCTACTAAACTTGTAAACAACAGCTTGTAGGCCACTCTGCCCCATCTACTGATCAGTCCACACTATTCCAATGGAAAAAGCCTGTAAATCTGCTCTATAGGTGTCCAAATCCTCTCTCAGCACACATCCCAACCATTGCCCATAACAAAATTTATTTAGCAAACTTTGAAAATTCGTAATTTGCTTAAAACCTTACTGATTTGGACGCAGTAAGGTGCAGACAAGATGGCGCCATCTTGTTCACGCAAAGCAGCAACTCTTGCGAGAATCTCGTTTATAATGTAAACAACAATGGTGGCACCCATAGTAAGCGCATGTTTGAGGGCGTTATTGGGTGTTTGCAGGAAAACTGGGGGTCTATTTTTAACAGGGCATTTGTGGGCAGTTGCAGTGGTGTTGAGTTAGGCTTCCCCCTTCTTCTAGGTATTTTTGTTTTTTTCTAATGGTAAATCTTATGTCAATATGCAGTAAGTGCTCACAAAAAAGCAACGAGAGTTGTGCCTGTCAAAATTCAATAGAAAAAAAGAAAACCTACTGTGACAGCGATAGGGGAAGAAAATCCAAAGTAAACACGGTACATTCAGAGAGGGATAAGAAGACTGAGATAGTGTTGTGGTGACTAGACTTGGTGTCCTCTGTCAAGAGTAGCCCCACGGCCATGCAGGGACCGAGAAGTTTATTATAAAATGCTTTATAAGATTTTTAAACAACCTATTATCACTTCACTGTTCACTGGTCCCGTAACCCGCCAGGGTCGTAGGGGCGCTGCATGGTGGACGAACGGTGGACCAGCTGGCTCCACTTAGCGCGGTCGTGGGCGAGTGCCTGGGTGACACTGAAGTCTTCCCCTGTCCAATCACGGACCTATTATAGTACAGTGTAAATTGCTATTATTATGTAGTAGGCATTTTTTTCCTTTCTTTTTTGTTGTTGAACATCTGTTCAAAGCAGTGTTACGTTATAATGTATACTTTGGTGGTCAGAAATTGGAACATTTTGATTACTGAAAGATTTATTTTCATTCATGTGAGAAAAAGTGCCTTAAAAAAAATCTGTGTATATATTGTATAAACAAATTGGCATACGTAGTGTTTTTGTAATTTTCATTGACGGTTGAAAAATGTTCTTTTGTTTAAACAGGTGAAGATCTTTGGCAGTTTCAAGACAGGACTATACCTTCCAACAAGGTAAAGATAATTACTGTGTGTGTGCTGAGTAAAGTAAAAAAGAAAAGATACATGGCTCTGTCAGATGATTTTTACTCTTTATGTTCAAGTGCTTTTATGAATTCGTATGTAAGTCTCAGAATCTCTTTTTGTTGATCTGTGTCCTGCTTTAATTAAACCACACGCACACTCGCTCACTCACTCATTCACTCACTCACTCACTCACTCTCACTTACTCACTCACTCACACACAGACACAGACACACACACACACACACACACACAACACACACACACACACACACACACACACACACCCAACACACACTTCTCTACATTTGCACTTTCACACACACACTGATTCGTGCTTGCATGCACACATTCACACACACATGCATGCCCACCCACCCTCTCTCTCTCACACCCACACAGACACACAGACAAGCTGTCTCTGTGTCTGCCTGTCTTGTGTCTGTTCATTCTTTTGATTTAGCGTCTTTTCACTATTGGTGATGTTAGACGAAAGTGTCTAGTCTCTAGGTCAGCAGATGAAGCACGAGTTAGTAGGACTAGGAGACAAAAGATGCAAGTATATGCAGACCTGTATGTGTACTTTTAAGGTATGAAGGAGTAGGCATTTACAAAAATAAGAGAAAGGGAAAAAGAGAAAGGAAGAAAACAAACATGAAAAATTTGTCCAGGTCAAAAGACTGCAAGGGGAGACCATTGCCTTAATTTGTCGAAGCTATATATCTTGTATATATTTTCCCTTGTGAGTCCAGTTCCCCCAAATTCTAAGAAAGACCAGTCAAGTCCAAAAAAGAAAAAGGAAAACAGTGGAAGAGTATTCACTAGAAATTCATTGTACATACTATGTTCATACAATTTGGGGTGTCTGCTCATCTGACGAATGAACAGAAATTTGATGGTGGACGTTTTTTAAAATGTTTTTTTAACTTTTCAGCGATATTGATCTGGTGGTGTTTGGGGAGTGGAAGAACCTGCCCCTACGCACTCTGCACAATGCTCTCGTGGACAAAAAGATTGCTGAGGCTGACCAGATCAAAGTTTTGGACAAGGCATCTGTAAGTAGCGTCCAGCAAAATTGTGCTTTTTGGCGGGGGGGCGTTGTTAGTTTTCCCAGTGTTGTTTTATAAGTGTGCTGTACATTCACATTTGGTCATGTGCCTATCTCCTCCCCTTCCTTCTTGAAAAACATGGAATTTGGTTCGTTAAGGGCTGGATATACAGGAGATGTGTGGTGAAAGCATTGACCTCATGATTTTCTTCATTGGTGAATGCTCAGACAGCATCTGTTGTTGTCTGTCATATGAGTAAAAATGTGTTGCGCTGCCATTAAGCGCCTGACAAGTTGGGCCCAGTGCATCCAACTTCAGCATGGGAGAGAATTGGTATCTTTAAAGTCTTCCTGGAATAAAAACAGGAGAATGGACCGAGAAGGCAAAAATAGACAAGGAAGAGGCAACGAGAAGGAAAAGAACAAGGCAGAAACAAAGACAAGTGTAGAAAAGAAGGAATTCCTAGCATAGAATTCCCCAAAGGTGGGGATGCTATTTATACTGACAGGCCCCTGGCATCCCCACGGGGGATGATCAGATTGTAATGGAGGGCACAGTTAAGTCTCTGCTAAAGAAAGGTCCCCATGAGGGGATTTTCCTTCTTGAGTTGACAGTGGTAATGTCTCCACCAGGAGTCCACTCTGAATGGCCTGTGGATGTATAGATCTATAAACAGAGGTCATTTGACATGCGGCCGATTCTTATGTTCTTCAGGTTTATGGAAGTACAAGTTGCTGGATTTATAGCTCTATGAATTAGGTATGTTAGGTTAACTTTATTGAAGTTGAAGTCATCTTATTTACAGAAGATTGTCATGTTCCTCTGATTATTATATTGTTTCACGTCATTTTGTACCACTTGGCATATTTCTTCGTAGGGCGAGTGCTGTGTAACAACAGTAGTGCTACCCATTATTATTATTTTTATTTTTATTCAAAGCTTCATATCTGCACATGTATTTGTTTCCATATGAGTGGCTTTCACTACAGAATCTTGCCTGGGACAACCCTCTTTATGGTGTAGGTTAAGTCAGGCGCACTAAATGTGTGTTGCACATAGGACATCGGTTTATCGTCTCATCCAGATGACTAGCACTCAGACCACCCCTAACTGTCACGTGAATGGGGGAAAAGCTTGGTTTGAAGGAGGCATTGATCTGGTGATAGTATGCCTTTCTGGATTGGGGGTTTACCTCTAGACCACCGATCCACATAACATTATTGACAAAGAAGCCATTCGATCTTTGGATTTGGACTTTGCTGGGGTTGACAGGTTAACAAGACAAGAGAAGTGTTTGGATGTAAAAATGGTTTTGTAATGTTGGTCAGGTGCCCATAGTGAAGCTGACGGACGCAGAGACTGATGTGAAGGTCGACATCAGTTTTAACTCTGACCACAACAAATCCAATGGTGTGGAAAGCGCCATGCTGATTCAGGTAGGTCGTTCTCTCTTCTTGTCGGTCTTGGGTATGGCTGTGGTCTGTGTCAAATCTTTCATTTTTCTTTGTTTTCTTTTTAATTGTTGTTGTTGTTGGCATTGTTGTGTGTCTTGGAGTTTATTCCAGTCACTAAGTTCCGTTTTCTGCAAGCAGGCCACAGTAGGAGGGCACTGTTTCCATGTTTGTTGAGTGATAGCAGCAGTCATAATTTCAGTGAACGTATATATATTGCCAAACTGCATGGCCAGCAATGGTTGGGAAGTCTTAAATACAGCCTAGGTAACATGCTCATGGAGGAAACTTGGTTTGCTTTTTGTTTTTGTTTGTTTCACAGAGTCTAGTTTCAAGAAATCCTTTTTATACTGTTGTGA
Source organism: Rapana venosa (assembly GCA_028751875.1). Taxonomy (NCBI): domain Eukaryota; kingdom Metazoa; phylum Mollusca; class Gastropoda; order Neogastropoda; family Muricidae; genus Rapana; species Rapana venosa. The sequence continues at coordinate 45,452,159 of CM054149.1, read as the reverse complement.
CTAATACTAGTAATAGGACAGGGCGTCAATGTGAAGTTTACTTACAGGTGAAAAACTGACAATTTTTTCTGGAATTTTGCTTAGAATATTTTGTTTTTATTCGGGAATTTTCAAAGGACTCTTTTACACACACGCACTCACACGCATATACACACTCAAACAGATACACACTCAGAGACATGCACAGACACACATGCACACGCAGCGCTACACACACACACACACACACACACACACACACACACACACACACACACACACACACACACACCCCACACACACACACACACACACACACACACACACACACACACACACACACACACACACACACACAACACACATACATACACACACACACACACATTACACTAACACACACACACACACACACACACACACACACACATACACACTCTTACACTTCAGTGCAGCGCCCCAAATGACTCCCCCCGAAGCATTGAAGAAAGAAGTCAGGTCAAGTGTCCTGTCATCAAAATAAATATATATAGTACTGTGCCTGTCTGTCTGTAAAGAAATTCCTGCAGGACTATCCGGCTCTGAAGTACCTGGTGCTGGTTCTCAAGCAGTTCCTGCTGCAGCGTGACCTGAACGAGGTCTTCACCGGAGGCATCAGCTCCTACAGTCTCACTCTCCTGGCCATCAGCTTCCTGCAGGTCTGTATATATATATATATGTATATAGCTTCTGGGTGTGTGTGTCTTTTGGGTATTTTTCTTGGGTTTTCTCTTCTTTTTCTGCTTCTGCTCCTCCTTCTTCTTGTGCTGTTTCTTCTTGTGCTTCTTCTTCTTCTTCTTCTTCTTTTCCAAAGGCTTAGACAGCAACTATTCTTGTCATATTAGCGAAAATGCCCTGCACTGCCATTAAGCGCCTGACAAGTCGGGCCCAGCGCATCCGACATTGGCGTGGGAGAGAATTGTTATCTTTTATGTCCATCTGAAAAAAGTGTAGGAGAATGGACCAAGAATGCAGAAAATAGAGGAGAAGAAAGTGACGGGAAGAAAAGGAACAAGGCAGAAATGAAGAGAGTGATAGAAAAGAGGGAATCTCTAGCACAGAATTTCTGGAAGTTAGGAATGTTGTTTATACTGACAGGCTCCACAGTATCGCTATTGTGGATTTTGTGGGTATGAACTATTGAACATACTGATGTCTGTCAGTGTCAGAGTGCAGATAGTCTGTCATGCATAGGAAATTGTACACTGCAATCACATGGGAAATTCTACACTGTAGTTGAGATGGTAATAACCGTTGGAGGGAGAAAGATGAAGTAGAAGACAGAAGAAATGTTGGATGGACAGGACAACATTGCAGAATATAGACAAGGAAACCATTTGCAGAAAACAGAGGTTTGGGCAAACAACCAACATAAGTAGAGGAGTTTGGTCAACAGCTCTCCAATGCAGTGCCCGATAAGTTAGTGAGACTCCCAATAGAATATAGGGGAAAAAACAAAGAATTGTTAAGAGGAGACTTTAAAAAAAAAATTTTTTTTGTTTCTTTGGAGGCGGAGGAGGTGTGTGTGTTGGTGGTGGTGGTGAAGATGGTGGTGGTGGTGGTGGTTATTCTGTTGCAATGGTCCCTGCCAATGGTGATGTTTCTGTTGTGCTATTTAGATTCTGATAATAGTTGATTCAAATGCTCTTTTCTTTTTCTTTCTTTCTTTCTGTTTGTGTGTATATGCAATTACTTGTTATTTTTTATGTGTTGCTGGAATAGGAATGCACGTTTGTATTCTTGTTAGCATCGAGAACATTTCTGATAAAATCAGTTCATCCTGTATATATGGCTCGTATTATCAAGGTGTGGCTCGGGAACGTTTGGCTTAGAATGCATGCATCACAATCTCAATTTGACTACATTGAAACTACCCAGGTGTCAACATTTGGTGTAAAATTATGTATAAAAACTTTCTGGTGTGTGTATGTGGTTTAGAAAAATACTTTAAAACAATTTTTCATTGTGACAGTTGCACCCACGCGAAGATGCTGTTCGAGAGACGGGTAACTTAGGCGTGCTGTTGGTGGAGTTCTTTGAGCTGTATGGCCGCACCTTCAACTACATGCGCACTGGCATTCGCATCAAGAACGGTGGTGCCTACATTCCCAAGGAGGACATTGTGAAAGAGATGGAGAACGGCCACAGGCCTGCACTGATGTGCATCGAAGACCCCCTGAATGCTGGTGAGCACGAGATGTCTGTTGGTGTTCTTGACTTTAACGTCCCTCTAATTTGAATGGTATTAGATGATAGGGGAGAATTTTGAGGAGAAAGAGGGAGGGAAGAATGTGTGCGAATGAGCATGTGTTGTAAGTTGGGAGTGCGTGCAGAGAATATGAGTCAGAGAGGGAAAGAGAGCAAGTGTGTTTGCATGCGTGTGTGCGTGCACACGTGCATGTGTGTGTTGAAGAAGAAATATTTTTTCAAAACTACTTTGGTGTTCATGTACATGTGTGTGTGTGTGTGTGTGTGTGAATGAATGTGCCCCCATATGAAAGAGAGAGAGGGAGAGAGAGAGCACTTGCTTCAAAGCTAGAAACCTGTCACCAAATTGTGTGTGTAGTTTATAATCATATGACTTTCATATTATTAGCTTGAAACTGTTGCGGATATATGTGACCATCTGCTATGAAATAAATGGCTTGTCTCTTGATGATGTGAACAGGATATGTTACTATTACCCGTGCACATGCACACACACATGCATGCAGCTACCCCCCTCCTTTTCCCCATTCACCCTGGCACTGACATCTACACATAAACATGCTTTCTTATACACATACACGTGCGCGCACGCACACACACACACACACATATACACTCACATTCTTTGCCTCCACACTTTCTACCAGACATACATGTGCCATTTTTGTTTTGACCATAGTTCCCTTTTCTTTCCAGGGAATGACATTGGGCGAAGCTCGTATGGGGCGATCTATGTGAAGCAAGCCTTCGAGTATGCCTATCTGGTGCTCAGCCAAGCTGTTCTTCCTCAGAATGCTCACCTGCTCAAAAACCACTCCAGGTAAGATTTCCCCTCAGGAGCAGATAGAGAATGAGAGTTGGGAAGATTAAGTGGTCGGTTGTGTTTTTCTGAATTAGAGCACACAAATGCCGTGTTTGATTTTTGATTGTGAAATGCTGTGTTTCCAATAGTTTTAACCCTGGTAGCGCTGAATAGACGACAACAAGTCTCACTCACTCTCTATTGGCTGAATTAACATTGGCTAGCATTGTTTTGGAGCAGGGTGGGCTCAAACAACCCTTGATATTGATATGTAAAACTAAATTAAGTTTGTAAAGCTATACATCACTGGAAAGAACAGATAACGTACTTTTAAATGAGTGTAATTCTATAATAGTGTGTAGTGTTTATGATTATGTAAAAAAAAAAAAAAAAAAAAAATCGTGTGCGCACTACCAATCACTGTTGCACCGTCAGGGCCCCGGATCGATTTTAACACGATAAGCAAAGTTCTTGCGGTGCATAAATGTCATGATTAGGTAAATACTATTTCTTGACATTAGTTTTGAAAAAATAAGGAGTTTGTATCGCTTTATCGGTCATCAAATACTCAGCCACATCCAGCCTCTTAAACTCCTCCTCGCTGTCAATAATGTAAAAAAGCTTGAAAAACGCTTGAAGAAATTCTGGTGCAAACGCTGGCCGCCATTTTTGTTGAAGCCGATCTCGGCTGGCCCGGGGGAAAAACCACAAAAAACACTCTTAACCAATCAGATTCTTTGTTGCTTGTGTGTGTCAAACGACCTTCACCCCTTTCTGCGGGCCTACAACGGCCTTAACATTCATTGGCTGACCTTTGAAAGCGAAAGTGGGCTTTCAATCACGATCACCTACGTCATCCGGGAATATTCCAGGATCCGCCACATGGCTTAGACCCGCCTTTACCGGATTATTCCGGGAACCGCGCCACTAGGGTTAAAATACTCAAGAGGTTTGAAAGCTAAATGCTCTGTTTCCAGTAGTGTTAAAATACTTGGAGTGGAAATCCTCCTTTTCTGTCAAAAAAGCATGTTGTAAAATATTTAAAAATGGTTGTTTCTGTTGTTATTGTTGTTGGTATCAACATAATGTGTGAAATGCCAAGTTCACCAATCTTTGGGTTTTTTTTGTACAGTTTAAAAATGAAGACCTTTGCAAACAGTCAGGCTGCTACTTGTTTCTGTGAGCTTTCAGATCCATCTTGAGTCTGTTGTTGTTGAGTGATGGGGGTCAAGAAGAAGACATGTGCCATGTAGTTTTATAGACACATGTGTCCTTTTGCCTATTTAGACACACTTTTGTTGGTCCCAGGTTGAGGAGATCCTATCCCATTTCTCTGTTTTTAAAGATGAGCTTCTCTACTGGACTGGTTTCTAATGCATTTTTTTTCTTTTTCGTTTCCTTTGGAGGTTGTTATTTGCAGTGCAAATTTGTATTGTCCATTGGGATTTTCTGCCTGCTCTTGAAACACTCCCCCCTTCACAGCTATTCAGCAAAGATCAGGTGATGCAGAGGCTTGTATAGAGTCAGGAATTCTGGAAGAGTCCTGGAAAAAGGACAAAGCTGTTTTCCAGTCCTGGAAAAGTCTGGAAAAATCAAATTTGGCATGAAGGGTTTGGAAAACTCCTGGCATTTTTTAAAATATATTTACCTTTGAAAACTTTGAGAGCAGCCACACAAGATTTGTAATTTAAAAAATATCAAATTGGAATGTAAAATGTATCATGATCCACCCAAATTTTGGTAGAAATTGAAAAGTTTGTCTTCAGAGTTATTTCCCGGAGAGAGCAGAGAGGAGCTAAGAAGAAGGTGGCAGGACAGTTAAGACGCGTAAACTTGCCTAGCAGTTAAACTCAGGTTCTGGGTTCGATTCCCAGCCTTGCCCTTTCTTCCCATTATGACCAACAACAACAACAAATTGAATATCGGAGTCCTTCAGATGAGACTATAAACTGAGGCCCTATGTGAGAAAGCACGCAGAACATTGTGCACACACGATAACAACTTGTTCACTATTCGGAAGAGTAGGCCAGTAGGAACGGATAACAAAATTTAAAGAAATGCACGCATACAGATGTTGTGTTTAGATACCACCCCCAGAGTCAGAATGTGGCTACATAAATTTCATTGGGGGGGGGGGGGGGGGGAGAGTGGTCACATATGCAAAAATCTCACCATTGATTAACCTCAGAGCTCTAGCCAAGGAACAAAAACAAAAATCTGGAGGATAGTGTTATAGGACTTAACGAGCTGGGAGGCTGTGTTTTAAAGGAGCCACACAGTAAAGGGAAAACCCCCCTACAACTAAAGGTAAAGGAGTCCCATAACCTATAAGGTCGTAGGGGAGCGAGGCGTCAGAGACCTCACTTCTCTAGGGCCAGCATATTAAGGGTGGCGCCCGTCTCCTCTCCCTCGCTGCTTTACCTTCCCTGACCCTAAAGAGGGCAGGTACCCATTTACAGCTGAGTAAACTGGGGGAACTGTACTGAAGCCAAGGCGCGCAAACAGTCACCCATCCAACTGGTAACCACGCTCGATGCTGCTTAACTTGGCTTGGAGGAAAACGAGTGCTCCGACCACTGAGCTATCCCGTCCCCTACAACTACCTCTACTTAAAATGTACATAGAAATGCTTTTCTGCATGAAGGCTATTTTGTAGCTACTGACTCACCTGAATCAGAGGCCTGCAGTATTGTTTGATGGCACAGACTGGGAGAGGTTTGTTTTCATGAAGGGGTCTGGAAAAATATGTGAGAGGTTGGACAAAGGTCTGGAAAAAGAAAATCTGGAATTTTTGCTTGGTCGAATTTGTAAGAGCCATGATATCCGATTCTGAAGTGTTGTTTCAGTGTGGGGGCCCTATGGTCTCCCAGTATGGCTCATAAAAGTATTTTATTATTCTCCTCACATGGAAAGCAGTATACTACACCTAATTTTGCGTTTTCAAGTCTTTTGATATAATGGGGATCTCATTGTATGGATAGTGTATTGTAACCACCACCGTCCCCTTTTTTATGCAACTCTCCCCCCTCCCCCCAGTTTTTAAAGCTAGTTTTTACATCAGAGAATGTGTACAAAAATGTTTCCCCCCCAAAAAAAAAAAAAAAAAAAAAAAGACAAAAAAAAAAAAGACAAGACAATAGAAGGGTCAGGGAAACCAATTTGTAGATACACAGGCTTTATTACATAAACAGAGGAATCTGATGAAGAGCTCTTCAGTGTTGTGCCCCTCTTAGTGCCATGGTAGAAGGAGATGAAGCAGCATGTGTAAAAGGAATAAAATAGTGATGTTCTCTCTCTCATTTTGCCTGCAGCATCCTGGGTCGCATTGTCCGTGTGACGGAGGAAGTGGTGACCTACAGGGAGTGGGTGAAGGAGAACTTCATGGTGCCAGCTCCCCCTTCCATCCTCCAAACTCAGTCATCCTCCTCCTCTTCCTCCTCCTCCTCCACTGTGGTGTCGGCTAGCAATTCGGTTGATGAGGAACATGCCAGGTAAAGTGTGTGCGTGTGCGTGTGCGTGTGTGTGTGTGTGTGTAGAGCATGTGGATGTGTATGTGTGTCATTTCCTGAAGTGTGTGAACTAGGCTATGAAGTTTTTACAAAAAGATGTTAATAATTGTAATGATAGCAATAATGATAGCAATAATGATGATGATATTGATAATAGTGATGATGACGATTGCAGTAGTAAAAGACTAGTAAAGGCCAAAGACTTGTCTCTGATGTCAAGTCTCAGTTGAAGACTTAACAATTAGCGAGGATAATCATGATCAGTAAATCTTACCGATTTTCCTCTTCATTGTGCTTTTTCCCCTTAGGAACAACAATAACAACAACAACAACGTTAGCAGAGCAACCCTCTCGGCTGTGGGTCACCCTCCCCTCTCCCCGGCCTCCAAGAAACCTCCCATCGGGGGTCCCAGCCGACGAACGAATCACTTGGAGGGGGTGGTGGTTCCAGCCTCGGCTCCTGAGGAAGACGCAGGGGCAGTTGTGAGGGAGGACCGAGGTCCAGCAGTGGACAGCGAAGCTTCCGATTCGGGCGGCAACAGCTCCGGCTACAAGTCGTCTGAATCCAACGTCACGTCGTCTTCCTCCAGCGTGGCCAGCGATTCTGTAAGTTGTGTGGTGGGGAGGGGAGGGGAGGGGAGGGAAGGGGGGGAAGGGAGGAAGGAAGGAAGGAGGGAAGGAGGGTGAGTAGGAGGAGAGGAAGAAGAAGAAAAAAGAGATAGATTTATTTTATTTATTCTTTTATTTATTCTTTTATATCGAGGATAATGGAATAAGCACTCATGTGCTTTTTTACATCCAGTCCCCGTGTGTATGTGGTTTTGTAAATTTTGCCATCCGTTTCCACCGGCACACAATGGCCTACTCTTCTGAAAAGCGGAACAGGATTTAACGTGTGCGCAAGATGTTCTGCGTGTGTTCGAACACGGGGCCTCGGTTTATAGTCTCATCCGAAAGATCAAGAGAGAGATCGAGAGAGCTCATACCATAAAATTTTAATGTACTATTGGCCTTGGGAGAGGGAGAGAGAGAGCACACAGTATACATCACTAGGGAAGTGTGAGTTCCTGTTGATTTTGATGTTGGGTTTATTTCTTTCGATACATCGTTTGACGAAAAAGGTGAGTTCATTTTTGGTTTGATTTTTCCATCAAGGTTTCTACTGTACTATATATTTAAGTATTTTAACACATGAAGAAAGAAGGAGAGAAAAAAAGAAAAAAAAAAGGAAGTATTAAACGAAAACTTTAAAAAATCATTTCCAGCTTGATCCAGATTACACGCTAGTTGAAAAACCATGCGCAGAACATCCTGGTAGTTGTGGCTGGTTGTTCATGCGCTGCGATGGTGGATGTGGCCCGGAGATTGTGATGTTCCGACAACAAATCACGCATTCGTTCATTCATTCACTCACCCCCTCCCTTCTTGCTTTGTGCAGGATTCAGAAAACACGGCGGCGGTCAGCAGCGCCCAGCAGACCCAGCCGCACACCAGCTCCGCACAGCACACCCCTTCCCCCGCCCCACCCAGACCCACCCCGCTCCCCTCCCCTCCCACCACGGCCAACCACGGCCACAGTCAGGGCCGCGTTATCCGCGGGCGCGACCACCACAAGACGTTCCACGGGGCCGGCAGCAGTCCGGCCCGGTCCCGCGACGCCAGTGCCTCCAGTGGGGGGTCGGGGTCTGCGCGTTCTTACGGCTTCAGCGCTCACCCGGCGTCCCGTGCCACGGCCATCTACACCCCTTCCAGCGCCGGTTACACCCACCCCCCCCCGCTGCACTGTTTTGGCCTGACGGCAGAGCAGTACGGCAGTTCGCGGGACATGCGGCATTCTGGGCCCTTCAACGGTGTGGAGGGTGGAGGAGGAGGAGGGATCGGTGGTGGGGGGCCTGGTTCCCATCCCAAGTCTTTTCACGTCCATCCCCATTCTGGACGGTCAGGACCTAAAGTGTACCGGCCCAGTTCCAAAAAGAAACGACATAATAATGGCGGTGGTGGTGGCGGCGGTGGTGGTGGTGGTGGTGCTAGTAATGCCGGACACATCGCTGTGAATGGTGGTGTTAGTCACAATCCCCACAGTCATCCTCATCCTCATCCTCATCATCCTCATCCTCACCATCATCATCCTCACAGAGACGGCTCCCAGAACAGTCGCGTGGCCAGGTGATGATAGTGGCAAGGGCTTGGGGGCCCCTCGGCGTGTTGTGTCCAAGAGTTGTCCGTGCAGCGAGTGTCAAGTGCTTTGACCTTCTAGTCACTCTCTCAGCAGCCTCCTGTTTCCTGCTGTCTTCTGTGGGGACGTTGGCTGGCCACCTGTCTGCTGGCATGCTGTCTACAAGTGGTGGTCAGTTCACGTGTCGCTGCACTGCTGCTGCTGCTGCTGCTGCTGCTGTGGCTGTGTCACTACCAGCTACAGTTTCGTTAATGGAAGGATTGTCGGACCATTGTGCTACTCTTGCTGTCAGAGTAGCTATATTGGCCGTGATTGGTTTAAGTGATGGATCATCTGTTATTGTGCTACTGGTGTAGTCGTGCTGTGTGGTCTTTCCCTGGGAGGGCATTTTTAGAGCGGTCTCATGAAGCATTAAGTCTTGAGTGGAAATTTCATTCACAATCACGGGAAGTGTGGTGAATTGGGTGTGAATGTGTATAGATTGATGAAAGCTGATTGGAAATAGGAGTGCATGATGAATATTGCTTTGAAGTGAGATTCATGCTGAATGGGAAATGCCAGTGATTGAAAAAGATCGCATTTGAAGTGTGAAACTGTATACTTGTGATGAATGTTAAAAAAAAAAAAAAGAATTTCTGTGAACATAATCAAATCATCAGTTGTTTTATGTATATAAAGCATCAAATTTTTTTCAAGCTGTAATCAAAGTGGTATTAGGGATTATATGATATCTGATACTGTGTATCAACTGTGCAAGTTTATAGTTATTTGCGCTGGATTCTTATTGGCCCGAAGCAGGCCTATAGAATCCGTGAGGAACGTCATACATTTGGATCATGTGAAACCTGTACCTGGAGAGACTGAGTAGAACAGACCCTCTATGCAAACTGAGATATGAACAAGAAAAATTAGAAGGAAAATGCATGCAGAAAAGAAAGCTTAGTCAGTTAGTGTGGAAGCCATCCATTTTAAGAAAATCAGCTTGACATGATCAGCTGCACATGTATGATATGTATCGTGGGTATTGTGTGCCATTCTCAGACTCAGTGACTGTTAATCCCAACAGATTTCTTGCCTCATTGTTGTTAGGGCAGTTTCAGTGTCGTCAGGGCAGCCGTTCAACACATTGTCTGTATATGGGAACAGTTAGAATTCATACAGCATTTTCATTTTTGTCAAGGAAAATCAACCGACCTCACAAAATGTAGCAAATATGCAGGAAAAAATGTACCCCCCTTCCCCCCCCAAAAAAAAACCTACTGTAATTTTTTTGTTTTGAATCCATCACTTGTACACTAAAACATTGCATCTGTTTGTTTAAAAAAAGAAAAAAAAGAAAATGTAAAAAAAAAAAAATACATCGCATAATTTTTTTTCCATAAAAAAAAAGTTGGGGAGCATGTAGCCTTGCAGGTTATGGTAAAAATCCATTTGGTTTCAAAAATACCAATGTTGCATAAATGTTATTATTTAGTTCAGCCCTTGCACTTTCTGTGAGCGAGGAGACTTTCGATTTGTAATTCTTGCTGACCACTGCTTTGGTACATGATGCAGAGCCCATGAGAATGAATCAATTGTAAATGGGGATGTTTTTTTTTCCTTCACAACTACTGCGCATAAAGCCAGGTGCTGAAAGTGTTCAGGTGGGGATTGTGGTGTTGTTTCATTTTGTTATGGGTTTTTTTTTATTTGTTGTGTACAGGATAAGCAGTGGTGCTGATGCTGATCCATAACTGCTTCTGTATTGTCTTGTCCAGAGCCTGACATAGAATAATCAATCAAATTATTGGGACGTTGAATTCATGCATTTTCTACCTCTTTCAGTTTTTGTTTATGGTCTGAAGAATAAGAGGATAGATTTCAACCGAAAATGAAATTAATTGTGGGTAAGTAGAGAAAAGAGCTTTTTGAAAGAAAAAAAAAGACAACCCTTGTTCTGCAGAGAGGGTGAAAAGAGTTGTAAACCTGTCTTGGATGTCATTTCAAAGAGGTACAAGTTTAATTTGCTGTTGTATGATGTGTAAGCTAGATTGGGGAAAAAGAGGGGGGGGGGGGGGGGGAGTCCTTTGGTCAGTTTGGTTTATTAATGTGAAGGAGGAAAACAAAATGTGACAGTGTGCATATTACATATAAATTTATGACTCATAATAATCGTAATGTATAAATGCATGCTTTCATGTGTTTACATCTTTTTCTTCTTTCTCCCATCACTGGTGAATCATTAATATTTCTGCTGCATATGTGCTTACACTTTCCAAGACACATGTTTCCTCTGTCGTGCACATAAACTGTATTCATACTTTCACACACATACATATATATATATACATGTATAGTGCATGAGCATGCATACATGCATTTGTGTGTGTGCGCACACACACACACACTAACACTAGAACACACACTCACACACGCGTGCGCACTCAAAGCATTTATTTCGAAGGAAAGAAAAAAGAGAAGAAACCAAGACTGGTTTGATCAGTTTTCTCAAAGGTTTGTCAGTTAATCACTCTGGATCTGCCAGCAAACCTCCTGAGCCATCTGCACTGCCCAATGCACGAGTGACAGACACACACACACACACAGACAGACCTAAAGACACACAGACATCTATAGAGAAACACAGACAGACAATGTAAAAAAAAAAAAAAAAGTAAAACCAGAAAAAGAAAATAACGATATTTTGCCCAAATCCCAACTTTCGGGATCTCCTCCCCTACCCCAATCTTATCCCCATTACAAAATGCCTGATTGTAGTCTTCAGTTCCATACAAACCTTCTTTTTTTTTTTTCACAGCATAATACAGTCTTGTCAGTGATAACATTGTTTAAAGGCGCCAATACTTATGTTATTTCCAAGAAATTTCTTCGAGTCATTGGAGAAGAAAAGACTGGAAATAGACGTTATGGTAAAGGGAAGATCTCACAGGCACATGAATGACATTTTTTTGTGATCTTGAATTGCATATAATGTATGAAAATATTTTGAAGTATAGGAAGTTTGGGGTTGTCTGCAAGGTACATCCCATTGTGTAAGTTTGCAACTTTTTTTTGGTTGTTATTGGTATGTAGTATATAGTTGTTTGTATTTGATGTGACCATGCTGATTCTTCGGTTTCTTGTGCCATCATCAAAAAATGTATTCTGGTTATGTCATACAAAATCTTTGCATGGGCATTGAGTGGTTTAGCATTTGCCAATAGCCTGTATGTGTGTGTGTGTGTGTGTGTGTGTGTGTGTGTGTGGTGTGTGTGTGTGTGTGTGTGTGTGTGTGATGGAGAGAGAGAGAATGGAGAGAGAGAGAGAGAGAGAGAGATTAGAAGTGAATGTTTTGTTTTTTTATTGAGGATAAAGAAAAGAATAAGCATATTTGGGGGAGGGAAGGGTGTGCACAGAGAGAGAGAGAGGGGGGGGGGGAGCACAGAGAGAGAGAGAGAGAGAGGGGGGGGGGGAGCACAGAGAGAGAGAGAGAGGGGGGGGGGGGATAAAAACTTTTATATTTTAGAGAAGAAAAAATCCAACTGAAAAAGTTGACATTTCAAAAAGATCCATCTTGTTCTGCGACGCAGTGCTGTTTGAGATCATAAGTACAAGAACTTGAAACAGAAAAGTATCTAGATTAATTTATGATGAAAACACTTTGATGTAAGAGATCTGTAGGGTGGTTATGGCCTGAAGTATTACTAGAGAAATTACCTGAATTCTGTAGGGTGGTTATGGCCTGAAGTATTACTAGAGAAATTACCTGAATTCTGTAGGGTGGTTATGGCCTGAAGTATTACTAGAGAAATTACCTGAATTCTGTAGGGTGGTTATGGCCTGAAGTATTACTAGAGAAATTACCTGAATTCTTTTATACCCCCATCTTTCATGGGTCACCTCCATCCCTACCCCTCCTTGTTCCCCCCCCCCTTTTTTTTTTAGGGGGTGGGGGGCTGTTTATGTAAATTGTGTTTGTCTTCTTGTTTCTCCATTTTTATTTGATTTGTTTTTACTCTTATATTTCTTTCACCTTCTTTGATTCATGGTTGTTCTTTTCACCCCCCCCCCCCCCCCCCCCCCCCAACACACACACAACAGCACACAAGCACACTCACACACACACACACACTTCCCAGCCATTTCCTCTGCTTACAGTGTTTTTTTCTTTTAGCTTCTCTTGCTCAAGTTTACCCTCTTCCCCATCTTCGCTCTCGTCTTGTTTCTTGTGGACCCCACTCTGATAGGATGGATGATCATCTAAATTGTACTTGTTAACATTTTCTGTTTCTTCTCTTACTCTGGTATGGTGGATCATCTCTAAATGTACTTTTTAAATCATCTTTTTTTCTCTTAGATCTCTCTGTCTTTTTCTCCCCATGGGCTTACATAGAAACGTTTCCAGTTTAAACAAACTAGAATTTAACATTCAGTGACAAGTGATACAGAAACTTGAGAAAGGTTAAGTATGTCTGTGCATGTTAATTAAATATGTTAGGAACACAAAACAATGAATTTGTCAAACTAAGCAAAACTCTATGATTTATTTCCGTACCAGTCCCTTTATCCTCATAATAGTAAAGAGTTATGAACAACAAGAAAAAAATTGCCAAAGTTAGATGGAAAAAATCAAGAAGGGAGGGGGTGCGGAGAAGATGATGCAGTATTATTTGTGCCTATATAAGTTTGCACATGTATGTTTGTATTCTAAAGTGTATATGTGGTGTATTAGGTGTATCCTTGCATGTGAAGACGAGTAGAGAGGAAGAGAAGAGAGAGAGGGAGTTTGTGCGCGTGCATTTATTTCAAGCATGTGTGTAATGTCATACGATCCAAGATCACGTCCAGCAAAATCTGCCTTGTTAGGGTACTTTTCTGTGAAGAGTGTTGGGCGTTCCTACATTCAGCAAAAACTGCTGCATGTTGTCAGTATGTGTACATTCATGTATACATGCTGCAGAGCGTTTGGTGTGGTCACTGTCAGCGAAAACTGCCTTGTTTTCAGTACTTGTCTGCTGTAGACCACAGTTCTGGGATATGATTCCACCGCACGGGGCATAGTATATCCGCATCCAGCAAAAACTGCCTTGTTTTCAGTACACATACACTATGTGCTGTAGAGTTGTGGGATATAATACTTCCGCATGGTGTATAATACTTCGGCATCCAGCAAAAGCTGCCTTGGGTTTTTTTTCAGTATTCCTGTACTGTAACATCATGAAAAGTACACTGTTCTGCTGCCAGAAGAAGAAGAATTCTTGCTTTGAATACCAAAATTTGCTTGTTCATTTACATTGACATTTTTTAACTTACTTGATTTAGTATAAGTGAGTTATCGAAATGTCTTTCCTTGGAAACCATTGTATGGGTTTTTATAAAATGTGTGTGTGTGTGTTTTCTTTTTTTTCTCATGAGCACAAACTCTCAAAACGCATGCTGTTTGGATTATTCTGTGATCTGTTGATTTTAGGAGTTTATATATATATTTTTGTGGTTGATGTTACAGAAATCTTAATGAAATGAATGAAAGCTGAAATATTCAGTTAGAATTTTTTTTAAAGAGAAGACACATTTTGTCGTTACATCAGTACATGTATTTGTTTTGAATTATGAATCTGATCAAAGGACTAGCACACCACCAACATCAAGTTTCTGTAGAGCTGTAGAAATTGTTGTTAGAAATGAAAGTGTGTAGATTTTGGGTGGGCTTCCTTTTTGGAGTTGATTTTTTAAATTATATTTTGGTGTTCTTTTTAATATTTGTTGACATTTTTGTTGTTGTTTAAGTATGTTCATTTTGTTTTGGGTTTGTTTGAGTTTGGGTTTTTTTGTGCTGCTTTATTTAAACAATTTTTAATTTTTTTTTTACATACATTGTATTATTTTCCTGTTTCCTTATTTGAAGGGGTGGGGGGGGGGGGGGGGGGGGGGCGGCGGCATGTTTGCTTTCCCTTTTTTTGTTGTGATTGATTGGTTGGTTGTCTCTTTTGTTTTGTTTTGGTGGTTATTTATTATTATCATTATTTATTCTTTCATATCGAGGATAATGGAATAAGCACTTATGTGCTTTTTTACATCCAGTCCCCATGTGTATGCGGTTTTGTAAATTTTGTCATCCGTTTCCACCAGCACACAATGGCCTACTCTTACGAAAAGTGGAACAGGATTTAACGTGTGCGCAAGATGTTCTACATGCATTCGCACACGGGGCCTCGGTTTATAGTCTCATCCGAAGGACTTTCAGGGAGAGTGGAGTCTGTACATCATTTCCTACCAAGTTTATGGAGAAGCTGTGTGTTGATAACGCATACAAAATATTCAGTCATTTAACATTTGCAACCAGTAATTACCCTAGTCATAGTTTTATTTTATTTTTTTTATAGTTTTTCCGGACACTAGTTTGCCTTTTGATTAAAATCAAAATTTCCTCAGGGGGTTTGCTGTCAGTGCCGTTTGGAATATTTTATAAAATACAATTTTGGAACCGACAAAGTTGTAGTTGAGCTTTGTTTACAGTAACTGTGTATGTGTGATGTTGTTGTTGTTGTTGTTGATTTTAAGTGTGTGTGTGTGTATATGCGTGCACGTGCAGAGTTATTGAATATTGCTTGCATCATCTGGTGTGGTGGAAACTTAAATGTTAATTCATTTAAACTAGTCACCAGTGCCCGTGAGGAAACAGCTCCAGTGCAAGGAGAAAGAGCGCGCTATAGTATTTTATATAAGCTGTTTGTTAGCTTGTTGTTCCTTACTGTGTACGATAATATGCTCTTTTCTGAATCAACAACTGTCTAAACCTATGTGCTATTTCTGTTTAGTATTTCACTGATTTTCAGCATTTCAGGTGGGTTAGACTTAGAGCGTGTCAGAAAAGCTTATCACTGAAAGGTGGGGTGGTTTTTTTTAAATAAGGAAGAAAGATTTTTTCACCTTTGCGTCTTGTCTTGTCATTCAAGCAATCTGATGACTCCATCATTGAGCCTTTTTCAGCCATCTAGAACTTGAAGGGTTTTTATATTAAGCATTCATTAGCAGATCTAGATATATATTTCATATATATACTAGTGTCTTATTAAGTTATTTTGAATGTGATTTCAGTTATTGGTATTGCAACGTATTATACAAACCAAAACGTGAATTGCTGTTTCAGTTCAAAAGCTTTTGTAATGGGTTGAACATGATGCATGGGCATCCTTTTTTTCTTTTCTTTTTTTCTCAGTTTTTGTTTCTAGTCTTGAATTTTCAACAGTAATTCAAATATCAAAACATGGGTTGAGACTAGACATTTCCAGGATATTTGCAGCAAATTGACACAGCAGAAGTATTTGCCTAAAGTAAAAGGAGTATACTCTCATATGCTAGTCTTGTGATCATAGCTAATGAAATGTGGCCTGCTCGTTTAGGCCTAGCCTAGATGTATGCTGTGCAGTAAGTAGGTGGCATAGTGAATTTCACTCAATAGTTCTGCATTTAAGTGATGCTTTGAAGAAGTCAGCGATAGATGGTCTCCTGCCCCAGCCAACGCTGTTAGTCATCAGAAAACTGCCTTCCAGCAGAATCTTGTGGTCATGGACTTAATTGTCAAGATTGTTGTAATATTTGTGCTTTGTTTTGTTTCGCTCATTGATCGGTCCTAGTTGAAATGTGTTGACAAACCGCTGTGCAGTGAAGTGTACATAAGGTGATAATAAACCTTTGATTTGTTACTTTACAAGGTTCAGCGCTATATGAATTCCATACATTATTATTTTTATTATTATAAACCTCACGATAGCAAGGAGGTTGTCTAGAACAATGCGTTAGTTGTCATGGGTTATTAGGATACATGTAGACTTTCACGTCAGTTTATATGATTCATCATCTCATGGAAAAGATTAGTGTTCAGACAACTGTACCAAGTTGAATGGTTCAAGGGAGCAGGGTGTGAAGGTACACAAGTGATAGGAACTTAGTGATGTGTGTGTGGTGTGTGTGTGTGTGTGTGTGCGTGCTTGCAGCCGTGTCTATGTCTATACATGTTTGTGTGTGTGTGTGTGAGGGAGATGGGGGGTGGTTGTGCTCTATTTAAAAAAAAAAAATGTAGGCTATTGATGAGTTTGTACTGTTTGCTTTATTATGTTCAGGGTTTGTGTCTGTCTAGGAAAATGGTATGTAAACTACTAGTTCAGGTCAGGACCACATTTTACATTACTCTACAGTGTGCAATGGTACTACCTCATATTTTTGCCAGCGTTTCGTCCTTTTTTTCCCCTGATGGAACAATGTTGTTTTTGATGTCACGAGGGAGGATCAGGAAGATAGTTCTTCTATCTTGAGGCGTGGAAGCCCTTCTATCTTGAGGCGTGGAAGCCCTTCTATCTTGAGGCGTGGAAGCCCTTCTGTCTTGAGGCGTGGAAGCCCTTCTATCTTGAGGTGTGGAAGCCCTTCTATCTTGAGGTGTGGAAGCCCTTCTGTCTTGAGGTGTGGAAACCCTTCTGTCTTGAGGTGGAAACCCTTCTATCTTGAGGTGTGGAAACCCTTCTGTCTTGAGGTGTGGAAACCCTTCTGTCTTGAGGCGTGGAAACCCTTCTATCTTGAGGCGTGGAAACCCTTCTATCTTGAGGCGTGGAAGCCCTTCTGTCTTGAGGCGTGGAAGCCCTTCTGTCTTGAGGCGTGGAAGCCCTTCTATCTTGAGGCGTGGAAGCCCTTCTATCTTGAGGTGTGGAAGCCCTTTTGCAACTCTGATCAAGGGTGGTTAGACTTATCAGACACACACAAAGGATAAATAATTAATGCAACAGTCCTGAAGTTTCTGACATTAAAAAATAAAAAAATGTATGCGTTTGATTCATCCAGTTTTTCCCCCCGAAACTGAGTACAGGTGGACATGGGCAAGTGAAAGAATGCCTATCTGCGTGCATGTCACATGATATTTCGCCTGCATTTAATGCCCCCTCCCCCCTCAATTTAAAAACAATGTTTTTAACGTTTTTAGGTCAGTTTTGATTGTATTTTTATTCAAAGTAAATGGTATGTGTTAATAAATGTGCCTTTGATCTTCTCATGTTTGGGCCAATCATCAGTGTAACCAGTTTTACTCGTCACAGAGTGCACATTTTGTGTGTGAATATTATCATTGGTTGAGTCTTGTTTTAGATTCCATGGAATGGGGTGGTGGTGTTGTTGTTGTTGGAGCGGGGTGGGGGGGGGGGGAGGTTGGAGAGGAGAGGTTGAGGGGGGATATGTTTGGTTTTTGTTCTGTTTTAAACGAAAAATTCAAAGACATGGGAGAAGCAATATTTTATTGTTTAAAAAAATGTTTCTGTGCATCAAGTGTAAGACTTTACTATCAGATACATCTGACTGGTTGCAGGTGTGTGCATAATCTTCAGTTAACTTTTAATTTGCTTCTGTCAGTATATGTCATATCTTAGTGCAGTTCTATAAGGTGTGCTCAATTTAGACAAGTGCTTGAAATAAAGCCCAGCCGAAAACTGCTGACAGTATGTTTGAAGTGTAATTTAATCATCTGCTTTTAAAGAATTCTAAACAATATGTACAACCAGCCAAACAAACATACCAAAACAGAAACATGAAAACCAGCAAATTCTTGCCTTGTGTCTTGAATCATTTCATTTATTGATCAGTTGTCTTGACACTATGGCTGCTGTAGTCATTTTGAACAGAAGTAGTGAACCGAGCTGAAGATACACCCAGTATATGGAAAAGTGTCAAACTCTAAATGTGTTTTTTATGTTGTTGTTGATGTTTTTTGTTGTTTTTTTCTCTCTTTTTCTTGGTAACTGGCTTTCTCTGCTTTCCAACAGTATGAAATGAAAATAGTTTTGATACTTTCATTAATGACATCACACTGGTAAACAGATGTATTGTGAAACCAATTTTTAAAAAAAATCTCTATATCAATGAAAAGAGCTGTAAATAATTACTTGGCACTTGTTTTTGGTCACTACCGTATGAAGTTTAAATATATTCATACATACAACCGTGTCTAACTTGGAGTTGGAGAGAGAGAGAGAGAGAGAGAGAGAGAGAGAGAGAGAGAGAGAGAGAGAGAGAGAGATCCTGTGTCCTTATAAAAGTGTCACAGAGAGAGAGAGATATCCTGTGTCCTTATAAAAGTGTCACAGAGAGAGAGTGAGAGAGAGAGAGGGAGAGATCCTGTGTCCTTATAAAAGTGTCACAGAGAGAAGAGAGAGAGAGAGAGAGAGAGAGAGAGAGAGAGATCCTGTGTCCTTAGAAAAGTGTCACAGAGAGAGAGTGAGAGAGAGAGATCCTGTGTCCTTAGAAAAGTGTCACAGAGAGACAGTGAGAGAGCGAGACGGAGAGAGAGATCCTGTGTCCTTAGAAAAGTGTCACAGTGAGAGAGAGAGAGAGAGAGAGAGAGCGAGACGGAGAGAGAGATCCTGTGTCCTTAGAAAAGTGTCACAGTGAGAGAGAGAGAGAGAGAGAGAGAGATCCTGTGTCCTTATAAAAGTGTCAGAGAGAGAGAGATCCTGTGTCCTTATAAAAGTGTCAGAGAGAGAGAGAGAGCCTGTGTCCTTATAAAAGTGTCACAGAGAGAGAGAGAGAGCCTGTGTCCTTATAAAAGTGTCACAGAGAGAGAGAGAGAGGAGAGAGAGAGAGAGAGAGAGAGAGAGAGAGAGAGAGAGAGATCCTGTGTCATTATAAAATGTGTGAGCTAAATGAGAAATTGGCAGTCAGTAATCTGGTCTTTGTCATTGCAGTGAGATTGATGGTTGGTAGGATCAATGATGATTTTGTGAGCACGGGTGACGGACAGAAGGATGAAACTGATGTTCGTGTGACAATGTAATTCAATGGTCAATGTGTTGAACATGATTTTGTGGATATGAATTTATATTATCCTGCCCTTACAAAAGAATACTCTTGATTTTCAGCATGTTAAAATAGCAATTGTGAGCATGATAATTTTTTTTAAAAAATCATGCAGCCTTGGGGTTTTGTGGGTGGATTGTGTGGTGGTTTTTTTTTGTTTAAAAAAAAAATCGTTTTTTTTTTTGTTGGGGGGGGGGGGGGGGGGGGGGTTAGTGTTGGGGTGGGAAAAGGAAATTGTGAGGTTTCTTGAGATTTTGTGTGTTTTTGTTTGGATATTTTGTTTTTTATTTATATGTTGTATTTTGGGGGTTTGTTTCTTTTTGTTGTTTTAGGGGTTTTGTGTGTTTTTAATTCATTTACTTTTTTGCTTTTGTTTTTCTACAGTGTCTTGAAAATTACTGTATTCTGAGGATATATTATGTTTTCTACCCAAAGCTTCATCAGGTTTTGGCATATTTCAGATTCCAGTGCAAAACTGTGTAGAGATAATATTTGATAATGAAAGAAAAGATTTATGAAGGGTGGTTGTTGTTGTGTGTGTTTCATTTTTCCTGTTGGTGAGGGAGGGTGATGGTGGGGTGGCTTTGTGTGTGTGTGTTTTATTGTTTGTCTTGTTTTTGTTTTGTTGTTTTTATTGTTGGGGGTAGGGTTTTTTGTGTCTTTTTTTTCTCCTCTTTTTGTTTATAGTGGAAGTGTTTTTTTGGGGGGTTGTTGGTTGTTTTTTTTAAAGGGAAATATTTGTTTTGTTGTTGTTGGTTGGTGTTTTTTTTTCAAGTTTCAGAGGTATGAAATGATCATAGATTGTGGGAAGAATACTGTCAGAAAACCGTACATATACTTTGTGCATGATTATCTTTGGCCATGTCATGTAGATTTATCCTGTACATGAATGATCTTGTCAACATGCCTCAGTGATGGTGCAATAAGATTTGACTGTCGCAGCAGATATCATTTTATCAAGTATTGTTGCTTGTGCGTTGCATGCCACTTGACAGTGGAGCAACACTTATATGAGACCAGGGGAGGGGAAGGGAGGGGCAGAGGGGGTAGGGGAAGTGAGGGTGGATTGGGAGTAAAAAAAAAAAAATGTAAAAAAAAAAAGGAATAAAAATAAAAAACACCCTATTTCGCTTCTCGGTGTGTGTGTGTGTGTGTGTGTGTGAGAGAGAGTCTTTTATCTAAATTCTTTTATTTTGAGGATATCAAGTAAGCACTTATGTGCTTTTATTTTTACATCCATTCCCACCGGTACGCAATGGCCTACTCTTCTAAAAGCCAGAACAAGTTTGAACATGTGTGCAAGATGTTCAGCATGCATTCACACCCAGGACCTCAGTTTATAGTCTCACTCGAAGGACTTTTGGGGGAGTGGAGTCAGCACTGATGTTGACTCCAGGGAAAAAATCCCCTTGAACAGGTATCTTGGTAGTGGCCATCAGATTTAGAGCGCGAACACTCTAACCACCAGATTAAAAAAACAACCAACCTTTAGTGGTGAGTGCTAAATTTTAGATATATGTATGCAGGTTGTTTGTTTTGCCTTTGGGGGGTTGGGTGGGGGAGGGGGGAGTATTGTTTCAGGCATCACCAAGATTTGCACTCTACACTCCAAAAGTGGCACAGGAATTAACCTGACAGTAATAATAATAATGATACTGATGATGATGATAAAAGAAGAATACATGGAAATCTTAAAGGGCCGAATATTACAAAGCAAGCAAATCAAAGCGCTTGCATACGAATCATTCACACACTTGCAACCACCATTGATTCACACTCACAAAAAAAAGAAAACTTAAATGTTCACCATCTAAGAGAGCTTTAATTCCTGAATGTTCAGATCACACTATGAACACCTCAG
>CM054149.1:45423270-45425770 GCA_028751875.1 Rapana venosa | reverse complement strand
ACAGAAAGACAGACAGACACAGTGAGGCAGACAGGGGATGAGACAGAAAGACAGACAGACACAGTGAGGCAGACAGGGGATGAGACAGAAAGACAGACAGACACAGTGAGGCAGACAGGGGATGAGACAGAAAGACAGACAGACACAGTGAGGCAGACAGGGGATGAGACAGAAAGACAGACAGACACAGTGAGGCAGGCAGGGATGAGACAGAAAGACAGACAGACACAGTGAGGCAGACAGGGGATGAGACAGAAAGACAGACAGACACAGTGAGGCAGACAGGGGATGAGACAGAAAGACAGACAGACACAGTGAGGCAGACAGGGGATGAGACAGAAAGACAGAAAGACACAGTGAGGCAGACAGGGGATGAGACAGAAAGACACAGTGAGGCAGACAGGGGATGGGACAAACCAGTAAAAGATATGTATGCCCTGTATGTATATGTATGTATGCTAGTCCGTCGTTTTCGACGATGACCTCCAAAACAGCAGAGGAGGCAGCTGGTGTTTCGGAAACGCCCCTAAATCACATCCGAATGATGATATCATCACCTGCATTATGTAAGTAGTACTTCGACAAAACTAATAACTACACGAGGTGAGAAAAGGCTCTGCCAATCTGCTAAAGCCACACCCGAACTGTCAGCGCAAAAATAATGATCATCAGAACCAGTCAGTCACACAAAACGATATGGATCTTGTCAAATACAAGGCTTCCGTGCATTTTGGTAAAAAAATAAAACGGAGAAGAAAACAAAATAAGCAAGCAGGCAGGCAAGCAAACAAACAAACAATCCATCCACCCCCCCCACCATCCATCCATCCATCCACCCACCCACCACCCATTACTCACTCACTCACTCACTCACCATCACTCACTCACTCACTCACTCACTCAATACACACACACACACACACACACACACACACACACACACACACACACACACACACACACACACACACACACACACACACACCAACAAACACACACGCAATCCAACGAAAGAACAAACACTCTCCCGAAACTCAAAACGCAAACACAAAACATACAAGCAATTTAACGAACACCACAACAACAACAACAACAACAACAACAACAACAAAACCAACAGAGTTCAGGACTATACAGCTTCCCAGCCATTGATTCCTTAAAAAAACACCAGAATCCAAATAAAATCACGAGGTTATATCCCCGAAGTCGGAATGCGGCTACCTAAATGGTAGTGGGGAGGGGTGGGGTGGGGGGTGGGGGGGAATCCCGGTCGTATAATGCAAAAATCTCACCCTCACCCTTGGTGAACTAGGAAGAAAGGGAAAAGAAAGACTAGGTCTACGTGTCAAAAACACCAGGCCCTTCTACACCATAATTATTATTATAATAATTATTCTACTGCCACAACATGCCAACCAGTACGCATGCAGGGACACCCACGCACACTCACACACAAAAGAGTAGATCTCTCTCTCTCTCTCTCTCCTCTCTCTCTCTCTCTCTCTCTCTCTCTCCTCTCTCTCTCTCTCTCTCTCTCTCTCCTCTCTCTCTCTCTCTCTCTCATTCTCTTTCTCTCATTCTCTTTCTCTCTCTCTCTCTTTCTCTCTCATTCTCTTTCTCTTTCTCTTTCTCACATATTCAGTCTCCTATTTTTAGGATCGTCTGGTATCAGTTTAAGTGGAAAGACGTTAAAATTGAAGACTTACTTAAACAAAGAGCTTTCAAACTGTGTAAAGGTAAATAAGTAGATAGGTGAATAAATAAATAAATGAATAAATAAGATGTATGAATAAATGAATTAAGACGAATAAACAAAAGAAACAAACAAATAAATAAATCACGAAACCTGAAGCAGCAAAAAAATACACATCGAGAGGTCGCACCAGTAAAGACATCATCATCAATGCCTTTGTGCCTTATTGGCACGTAGGGCAGCAACAAAAGTTCTCCACTCCTGTCTGTCCTGAGCTAGCTTCTGAATGGTACCAGTAAAGACGAACAAAATAAAATCCCCCCCCCCCCCCCCCCCCACAAAAAAAAAAAAAAAAATCCAGCGTGGAATAGATGTATACTTATCGTAGTGTGCCTACTACACTCTTTTATCTAGAGTAAGTCAAGGCAGACAGACATTCCAGGCCACGTCGGCACGATTGAAAGGAACACATCCACGAGTGAAACATCAAGAACACAGTGAAGTAGCCCCAAATATCAAAATAAACGTGCTTCCTGTACAATAATATCAGTCAGTATTAGATATGCAAAAGTTGAGACTGAAGTTGATCCTATTCTTATTTACACACACAACACACACACACACACACACACACACACACACACACACACACACACACATACGCCCCCCCCCCCCCCCCCAAATCCTTTTCCCTATCATCTAATATCACTTAAAGTGGAAAGACGTTAATGCAAATAACACACACACACACACCTATCTATTACACACACGCGCGCGCGCACGCAACACACACACACATCTCTATCT
>CM054149.1:45398270-45420770 GCA_028751875.1 Rapana venosa | reverse complement strand
GGGCGATGTGCTTTAATTAAACAGTCCCACAGGCAAACTTCTCATCCAGTGTGTGCTTGCCAGCTCACAGCGATTCCCAGGTGGCGTAAGCGAGTGAGAGTACATCATTATTCTCTGTGACACCAATATGTTAAGTTAGGGAGCGCGCACCAACAACAACAATAACGCCAACAACACAGCAACAACAGCAATGACGACAGCGACGACGACAACAATAACAGCAACACTGAAAACGATGTGCAAACAGCATAAGTGGTCAAATCCCAAATATCGCCAGACAAAGAAATACTACCACGTGACCCATAGAAAAAAACCCGTTCAAACTGAACTCTGAAGCAATGTCCCTTACTTTGAAAAAAAAAAAATCAGAAATTCAGTTAAACTGACACAAAGATCCCAGTACAGAGCTGGGTGGGGAGGATGGGAGAGGGGGAGGGGGAGGGGGGTGGGGGCGGAGAAGACGAAATTCTCCATATTATTATGTATTCTTATCCTTAGCTGTGTAGTGGGAAAAGACTTTCAGCAGAATCCTGAACTGGTTAATAAAACTTTCAGCACAATCCTGAACTGGTTGATAAGACTTTCAGCACGATCCTGAGCTGGTTGATAAGACTTTCAACACAATCCTGAACTGGTTAATAAGACTTTCAGCACAATCCTGAACTGGTTGATAAGACTTTCAGCAGAATTCTGAACTGGTTAATAAGACTTTCAGCACAATCCTGAACTGGTTGATAAGACTTTCAGCAGAATTCTGAACTGGTTAATAAGATTCTGAACTGGTTGATAAGACTTTTGGCACAATCCTGAACCAGTTGAAAAGACTTTCAGCATGATCTTGAACTGGTTGGAAAGACTTTCAGCAAAGCCCACATCATGCAGGCAGAGACTGTCTTGCAGTGTCAATCTTCTTCTTTCTTTCGCTTTTTACACTGTCAGATGTGTTTGGGAAAAATGGTGGTAAGTCCTTTCCAGCTCCTCTCATGGGCCGCACAGCTTAGTTTGCAGGGTTATCTCCATCAGCCACACAGTCTTCCTCAGGTCACTGAATAGCGTGCATCTTTGAATTGATGTGCTCGCCAGTCTGGTTTCCTTTGCCACAGGCACACAGGGGAGAGGGAACGTGTTTCAGCTTTGTGGACATGTGGTGATTTAGCCTGTTGTGCCCAGTGCGGAGTCTTAGAATGATGACCTTTTTCTTCTCTTTTGAGATGGTGGTAGTCGTCCTTCTCTACTCTGGGTCGGGCCATTGATTTGGTGATTGTCTTGCTGCGTCAATGATTCAGTATCTCCCCCATGAGCAGACGACCCCCGTTGCAGGCCACCCACAGGCGTCCCTTGGCGTCGGTATTGAGAGCTGTAGGGGCCTTCAACAGCTCATGATCCTCCACCAAGAACCTCTGAAAGACATAGTTGCCATTGTCACTGGATGTGCAGCACAGATGAATGGCATTGTTGTCCATGTCAGCCACAGCTAAAACCTCTTCGCCATGCAGGTGAAGGAAGCATACGTCTGCTGGAAAAAACTTTGGAGTAGGTGGATTGTATTTGTAGGTTTTCAGAGTTCCATCACACTTTCTTTCCAGGATCATCAGTTCACGTTCAAAGTGAATGCCGTCATGAAGGCCATGAGCATTGAGTGTGGGTCTGACGATGACATTCACCACAGCTAAACTGTCACCAGACACTGATGCATCGAAGGCTGTAGTGTTTAATATGTCCTTGCTTGACGAGTACTGTCCAACAAGTACTTCTTTTAGATCATGCCCATCTAGGTAAATCAGATAGAAACGGAAATGGTGTTTTGTGTTCTCATGCCAAGATCGAAGATAGTGACACTTGTTATGTTTGGCAAACAAGAACACACTGACAGGTTTAGAGATGTGATTTAACACCTGCTCACATTCTACATAATAGGGTAGAAACCGAACAGATACATCATTCTGAGACTTTGTGATAGTTTTCATCGTGCCCAAACCAAACGGTGTTATTTCCAGTTCTTTCCCACTCAGATCAAACATCTTTGTTTGCGGTTCTTCTTCAAGTAAGGGGGTACAGAAAGACACCATGATTCGTTGCTCTCCGCGTGGACAGATGAATTTGACAAAGGCGTTCCTTTGTTCACTGCAATAAAAGGCTGGCTTCAACTGAACAGCTATGCCCTCCACCCCTTCTCTGGCAGGAGTGAGATTCTTCACTGCACAGCCCAGCGAGTTCTGAATGAACGTTTGGACCACCTTCTTCCGGTCATTCCAAAAGATGTCACCAATAAACTGATTTTCATCAACACCATCACCAGCTTCGTGGTAAATGGTGTAGCTGTAGGCGAGAGACACTTTACGCAGCCTGCTTCTCAGCTGCTCAGCACTGAACTCCGCCCTCAGCTGTTGGTGCAGGCTGACTACATGAATATGGTCCTTCTTCTCCATCGCCTCCTCCATCTTTTCTTTAAGCTGACCGATGGCTTGTAGCTCCTCTTCCAGACGTTGAACACACCTTGCAAGTTCATCCCACACTTCTGCTTTCATGGCTTTGAGCTGAGCTATGCGCTGCTCCTCTTGGTCGAGGATCATTTCCTGAAGCACCTCTTGACGACTTTGTACAATCAGCATGGACTCCTCACTGTTCGGTTTACTGAAAGATACACATTTCCGTTTCTGCCACAGCATTTTCTTTTGAGCAGAAAACAAACGTTCCTCAAAGGTTTTGGCAAGTACAGTATTGGATTCTGAGGACTTAACACCAGTCAGGTATTGGAGATGAGTACAGCGGTCACGAATCTCCTTTTCCACTGCATTCGCTGCATGCGTGAGGTCATGCATTTGCATTTTGGTGTCCTCCAGGGTGTTCCACACCGTCTGTTCGTATTGCTGGATTCTGTTCGAAGTGACGGACGTCCAGATGCCTCTGGCCTCCCCTGCTGCCAGTGAGATACTTTTGGTTTCATGGCCTTCATGCTCCGACATTTTACACAGCTGGCAGATGGTTTTGTCACACAGAACACACAGGAAATCCACGGAGCGTTCCTCGTGCACCGAACATTTCTTTCTGCCTGACTTCAGAGTGCCATTTGTGTCACTTACACTATTCCCTACAATCACAGTGTCCACTTTATTGAAATAGTTCGTGATGTGTGACCTTGGAGTGGTTTGGGGTTCATATGTTTCAATGGGCACTGGTGAGGCCATCTTTAAGTTACAGAGCAACAGCTCTTTTACACGCAGCTTCTGTAGAGGTGGATGCAGTGAAGGCCAGTCCTACAGCGAGCAATACAAATGGATACCTGTAAAGGAGAGAAAGCATACTTTTTTTTATCTGGCAAACTGTTGATTCTGATAATTACTGAAAAACGAATCCTAGTCTGGTCATTTGTTTTCTGTCATCATTTTAAGACAGTGTACAATCTGAAGACCCCAAGTGGTCGAATGGTTAAGATTTGGCACTCTCACAGCGACGACCGGGTTCGATTCCCCGCTTGGAACACTTTTTGCCTTCAGTGCCTGGGCTCTATTATAGTTCTTAATTAAACCATCGATGCTGGGGGCAACAGCAAAGTGCTGCAGTCCTGGGGGCTGGTTGGCCTTTGGAGAACATCTCCAACGCTGACTGTCCTTATGCCCACTTGGCCGAGAGAGTGGGGGTGTGTAAAGCAGCTCCACTATAATCAAATTTCTGCCCAATTTCCGAAACAGCAGCTGAAGGTCATCATCAGATACAGCGGACAAACATAAGCAACCAGGAATATCCTTTTGGCATTAGAAACCATGGTGTCCATCAGTGATGTGTGGCCCAGGCCAAAAGCTTTGTCAATAATGATGTCAGCTAACTGTCACAGCCCACATTAAAATGTTGTTGTGTTGTAATATGTGTTGGTGAGATTGTTTCCATCCAGACAACCTCTTACTCTTAGCACAAACACTTGCACCCTCCTTTCAAAGATGAACACAAATCCTCCCAAGTCGGGGGATGGTTGCTGATGTGAGGAGGTACTTGAAAAGAGTCATGCACTCAAACTTGTCATCCAAGAGTGTACTTCCAATCTTACTGTGATTCCCAGGAGGGAGGAAGTGAGTCAGAGTGCCTGTTGTGAGTGACCTCTATTTATTTTTTATTATTTTTTAAAATTCTTTTATATTGATGATAACGGAATAACCACTCATGTGCTTTTTTACATCCAGTCCCCATGTGTATGCGGTTTTTGTCAATTTTGTCATCCGTTCCCACCGGCACACAATGGCCTACTCTTACGAAAAGCGGAACAGGATTTAACGTGTGCGCAAGATGTTTTGCATGCGTTCGAACACGGGGCCTCGGTTTATAGTCTCATCGGAAGGACTTAGGGTGTTTGTGCGTGTGTCTGTGTGAATGTGTGTGTGAGTGTGTGTGTGCGTGTATGTGTGTGTTTGTCAAAGTCAAACTTTTATTTTCAGATGGTACATTGAATAAGCAGTGCATTTGCTTTTTTTTCACCAAGCCATCTATCTAAAGGAAAAAAAGCGAGAAAAAAAAGATAATGTATATGCAGACATAGAATAAAAAACCTAATCTATGGTAAACTATATAAATCAAACAAGAAAAGACAATAAAATATGCATATATGGAATTAAAAACAAACAAACCCCCCCCCCCCCCCCGAAAAATATTAAACCATACAATTCAAATAATTCAAAAATCTTGAAAAAAAATCCGTCATAATGCAAACAAACAAACAACAAAGAAAAACCAAACCAAAACAAACAAAGAAGACAAAACAAAATAAAAAAAAAACCCACCTACACCAACTGCTTCCCTACCTCCCCCCCCCCCCTCACACACATACACAAACGTGTTGTGTGTGTGTGTGTGTGCGTGCGTGTGTGTGTGCGTGCGTGCATGTGTGTGTGTCTGTGTGAATGTGTGTGTGAGTGTGTGTGTGTACGTGTATGTGTATGTGTGCGTGTATGTGTATGTGTGTCTGTGTGAATGTGTGTGTGATGTGTGTGTGTGTGTATGCGTGTATGTGTGTGCGCGTGTATGTGTGTATGTGTGTATGTGTGTGAGCGTGTATGTGTGTGTGAGTGTGTGCGTATATGTGTGTGTGAGTGTATGTGTATGTGTGTGTGAGTGTATGTGTGTGTATGTGTGTGTGAGTGTATGTGTGTGTGTGTGTGTGTGCGTGAATGTATGTGTGTGTGTGAGTGTATGTATGTGTGTGTGTGTGCGTGTATGTGTGTGTATGTATGTGTGTGTGTATGTGTGCGTGAATGTGTGTGAGTGTGTGCGTGTATGTGTGTGAGTGTATGTGTGTTTGAGTGTATGTGTGAGTGTATGTGTGCGTGTATGTGTGCGTGTATGTGTGCGTATATGTGTGTTTGAGTGTATGTGTGTGTATGTGTGCGTGTATGTGTGTGTGCATGTGTGTGTGTCTGTGTGAATAGGTACGTGTGTATGTGTGTGTGCGTGTATGTGTGTGTGTGTGTGCGTATATGTGTGTGTATGTGTGTGTATGTGTGCGTGTATGTGTGTGTATGTGTGAGTGTATGTGTGTGAATGTGTGTATGTGTGTGTGAGTGTATGTGTATGTGTGTGTATGTGTGCGTGTATGTGTGTGTATGTGTGCGTATATGTGTGTGTATGTGTGCGTGTATGTGTTTGTATGTGTGAGTGTATGTGTGTGAATGTGTGTATGTGTGTGTGAGTGTATTTGGTTTATTTTGTTTTGCTTTGTTTAATGTCTATTCACTACATGGTGATTTAGACACATCCGCATTCATACCAAAGTACCTATTATTACACACCGCATCTCTCTCTCTCTCTCTCTCTCTCTCTCTCTCTCTCTCTCTCTCTCTCTCTCTCTCTCTCTCTCTTTCTTTCTTTCTCTCCCTACACGCACCCACATCCACACACACATAAGTATTAAATATATACATTATACATATATATAAATATGTGTATGTGTATGTGTGCGTGTATGTGTGTGTATGTGTGCGTGTATGTATGTGTATGTGTGTATGTATATGTGTGTGTATGTGTGTGTATGTGTGCGTGTATGTGTATGTGTGCGTGTATGTGTGTGTATGTGTGTGTATGTGTGCGTGTATGTGTGTGTGTGTATGTGTGTATGTGTGCGCGCGTGAATGTGTGTATTGTGTGTGTGTGTGTATGTGCGTGTATGTGTGCGTGTATGTGTGTCTGTGTGAATAGGTATGTGTGTGCGTGAATGTATGTGTGTATGTGTGTGTGTGTGCGTGTATGTGTGTGTATGTGTATATGTAGGTGCCCGTGCGACCTTGTGCTGTGCAGTGCACACCTTTAGCATATCTTAGCTCTGAGTGCTTACCTGAATAAGTCCTAACACAACATACACCCCACAGAAACCACGTCACACCATGGAGTTTTTGAAGGTTCATTTTCCAGCATTCCGAACGCCTTAGGCAAGGGGCTTAGGCTACTGAACCCCACTGTCAGCAGCAGTCTCCATCTTACACACACAGATTAGGCCTATTTACCACACATTCACACACAGCTAGCTAGCCCAGACACACACAGTAGGCTGGCTTCCTTTCAGTTATCACCAAAGCACAGCAACACCTTACAAACTCACTGTATAGTTTTGATTTTTTTTTCTTTAAAGAAAGGTATTTTTTACGTCAGTGAAAGTGAACCAAAACAAATCTTAGTCACTGTCAGTTCGCCCTAAATATCGTAACAGAAGCAGGCAGAGCTTGTTGCTTTGCTGCTCTTGGGTTTTCCACCCACCCTGTCCTGACAGAAAGCAAAGCCAGTTTGAGCTGGCTGATAGCCCAGCCTTGCCAGTTGTTGGTGTGGTGCAGTTTAAAAATAAGAACACTGCATAGGGAGACTAACGTGGAATAATGGTAAGGACCGTTCTTTCGTGCTATAATAGCATGTATCAATAATTTATGATTTGCGGGAAGCTATTTGGAATAAGCATGGAAAAACAACAACAACAACAACAACAACAAAAACAACCCTGCCAGCTCGTCAAGAATCAAAACTGTACTTACTTCAAATTAGTAATGATAGCTTCTTTCTTTTCTTCGTTATTTAATGAACACACAGGGGGGAGAGAGAGAGAGAGAGAGAGAGAGAGAGAGAGAGAGAAGAGAGAGAGAGAGAGAGAGAGAGAGAGAGAGAGAGAGAGAGAGAGGAGAGAGAGAGAGAGAGAGGAGAGAATGAATGATCTTTATTTTTCAAGGGCTGCAGAGTAAGTATTCATGTACTTTTTTTTCCCCCATCCGGCCCTAGCCCTGATTAGGGACTATCAACAAAATACATACAAAAAACCCCAAACAAAACCCCAACTACAACAACGACAACAAAAGTTCAGCCAATGATTTAAAGTAAAGAGATAAATGTGTATTCTACAAATACATAATCTCTAGTCGACCTGAACATTAATGTCAAAGAGAGAGAGAGGGGGGGGGGGGGGAGAGAGAGAGAGAGAGAGAGAGAGAGAGAGAGAGAGTGAGAGAGAGAGAGAGAGAGAGAGAGAGAGGAGAGAGGAGGAGAAGGAAGAGAGAGAGAGAGAGAGAAGAGAGAGAGAGAGAGAGAGAGAGAGAGAGAGAGAGAGAGAGAGAGGTGGAGGCGGGGAGAGGGGGGTGGGTGGGTGAGGAAACAAGACAGGTTCAGGTTCCAACTTTGACTGAGGCACCCACATTCAAGCTGCAGACTATAGAAAATATACATATAAAGGGTGGAACTGTCACGTTACCGTTGCTCTCCCCCTCCTCCTTGTTTTCCTTTTGTTTTTCTCCTTTAATTCCCCCATTGTTTATCTGCTAATCATTTCTTGGTAGTCTAAGTTGATCAATAGGTCTACCCCCAACCCCCTTTAATCATTTTGATGAATGAATGAAGCCAGTTATCTATTGGATTATCTATTGATGTATTCACTGAATCATTTGTTTAAAACTCTAAACGCAGAAATTAGAGTGACTCAGATTTGGTGAACAGAGAGAGAGAGAGAGAGGAGGAGAGAGGAGAGAGAGGAGAGAGAGGAGAGAGAGAGAGAGAGAGAGAGGAGAGAGAGAGAGAGAGAGAGTGAGAGAGAGGTGTTGATTGATAACCTTTATTCCCAAGGATTACAGATTGGTATTGATATACTTTATGTTCATCAGGCCCTTGCCCTGAGAAGGGGCTATCCTTAATAATCTGAGCTAATAGTTTCAGTTAAAGTAAAAGTAAAAAACACCAACACAACCTATTTAAAGAATAGATTTTAAAAAGTTTTATTCTTTATATGTCAAATGACAAATTCTTTTATTTCGAGGATAATGAATAAGCACCCATGTGCTTTTTTACATCCAGTCCCCGCGCTTAAGGATATATATGATAAAATAAAATAAAGCCCATAGCAATACACTTACACAGTATACGGAAAAAATATCTACACAAAAATCCCCACAAAAATCACCGAAGAGAGAGAGAGAGAGAAAAAAGTAGCAACAAGTAAGAAAGAAAGCAGAACAGAAAACACAGAAACAACCGAAAAAATAGCAAGAACCAAGAGCAAAACAAAAGCGGGCAACAACAACAAGGGGAGAAGGGACAACCGAATAGTCCCTCCTCAAAAACAACAACAACCCCAAACCCAAACCAAAACAGAACCAAACAAAGCAAAACCTCCATAAAATAAAGGAGAACAAACCACGTAAATAGTTTCATTTTGGCTAACAGAAAGAAACGTAAAAAATTCTTTGTGCTTTTATGGGAGGCAACAGCAATAGTAAACTACATGAAACAAATATTGTATAAGCAATTTGCATCCCCATGCACACACACACACACACACACACACACACACACACACACACACACACACACACACACACACACACACACACACACACACGCGCGCGCGCGTGCGCGCGCGCGCACGCACTCACACCATGCATCAATGCCAACATCAAATCTTTATGAATATCATATATAGTCATAGAGAAGGACATCTGCACTTTGGAATTAGCTATACATAATTGGTACGCTCAAAACAAGATATCAAAATAAAACATTCACTGAATCTCAAATACAGTCAACTTACGCAGTAGAACTGAAATATTAAATCTGAAGAAAGCATTCAACGGGATACTAATTGTAAATACGACAATTAAATCTATAAGCAAACAATAAAAGGAGAGGGCGAGAGTGAGTGAGAGAGGGAAAGAGAGAGAGAGAGAGAGAGAGAGAGAGAGAGAGAGAGAGAGAGAGAGAGAGAGAGAGAGAGAGAGAGAGAGAGAGCACAGTACATTTTGAATCCATATGATATTGAATATAGTTTTCAATTCATCAACACTATCACCATTAGCACTCACTGTGATTTGACATTGTACACGTTAAGATCGTCCTAGAGTCATTATAAAGAAGTAGGATAGTGGAAGAATCATTTCTAGAAGTCATTTTTCAATAAAACAATAGCGATATACAAGTAAAACATTCACACTTATACAGAGAGAGAGAGAGAGAGAGAGAGAGAGAGAGAGAGAGAGAGAGAGAGAGAGAGAGAGAGAGGGGGGGGGGGGTGGAGAGGGGGAGAGAGATAGAGGATAATTTGGTATAATGTAAGGGAGGATATATTTACTTTGTTTCCAACAGATCAAGTGTGGATTTTTATTTTTGATGCATCAAGTGGATGAAAAAATGACTTTTGAAGATTGTTAATGATTGGTGTTGTCTAAATGAGTCAGGAAGGGAGTTCCACAGCATAGGGCCTGAGTAAAGTAAGCTAGATTTGAACAAATCTATTCTTGGGATTGGGACACATGGCTTTTCAGTATTTCTGGAATGATTCATTGGGAACTTGTCTTTTAAGGATGAGGGAAAAGTTCCTGTCATTATCTTAAACATCGTGATGCCTTTGTTAAATCTTAGTCTTTGGTGTAGGGGAAGAATATTTAACTGAGTATAATCCACTTCTAGTAAGGTAGTCTTCTTCAGAAGAACCAGTTTAAGAGCACGTTTATACAGACTTAATAATGGTTTCATAGTGTTTGCACTAGCAGAAGCCCACAGGGTTGAAGAATAATCTATTGAGGATTGTATATAAGCTTGAAAGAATAGTTTTCTTTAATGAAAGTCAAGAAAATGTTTGATTTTAGTCAATTGGTATACTCTTCGAGACATGTATTTGCACAGATGGGAGATGTGATGGTACCAGCTGAGATTTTCATCAATTGTTACTCCTAGAATTATGTGGTGAGAGGCTTGTTCTATTGTTTCCTTTTCAATATGGATTGGAGAAAATTTATGAGATAGATTTTGTCGCCTTTGTCTGGTAGTGATAAGCATGCATTTTGTTTTTTGGGGGTGTATAGACATGTGATTTAGTTCAGTCCATTGGACAAGATCATCAGTGCTATTTTGCAATGTCTTTGCAAGAGAGTTAATGTCAGCATGGCTTGTATGTATGGTCGTGAGAGAGAGAGAGAGAGAGAGAGAGAGAGAGAGGAGAGAGAGAGGAGAGAGAGAGAGAGAGAGAGAGAGAGAGAGAGAGAGAGAGAGACAGAGACAGAGACAGAGAGACAGAGAGAGATAAATTCTTTTATATCGAGGATATAAGCACCCAGGCTTGCTCAGCAAGTTCCCTTCTGTCGGAGTACAAAAGCTGGTGGCAGGTCTGCTACACCAAGGTCAAGGAGACAGACTGTAAGAGGAAAGGGGAATTCCCGCCCATCACATGCTGTCTGACTTTCAACGTGGACAATTCTGATTGGACGCCTATACAACACCGAAAACCCCCCCCATCCTCCTCCCTTCTACCCCCTTCTCCTCACCTTGCCCTTCGTCTACTCTCTCCCTGCTCCCGCCCTCTGTTGCTGTTGCTGTTGTGGTGGTGGTGGTGGTGGTGGTTACGAGGTGTCCTAGTTTTCCTAAGATAAACGAACCCATAGCAAACTGGAGCTCAGGGCAAGGCACTGTGCCAAGACAGAACTAGAAAAATCCTTTGCACACATACACACACGCGCGCGCATGCACGCGCGCGCACGCATACGCATGCGTTTGCACGTGCATACGTGTTTGACTAGACATTTTTAAAAGAAGGATTGTATTCTTCTTAGTTGTTGTTGTTGTTTGTTTGTTGTTTGTTGTTTCGCATAGATGGATGGCTTGATGAAGAACAGCAGATAATTATACTCTAATAATAATATTATTCAATGTACCATCAGGAAATAAAAGTTTGACTTCGACTTGGGCTTTGACAGTGATGGGCGCACACACACTCATCCACAAACCTACAGCCCACCTCCCTCTTCCCTATCTCACACACCGACATACAGACACATACATACATACATACATACATACATACATACATACATACATACATACATACATACATACATACAGACAGACAGACAGACAGACAGACACACACACACACACACACATACACATACTCCCCCCCTCTCTCTATCTCTCTCGCTCGCTCGCTCTCTCATTCGTTTACACACACACACACACACACACACACACACACACACACACACACCACACACACACACACACAACAAACACACACACACACACACACACACACACGCACGCACGCACGCACGCACGCACGCACACACGCACGCGCGCGTGCGCGCGTGGAGGGGGGGATAGCCTAGTGGTTAGAACATTGCGCTCGCTATCTGACGACCCCGGGTTCGATTCCCGTTCAAGGGGATATTTTCCCCTGGAGTTAACATCAGTGCAGACTCCTCTCCCTAAAAGTCTTTGGATGAAATTCTAAACCGAGGCCCCGTGTGCGAACGCTCGCAAAACATCTTGCGCACACGCTAAATCCAGTTCCGCTTTTTGTAAGAGTAGGCCAGAGATAGGGAAAACAGGCATTCAAGCTCAACTACTCTTCAACTTACCTAGTTTTCATTTAAAACCTCGCAACTTTGGCCCGATTCGTCTTCGCCTCATCGAGCCAAAAGTTGCCATGTTTTATATGAAAACTAGGTAAGTTGAAGTAGCAGTTTACCTTGAATGCCTGTTTTCCCTATCTCTCTACTAAAAATGAAAATGTTACTGTTTTATTTTTGATGGTTAAAACTATAAAATTTTGGAAAAATGTGTGACAAAACAATATCTTGTCAAGAACTAATACAATATCTTGTCAAGAACTAATACAATATCTTGTCAAGAACTAATACAATATCTTGTCAAGAACTAATACAACATCTTGTCGAGAACTAATACAACATCTTGTCAAGAACCTGTCAAGAACTAGTACAAGAACTAAAACAATAACTTGCCAAGAACTAAATCAAGAACTTGTCAAGAAAAAAAACTTATTAACAAACTTATTAACGACTTTGTCAACAACTTATTAACAACTTTGTCAACAACTTATCAACAACTTGTCAAGAACAACAATAATTGTTTTACACAAAATATATTGATAAAGATAGACAACATGAATTGCGACGAGCTTTTACAGATGACATCTACTGTTTCTAGTCAAGAAGAAATAACTGATGAGAAGAGTCTGCTAGATAAGAAGGAGAAGTTGTACTCTCTTGCTGCCTGTGGTAAAACAAAGCATTACTTAGGAACACAACTAACAGTTGAACAGGTACAGCAGTTATCATCACAAGACATTATTAAGTATTTTAATAGGTATGAATCTCTTCTTAGAGCAAAGATGGTGAGAAGCCTAGGGCATACTGTTATTGGCTTATACGCTAAAGCGACAAGTAGGGTCTTAAATGTGGACTCTGAAGCTGACTTAGCATATGACCTGTCACAAGATCCTGTTTTGTCTAGAACGCTGGAGACACTTGGCTGTGATATATATTATTGTTTTGGTTCCCTCTTAGCACCAGTAGTTGCTAGTATGATAACATTAAAACATGTAAAATTTAAACATATAGAGAAAGATGGAAGAACAGAACACAGTTATGAACCAACAGGAAGCACAGGAGAATGCTACGAACCAAGCCCAGCAGACTCTTCCACAAGTCACAACAGTGACTAAGAGCCCTGGCAGAGTTGAAGCTGGAAAAAGGTTGGCAGAATGGAACCGACAGAAAAAACTTAGTAATCAAGCAAAGCAAAAGATTGTATTCGGAGAAGCATCAGAAAAACAGATGCCTATAGAAACACCTAAAAAAGACACACCACCAAAAACAAATATTCAGTCTTATTTGTTATTCAGTGTAACTGCTATAGGCCTTGGTTATACAGCTTATAGAGTATGGAGCAGCAAGCGACCAACAAAACAAGAACGGCAGCAAGATCATAAACCAAACCCACAACCACAGCCACAACCATTGCAATGCAAACAGCCTGACAATGACCCATTCAGAATGTATTAATATATAAATAAAAAATTATACATATAGTAGAAATATGAGTACTGAAAAGACAGCAGTTAATTTGGTCTACCATGCGGCCGTTATTGGTGGTCTCAGCGTTGGCTATACTATGTTAGGAAAGAGCCTTCTGAAAATGAAGCCTGCTGATTTAGGAAAACTAGACTTTGAGGATAGCACTACGCTAGTTGCTGTTGTAACAGCATCCATTGCTTCTAAAGACTTCTTGGTAAAGCAGGGAATCATTCCAGAAAATATAAGTCCATAAATAGAAAATGGCTTCTTTAGTGATGATGGTTGGTGGTGCTGTAGTTAACGCACTTGCTTTTACAGGTAGCAACTACTTGTTTTCTAAACTTCATACAGATGAAGAAAGGAAGAGACATGATAAAGCAATAGAACAACTGAACAGAGCACAGGCAGAATAGGAAAGACAAAGAATTGCTCAGTTAGACTTTATTAACGAAAAACTTTCGTGAACAAGGACATGCTGCAAAAACATTTTCTGATGTTGACGCGGCAATAAAAGAGTACTACATTGTGACAGGCAAACAAATATCTCCTATTACTAAACCACAGCTTCGTGATTATTATCAACCCACTGAAACCCAGAAGACAGGCAAGATTGCTTTTATTGTGGTGGGCATGACAATAGTATATTTCTTAGCACAGAAGTTTGGTTAACCAACAATGTTTTTTATTTTATTGTAATAGAACAATGGATGCCAAGCTCTCTAAGATCTACTACACGCCAAAAGGGTACTGGAAAGGACAGACAGCTATTAACAAACTGAGTATTGCAGCAGGAGTAAGTTCTGAGGTAGCAAAGAGGTGGCTGTCTAAACAAGCAATATGGCAGATCTATTTACCAGCACCAAGGCGCATTAATAGACCCTCCTTTATAAACATGAAGCCAAATGATACTCACCAAATAGACCTTTTATACTTACCCCATGACACAATCAGAAGAAAGAGGTATAAGTATGCTCTTACTGTGGTGGACATAGCTTCTAGGTTAGGAAAAGATTATGTCATTAATCCAGGCACAACTAGGCTTGCTTTTCAGATAGAACTAAGTCTGGAGATGATCCATGTGGTAGCAAACTTAGGAAGGGCTATTATAAAAAAGATTAGTGTCAAGCTAGAAGGCAGAGAAGTGCTGTCACTAAACAATGCAGACATATTCTTGATCTATACTGATTTATGGATGACAAATGAAAAAAGAGATGATCTTATTTATCAAGGCATACAGGATGATGAGGGACTAAAACATAGAGTAGATTCTGCTGATAAGGGAAACAAGAAAAAAGATGATGGTTACAGGTTTTGTATTCCTTTTGACTTTGAACTGCTCAGCTCTCACATGCCTTATTATCAGGGGCACTCAGAGACAGACTGTCCTATGAGCTAATGTTTAATGACAGTGCTCTGTTATTACATCCAGTGACGCTGACCAAAGTACAAAATATCTAGTATATCTTTAGAGTATGATGTTGTCAATCACCCAGAGCTTGCACGCTTAATTGCACAGCAATATCAGTCAAGGCTTGCTATCTATTATGAGAGAGTGCTCAACCATAGCACATTATATACTGTGTGGAACATAAATCTGAACACTCCAAAAGGAATATTAATGCTGTTTGAAGAACCAGCCGACCCCTTTTCCAGATCAAGTGAGAGGTTTATTAATCCCCCTATTAAACATTTGTCATGTACTATAGAGGGGCAACCAAATCAAGTCTACGCCTCAGGTTATTTACCATATCAACACTTTGATGAGGTAAGAAAATACTTTGCTGCTGGACAACACAATGATCCCACTACTGGTCTTACAAGCAAATCTTTACATCTGCATGATGTTAGGCTTCATGAATACTTAACATCTAAATATGCATTGTGGGTTGACTTAAGATCAAAGATGATGATAGGCTGCATGGTTCAGGAAGACGCATTGAAAACGGCTCAGAAGGAATAACTATTCAAATAGAGAAAGAGCAAGAAAATGATGAGCCCATAAAAATATATCTATTTGTAGTGATGGATGCACAACTCAACATAGAAGGAAACAGACTAAAAGAAGTTGTTTACTAATGGACCAGCTAAGTTTTCTACCAAAAGAAGCACACTGCTCTCTAATATGCGGGCAGACTGGCTGTGGCAAGACTGTATTTGTTTTAGATTTATTACAAACAGTGTACAAAAATCATTTCGAGTTCATTGTTATATTTTGTCCAACACTACACAACAATAAAACATACAGAGAGAGAAAATTTATTTGGACAGATGAGAATGTAATTATTGTTAATCCCTCTGACAGGCTAAGTGAGTGTTTAGAATACTATTATAACTTGTTTGAAAATACAGTAACATTATTTCTTATAGATGACTGCTCAGCCGAGCGTGACATTGTTAAGAAAAGGAATAGTTTGTCTAAGTTTTCTTTCAGTGGGAGACATGCACAGATATCTGTTTGGTTGCTGACACAAAAATATAATAGCATATTAAAAGATTATCGTGAACAAATCAAAGTTGTTGTAATTTTTCACATGCAAGACAGAGATGGGTTTAATAATTGCCTTGGGAGAATGATGTTATTACAGACAGACAAGAAAGAAAAAGAATAAAACTAAAACTGAGAAGCTCAAAACACGTCAAGCTAATTCTCAAAACAGACCAACCAACAAGATACTGTATTGTGTGAAACCCAATTGCTTATTTTTTAAACACACACAAGAACATACAGACAGACACAATAGATTTTTTAAACACACACAAAACAAAACATACACACACACTCTCACACACACATAATAAGAAGCAGCTGTAGGCTACTGCCAACTGTGTTGTATTGGCAACATGCCAAAATCTTTTTTAACACACATACACGCACAAAGGGGCCTGGCTAAGTATTGCACCTCCAGAAAGGAAGGTTTATATTTATTAATTTTCAGTCTGCTATCGCCCTTAAGGGCAGCCCAATGGGGAAGTCGGAGTGAAATAGACAAGGCAGGCAGGCAGTGCCTTCAGGAAGGGGTTCAAACCTGTAGGGTAGCAGTAGCTACAGGTCCTATGTTTATGTGTTGTGTGTACTATGTTTGTGCTGTTAAGTGTTTGTGTGTATTATGTCCTGTTTGTACTATGTTG
The DNA here is from genome assembly GCA_028751875.1 of Rapana venosa. Lineage (NCBI taxonomy): Eukaryota > Metazoa > Mollusca > Gastropoda > Neogastropoda > Muricidae > Rapana > Rapana venosa. The sequence continues at coordinate 45,404,322 of CM054149.1, read as the reverse complement.
TGTTGTGTGTGTGTGTATTATCTTGTCCTGTTATGTGAACTGATTACAAGTGGTGTGTGAATGCGTGGCATGCCAACAGTCGTGAATGCCAGAAATCTTCTCCACTACCCAAAGCTCCATTACAGTGTCCTCCAAAATTGCTCTCCTTCTGTAATGGAGCCTGGGTAGCAGAGAAGGTTTTGCACTTTTTTACTATGATAAAAATTCAGCTAAAACCTTCAGCACTGCATAGATTCCCATAATTTTATAGTTTTACCCACTAGAAATAAGATAGTAACATTTTTTATTTATTATAAGAGATAGGGAAAACAGGCATTCAAGGTAAACTGCTACTTCAACTTACCTAGTTTTCATATAAAACATGGCAACTTTTGGCCTGATGAGGCCAAGACGAATCGGGCCAAATTTGCGAGGTTTTAGATGAAAACTAGGTAAGTTGAAGAGTAGTTGAGCTTTAATGCCTGTTTTCCCTATCTCTAGGCCATTGTGTGCCGATAGGAACAGATTACAAAATGTACAAAACCGCATGAACACAGGGACTGGATGTAAAAAAGCACAAAAGTGCTTATTCCATTATCCTCGATGTAATAGAACAAAATAATAATACAAAATAAACACTCACTCACTCACTCACTCACTCTCACTCACTCACTCACTCACTCACTCAACTTGCTGGTATATGTTTACTATAACCATCACTCACACACACACACACACACACACACATACACACACTGAACACTATATGTATCACACACACACAAATCACTGACATATCGATTTGAAGATGATGAAGATGATAACCACATCGATAACGACTATGATGACGATGACGATGATTGCGACGACGATGACTACGATGATGATGATGATGCGACGATTACTGATGAGTCGTATGGCTCTGATGGGAATGGCTGATGAGAATGACGATGATGGCAATGACGACGACATCTATGGTCGATGACTGAGAGTCGTTTCGTCGTTCCTTGGCCGGAGCTCAGAGGTTCTTCAATGGTGAGATTTTGAGTACGCCACCGTTTTTGTCCTCCTGTTAGGTAACCGCATTCTGACTTCGGGTACATGATGTCTAAACACAACTCCAGAAGTATGTTCTTTCGAGCCAGAAGGCCCATAGAGCCGGAGCTTATCCCGGTTTCTGTAGCGTTAAGCGAACTGATGGTTTTTCACCACCCCTGTGACAGGACGCTTGTCTGTCGCCAGATACTTCCCCAGCAGAGCTGGTACCCACTTGTACACCTGGGTGGAGTGAGGAAAATAGGAGTAAAGTGTCTTTCCCAAGGACACAACACCGAGCCGAGCGGGGATCGAACCCCGACCTCTGAAGGCATGCGGGGAAGTCCTTGGGATGAGACTATATAAACCGAGGCCCCGTGTTCGAACGCATGCACAAGAACATCTTGCGCACACGTTAAATCCTGTTTCGCTTTTCGAAAGAGAAGGCCATTGTGTGCCGGTGGAAACGGATGACAAAATTTACATAACCGCGTACACACGGGGAATGGATGTAAAAAAAAAGCACATGAGTGCTTATTCCATTATCCTCGATATAAAAGAATGAATAAATAAGAAGTAAAAAAAATAAATGCGTTTAAAAACAAACATTCTCATCAGCTCCAACTGACACGCAATGGCCTACTCCTTTGAAAGGCGAAACAGGTTTTAAGCTGTCTGCTTGTTATTGCTGTCAATGTGTGCATGTATGTAGGCTGTATTATTCGGGGTTTATTTTCTGAATAAAGATTCATTTTAAGCAAACAGGTTTGAACATGTGTGCAAGTTGTTCCGCGTGCGTTCGCGCTCAGGACTTTGGTTTATAGTCTCTCATCCAAAGGACTTTTGGGGAAGTGGAGGGGGTATTGACGATAACTCGGGGGAGGGTGGAGGGGAGGGGTGGAGGTGGGGGGTGGGGGTGGGGGTGGGGATGATCTGGTGGCTCGAACCCTGGTTGTCAGATCGAAAGATCAAAGCTCTAACCACCACTATCGATTAGACTACCCCACCCACGATGAATTGATAACAACGATGATGATCATGATGTTGATGACGACGACGACGACGACGATGATGATCGATGATGTTGAGGATTTTGGTGAGGGTGACTGATGACAATGATGATCAATGGCTGGGATGACTGATGAGGATGGTGATGATAATAACGACGACGACGATGATGATGATAACGACGACGATAGTGATAATGGTGGTGATGATGATAACGACTACGACGACGACGACGATGGTGATGATGATAATAACGACGATGATGATAATAATGATGATGATGACGACGACGACGATGATGATGACTGTAGGAAGAACAACTATGATAAATAAGGACTAGAAATAGTAATTTAGAAATGAAAAGGAAATCCTGCAGCAAAGGAATGAAGCTTAATTATGAAAACTATAATCAACTCTCTGTCTCTGTCTCTCTTTCTTTATCTCTCTCTCTCTCTCTCTCTCTCTCTCTCTCTCTCTCTCTCTCTTCTCTCTCTCTCTCTCTCTCTCTCTCTCTCTTTGTGTGTGTTTCTGTTGTCTGTCTGTCAGTCTCTGTCCCCCTCTCTCTGTTGTCTGTTCGTCTCTGTCTCTGCCCCCCACCCCCTCTCTGTGTCTACCTGTCTCTCTGTTTTTTTCTCTCCCTCCCCCCCTCCCCCTCTCCTTCTTGCCCGTCGCCCCCCCCCCCCCCCCCCAGCATTATCTCACAAGTTCTTGGAACAACCGAAACCAAAACCTGCCACTACTAGGCCTGTGACGAAATGCACTACTAGCCTAGGCTATGCCTCTGCATGAGGCGTCACGCGAGAAGAAGAGGAAGAAGAAAGCTACGCCCTAGGCTGATCAAAATGGCTACTGCAGGTATTGTAGGGAGTAAGCGCTCCAGTCAGGGATCGTGCAGTATTTGCTTAGAGCCATACAGCCGGAGAGAGCGCGAACCCAAACTTCTGCCATGTTTCCACACATTTTGCCGCGTCTGCCTGTCTCAGATAATCGACAAAGCCAGGGCAGAATTTGCAGAGCGACAGAAGGTAAGGTATTTTGTTGCATAGCCCATAGATACATAGCAGGAAGAAGATTACTGTTAGGCCTAGGAGAGTTACCATGGCAGGTGTACACAGGCTTTTTATATATATATATTTTTTTAAAGCAAGTTGACACTGAACTGGTATTGGAGTGAGGGAATCTAACTACCGGGTCTGTCAAGGACTCAACTGCATTCTATGCGCTTTTACCACTTTGATCGTTCGAGTCAAAACCTGCTCTCTCTTCATTCAAATAAATCACACTCGCAGTTATATTAGACTGATAAATCTAGTAGGACAACGTTTGGAGGAGATTGAGCTGTGTGTATGATATTAACTGCTGTGATGTTTAGAGTCACAGTTCTGGGCCTCCACCCAAAAAACGCCCAAACCAAAACCAAAACAAGACTTAGTGGTAGACTGGTACAGATTAGGAGTTGTCGACGTGTCAGCTCTTTATTGATCTCTACACAATATTCGATCCCCGCTCGGCTCGGTGTTGTGTCTTTGGGAAAGACACTTTACTCCTATTTTCCTTACTCCACCCAGGTGTACAAGTGGGTGCCAGCTCTGCTGGGGAAGTATCTGGCGACAGACTAGCGTCCTGTCACAGGGGTGGTGAAAAACCATCAGTTCGCTTAACGCTACAGAAACCGGGATAAGCTCCGGCTCTATGGGCCTTCTGGCTCGAAAGAACATACTTACCTACTACACAATATCCTCTTTTTCTTTGCTTGTTTTGGGTTTTGTTTGTTTGTTTGGGTTATTTTTTTTTTTCACTGCTTGCCAGATCTACTAATTAACCTGACTACCACTGATCAGTCATTGTTTGATAATGAAAGGCTCAGTTGACCAATTTTAGTTTTATACTCTTAAGGAAAAGGGAAAAAAAGGAAAAAGAAAAGAGAGATTAGAGGAGTTGTCTTTTCATGACTGTGGTCCCATGATTTTTACTTCCGCAAGTGTCATAACATGTAATTGCTTGCATTCTAGGGAGAAAGTGGGAGTGGGGTGGGGGTGGTGGTGGTGAGGGTGGGATGGAGGGGGGGGGGGGGGGTCTGAGCGACATCCAGAAGGCTTTGTGACGCTGTATGTTCTGCTGCTTGCTGAAGAATTTGCCAAAGATGTCTGTTGGAACTTTGATTCAATTTTCTTCGTCTTGGTGAAACAGGTCTATACATAATTATTCATAATACATCTCGCGGAGAATAAATCGTGCAAAAGCACGTGTTGTAGTCAGTAAAAATGAAACTCAAGGTATGCTATGAAAAACTGACTTGAAAGTTATTGATAGGCGACTGAATTTAAATGAGTTTGATGTGTGTGTGTGTGTGTGTGTGTGTGTGTGTGTGTGTGTGTGTGTGTGTGTTTCCCCGTTCATTAGACCATGAGTGGTGGTCTGGGTGTTAGTATTTCGGATGAGACAATAAACCGAAGTCCCGTAGGAGCAAAAAACATATTCAGCGCATGTAAAAGAACCCACGGAAACACGAGAGTTGTCTCTGGCAACATTCTGTAGAAAAAAGCCACTCTGATAGGAAGCAAATACAGTTGGAGACAGGAAAAGAAAAAAAAATAATGGGTTGGCGCTGCCGTGACTTGAAGGGGAATAAAATATAATAAATCAAAACTAAAACCAAAAAAAGTCCAGGGGTCGAATCTTGGCAGGGGCAGGCATCTGGTAAATCAAGTAGAGATCTCCATGCTCTACTTTAAATGTAGACGTACCAGTCTGTGCCTTAATTTCCCTCATGTATATAGTTTTATACGCATGCAGAAGATGACATTTATTTATTTATTTATCATTTTATTTATTTATTTATTTATTTATTTATTTATTCTGTTATATAGAGGGTAATGGAATAAGCACTTATATGCTTTCTTACATCCAGTACCCTTGTGTTTGCGGTTTTGTAAATTCTGTCATCTGTTCCCACCGGCACACATTGGCCTACTCTTACGAAAAGCGGAACAGGATTTAACGTGTGCGCAAGATGTTCTGCGTGCGTTCGCACACGGGGCCTCGGTTTATAGTCTCCTCCGAAGGACTTTTGGAAAGAGTGGAGTCTGCACTGATGTTAACTCCAGGGGAAAATATCCCCCTTGAGCGGGAATCGAACCCGGGTCGTCAGATTGCGAGCGCAGTGTTCTAACCACTGGGCTATCCCGTCCCTAGTAAATCATGTAGCCTACGTTAAAGATCCCATGGTTCATTCAGCGTTCAATTAATAATAAGAATGATAATGATAATGGTAATAATAAAAATAATAATAATGATAGTAATAAATGGAATTTATATAGCGCTGTATCTTGCACAGACAAATCAAAGCGCTTGCACTCAACTCATTCTTACACAGTCAGGCAACCAATAGCAAGTAATAGTTCTATCAAGTCCAAATGTACACACAAACACGCGCGCGCGCGCGCGCGCGCGCACACACACACACACACACACACACACACACAACACAACACACACACACACACACACAACACACACAAACTCACACACACAGAGGTTATACTTTTTGGCAGTGTGATGGGATTTTTGGCTGTTGAAAAGCAGGGAAAGCTATGAAATGAAACAGGAGAGGAAAATCTTCGGTTTCAAACAAATATGTCTTGAGGCCGGATTTAAAAGTGTCACAAGAAGGCCTTTGGCGAAGAGAGATTGAACGGAAACATGAACATACCCTTTATGAACCTTGTCCATCGGAGCATATGAAGAGCTCCAGACTTGAGTGAAAAAAACCCCTTAAATTTAGTGGTAGGGCCACGTCACACGAACATCTGGACTGGCCAAGACTGTCCTACAGGGAACAGTACAAAGAGGGAGAGACGAAGAGGCAGACAGAGAAAACGATGAGAAGACAACATCAGAGGGTGGACTGGCACTTGAGTGAAACGATTTTAAACGGAAAGCAGAGGACCACAGGGGAGTGGAGGAAGCTGGTTGCAAAATCTTCAGTGGTGCCCCCACGGTGTCCAGGACTACGTGATAGGTGAAGGTG
>CM054149.1:45392813-45397770 GCA_028751875.1 Rapana venosa | reverse complement strand
ACAGCGTTAAGACCAAGAATCAAAGAGTGATGTTGACAATGTAAAAAACAACAACCCCAAAACAAAACAAACAAACATAGAATTCCAGATAAGCCTGATTTTTTGGGGGTTGGGGGTGTTTCACATCTGTTTAGTTCAGCGTCATTCCAATATTCTTGACACCCAGGAACTATTTAGATTGAAGATATGGCTCGGCAGAAGAGTGACTGTTATGATGATGATTGATATATATAATATATATATATATATATATATATATAATATATATAAAATATATATATATATATAACTTTTATGAGGACTAACCAGGGGCCGGCTTCATGAAAGGCAATCAGAATAGTACAACGACAGCGATTGTCCGGGGCAGACTAGCCTAGCATCGTCTGACAAAATCGAGTTGAAGGGACAAAATCCGACTTGCAAATAATTCACTTTAATGGCTACTATGCAAGCGAAACAATGCCCGTCTCCCCGAAGTTTCCAGAACTGTTAAACTGACAGCAGTACGCGAAATAGCAAGAGAGTTTTCCCCCCTCGTTTGTCGGCTAGAGCTCCTTGGTACACCAGTGGTAAGAGTTCTTGCGTATGCGACCACTCCCCCCCCACCCCTCCCCACCCGTCCCCCCCCCCTCCCCTCCCTCACCATGTAGGTAGCCGTGTAACAAGAAATAATGAATATTAATAATAATGATAATAATATAATAATGTATGGAATTTATATAGCGCCGAATCTTGTAAAGCAACAAATCAAAGCGCTCAGATGACATTTTCTTACTTTTATATGGAGGATAATGGAATAAGCACTCATGTGCTTCTTTTTTACATCCAGTCCCCGTGTGTATGCGGTTTTGTAAATTTTGTCATCTGTTCCCACCGGCACACAATGGTCTACTCTTTCGAAAAGCGGAACAGGATTTAACGTGTGCGCAAGATGTTATGCGTGCGTTCGCACAATAGTCTCATCCGAAAGACTTTTGTGGAGAGTGGAGTCGGCACTGATGTTAACTCCAGAGGAAACATTCTCTTGAACGAGAATCGAACACGGGTCAGCAGATCACGAATACATCGCTCTAACCACCAGGCTATCCCGTGTCCCCCCCCCCCCCCCCCCCCTTATGGATGCGGTAGCAGAGTAAAATCGCCCCATGCTTCAGATCAAATGAAAACAGATTTGATTTTTCTTCATAAAACAACACAGTATGACTGTGTTCCAGTGACTTTGTGCCTACGATGTTCTGTTCTCTTCAGTGTCAATCATATTGGGATCCCTTATTAATTATGATTGACTGGTTGTTGTTGTTGTTGTTCTGGTGGTTGTTGTTGGGTCAAGCCCTTTTAGTTTGTTTGCTGATATGTTAATCAGATGCTTGGCTAAAAAAAGTTTGTTGGCTTTGGTAGTTGCTAGACTACTACTGTATTTTGCACGTATATTTTAATATGTGAATATTGTTTATAGTAAACATACATTTTCACACACACGCCCCTCCCCTCCTCCTCCCCCCCCCCTCACACGCACGCGCGAACCCACGCACGCACACACACACCCAACCACCCACTTTACAGGCATTATAACATAAATATGCTGTGGTTATCATAGTGTGATTGGGTGGTTTTTTATATCTGGAAGTTTTTAGAGGTAATGGCACGATCACGGTAAAGTAGTTGATTTGTTTTTCCAGTCGGTGTTGTTTTAACTGATAATAGAACTGATAATTATTGCCATCGTCAGGAAATTTTGTGCTTAAGGGTTTCTCTTCTGTATCACTATCTCTATAATTTTTATCTGCATTTCAAAATTTTTTTTGGGTGTGTGTCTTGCTTATTTTCTGGAACCTTTAAGGGTTAAAAACAAATCGAGGATAATGGGATAAGCAACTCATGTGCCTAAGTCACAAAAAAGCTAGTAGATCAGAGAGAAAAGCCTTCAAGTCAAGAGACAAAAAGGACATTTCTCCAGAACACGATAATCGTGAAACTGGAAATTGCTTTTCATGCTTGTCACGCCTATTTGAGAGAGAGGCAAGATGTTTTCGACCAAATGCTTATCCTCTGAATCGGTGGGAACAGATGACAGAATTTTACCAAATCGCATACACACGGGGACTGGATGTAAAAAAAAGCACATGCATGCTTATTGCATTATCCTCGATATAAAAGAATAAATAAAAAAAACAAACTGTTTATGACAGCATTAAGACCAAGAATCAAAGAGTGATGTTGACAATGTAAAAACAACAACCCCAAAACAAAACAAACAAACATGGAATTCCAGATAAGCCTGATTTTTTTGGGGGGGTTGGGAAGGGGGGGGGGGGGGGGGGGTTGGGGTGTTTTCACATTTGTTTAGTTCAGCGTCATTCCAATATTCTTGACACCCAGGAACTATTTAGACTGAAGATATTGCTCGGCAGAAGATTGACTGTTATGATGATTTATATATATATATATATAATATAATTTTATATATCACTGTTTGGAGGACTAACCAGGGGCCGGCTTCATGAAAGGCAATCAGAATAGTACAACGACAGCGATTGTCCGGGGCAGACCAGCCTAGCATCGTCTGACAAAATCGAGTTGAAGGGACAAAATCCGACTTGCAAATAATTCACTTTAATGGCTACTATGCAAGCGAAACAATGCCCGTCTCCCCGAAGTTTCCAGAACTGTTAAACTGACAGCAGTACCCGAAATAGCAAGAGAGTTTTCCCCCCTTGTTTGTCGGCTAGAGCCTTCGGTACACCAGTGGTAAGAGTTCTTGCTATGCGACCGCTCCCCCCCCCCCCCCCCCCCACCCGTCCCCCCCTCCCCTCCCTCACCATGTAGGTAGCCGTGTAACAAGAAATAATGAATATTAATAATAATGATAATAATGTAATAATGTATGGAATGTATATAGCGCCGAATCTTGTAAAGCAACAAATCAAAGCGCTCAGATGACTTTTAAAAAACATTTAGGCCCTATATCGAGGATAATGGAATAAGCACTCATGTGCTTTTTTTACATCCAGTCCCCGTGTGTATGCGGTTTTGTAAATTTTGTCATCTGTTCCCACCGGCACACAATGGCCTACTCTTTCGAAAAGCGGAACAGGATTTAACGTGTGCGCAAGATGTTCTGCATGCGTTCGGACACGGGGCCTCGGTTTATAGTCTCATCCGAAGGACTTCACAAGAAAGGAAATATTCACACTAAAGGGAATCTGCTACCGTTAATGACTTTTATATAGGCAGCTCTATGCAGTTTATTCATTTCAAAACGAAAAGAAAAAGGTTAAGAGACGAGGGAGAATTTCAGCAGGTCCGACCTCTCCCCTTGCAGATCGGTTATGGTATCAAGAAACAGAGAGATGTAACTGTGCGAGTAAGATTACCCCCCTTGTCATTTTCTAACGCTGTGAGATGATAGATCTAGATCTATAATCCCCCCCCCCCCCCCAACACACACACACACACACATACGCGCACGCACACACACACACACACACACACCCTTCATCGGAAGTGACGTAAGACCTGAGATCGACTTTTTACTGCAGTTTTAGGACAGGATTCAGTTTGCTGACCTCAGGGTTATTATTATTATTATTATTACTTTTTAAAATATTATTTCATACTACTTTAAGTCACGGCAGATTTCCCTGCGTGAAATTCGGGCTGCTCACCTCGGGGAGAGGGTGTCGCCACAAGAGCAGCGCCAGCCATTACTTTTTTTGTGGGGGGGGGGGGGCTTCTTTTCCTGTCTGCAACTGTATTTGCTTCCCTATCAGAGTGGCCTTTTTGTATTTTTAAACATAATTTTTGCCAGAGACAACTCTCTTGTTGCCGTGGGTTCTTTTAGGCGCGCTAAGTAATTTTTTTTTTAACACACGGGACTTCGGTGTATCGTCTCATGCGAAAGACTAGCACCAAGACTAATGGTCTAATGAACGGGGGAAAAGTTTCGGGCCCAAACGGGGATCGAACCAACGCACACTTACTTCCGACCAGGACTTTTTCGCTTTCTAGGCAGGCGCGTTACCGCTAGACCATAGATTCAAGTGGGGATGACGGTTTTCACACGTTGAATTTTAATTAATTCCAGTCCTCTGGGGGGTTCCAGTTTTTGGTCCACACCAATAGTGACTTAAAGGCGATATTTCATATATTAAACCGGCCCCTGGCTATTCTTGTGTGTTGATTCTGCTTTTGCAAAAATTAATGATGATGTCCTTTTTTTTAAAAATCATAGCTTACGTAAACCTTATAATATACTATGGATGCTTTCAAATAAAAGTTGATTCATAATCTTAGATAAGACTTCACAGACCTCTTGCAATTGTGTGTGTGTGTGTGTGTGTGTGTGTGTGTGTGCGCGCACTGTGTATGATGTACTGCTGGGTGATCCATGCTGCGTGATAATTGTTTCAGCCGTGCAATGGCGCTGTATAATATTTCACCCCCCTACCCACCACAAGAAAACATAGCATACATACAATGTCTAATTACAACAATGACTACTTTCACAAACACACTTCTTCTCCTGGATTCCCCTCACATCGTCCCTAATTCAACAGCATCCTCACTCCTAAGTGTTGCGATGTGTGACAAGTCAAGTCAAGTCAAATTTTATTCCAGATGTACATTGATAAGCAATGCATTAGCTTTTTTCACAAGACCATCTATCTAAACATTTCGTGATGATTATACTAAACACTACATTTGCAATCGTTTACCATTAAATTAAACCATACAAAAATTTTTAAAGAAAAAAAAAAAGAAAAATCGATAGGAATACATTGGGTGTGTGTGTGTGTGTGTGTGTGTGTGTGTGTGTGCGTGCGTGTGTGTGTGTTTGTGTGCGTGCGTGCTAGCGTACGTGCGTGCGCGCGCATGGATTTGAAATATGTCGTTCATTATGTTTAAGGAGAGTTGCAAGCGTGTAAATGATGTGAGTGCAAGCGCTTCGATTTGTTTG
>CM054149.1:45377813-45387813 GCA_028751875.1 Rapana venosa | reverse complement strand
CAAGAACAACAACAACAACAGCAGCAACAAGAACAACAGCAAACAACAACAACAGCAAGAACAAACAGCAGCAGGAACAACAGCAGCAGCAGGATCAACAGCAACAAGAACAGCAGCAGCAAGAACAACAGCAGCAGGAACAACAGCAATAACAACAACAGCAGCAGGAACAACAGCAATAACAACAACAGCAGCATGAACAACAGTAAGAAGAACAACAGCAACAGGAACAACAGCAGCAGGAACAATAGTAGCAGCAGGAACAACAGCAATAACAACAACAGCAAGAATAACAGCAGCAGGAACAAAAGCAATAACAACAACAGCAAGAATAACAGCAGCAGGAACAACAGCAATAACAACAACAGCAAGAACAACACCAGCAGCAACAAGAGCAGCAGGAACAACAGCAGGAACAACTCACGCCAAACAAAATCTAACAGATTCCAGGAACAGGAAAAGAAACCTCCAAACTGCAATAACGCAAACCAACTAAATCTAACCGATTAAAAACAAGAGAAGAACAAAATAGTGAAGTGTAAATCTAAAAAAAACCCAACCAACCAACCAAACAAAAACAAAAACAATGGCATGACACGCACATACGAGAGGCGCGCGCGCGCGCGCGCGCACGCACGCACGCACCACACACCACACACACACACACACACACACACACACACACACACACACACACACACACACACACACACACATACACACACGCGCGCGCGCATCCACACGCACGCACACACTTTCTTTTTTATCGGTACACTTTATTGGTAAAGGTTGTAATAATGTAGTACTTCACTATTATCATCAAGAAATTGTTGTTCCCTGATGGGTGGCTTGATGACAAAAACAAAAAAATGCATTGCTTACTCAATGTACCATCTGGAAATAAAATTTGACTTGACTTGACTTCACACACATACACACATGAACAAAGACGAGCACTCAGGCGTACACACACATATGGGAAATAGCATATTAAAAAAAATTCTATATTGCTTTTCATTCCTGACTGTTTTCACTCAACATTAAAAGATACAACAACAACAAAAAACAACCCAAACCAAAACCCACGTAAATATAGGACCTTCTCACGCAGACAAGCATTCATGCACAGAAAGCATTTCAGTCAAAATTCCAAATAATTTATTTTAAAAAATTCTCTCAGTTTAAAGGCTTTGCTTGAATACTGTATGATCAAATCACTAATTTCTAAACAGTGAATGTCAAACATGTACTGAAACTGTCATCGTGGCAACTGGTTAACTTCACAGTGACTCAAAAAAAAACCAACACGCACTTGGAAACGCGATTATTCGACACGCTTTACAAAATATGCAAACAATTATTATATTACAACGGCGTTCCATGGTTAAAGTGGTCAACCCTTTCGGGAGAGATGCTTAGTATTTCTACACAGAAAACTCTGTTTAACAATACAACACAACACAACACAACACCACACGACACAACACGACACGACACGACACAACACAACACCCTTGAAGCTGAGAAGCGCTCGCAGCAAATCGCAACGAGAGGAGGAGTGCAGTTCATGATGCAATTTGCCCCGAAGAAGAGTGAACAAGCTACAAGAAGCTGCAGCAAGGACAGACAGCTCAACCCCCCCCCCCCCCTCTCCCCCCATCCCAGGCCATAAACCCACTGTCCCAATTTTGCCTGCAGCAGCTGTGCAGAGACTGCCATGCACGGATTGGTCTTCTGAAAGAGCCACTCCAGACTTCGCTAGCTCCAAACAGAGTTGAAGGGAAAGAAGGCACAGTCAGTGTTTTCCGATTCAGAAGGAACCTACTCATACAATACAATAGAACGCAATACAACAAAAACAAAGCAGTATTGAACTGTATCGTAAAAAAAGTATTTCTCAGCATTACCCCCAAATAGCACAAAACATAGTATGATACGACAAAAAAAAGGGTAAAAGGTAAAGGGTAAAGGAGTCCCATAACCTACTCCCCGAGGCGTCAGAGACCTCACTTCTCTAGGGCCAGCATATTGAGGGCGGCGCCCATCTCCTCTCCCTCGCTGCTTTACCTTCCCTGACCCTAAAGAGCCAGGTACCCATTTACAGCTGGGTGAACTGGGGGAACTGTACTGAAGCCAAGGCGCGCAAACGGTCACCCATCCAACTGGTAACCACGCTCGACGCTGCTTAACTTGGCTGGGGGAAAGCGAGTGCTCCGACCACTGCGCTATCCCGTCCCCTACGAAGGAGGCAATAATTTACATTGAAAAAGGTCGACAGAAATCATCCTATAAGCTTACATACATAAATATATTTATAAAAAGTAGCCCGTTATTTTACAGAAAGCCAGTGCATAACTATTACAGAGACATATTTTGGGGATTTTGCTTTTGGTGTTTGAGGTTACGTGGAAGTTAGTTCGTTTTCATAGTCGTAGTTTGTGCGTTTGCATGCTTGTTTGTTTGTTTATCTTCCTCAAGTTTTCCTGTTTAGTTTTTGTTGTTTGCGCGTTTGCTGGTTTGCCTTTTTGTGTCCTATCCAAGTTTGGATTCTTCTGTTTTGTTTTTGCTGTTTGTGATTTTTGCTAGTTTGTTTTATTTTGTTAGTGGATTTATTTGTTTATATTATCTCTGCCAATCAAACGTATTATCCTTGTCAATAGAATGTCTTGTCCCCTGTCAATCCAATATCTTATCGGCTGTCAATCCAACGTCTTATCCCTGTCAATCAAATTCCATCCCTGTCAATCAAATCCTATCCCTGTCAGTCAAATCCTATCCCTGTCAATCAAATTCTATCCCTGTCAATCAAATCCTATCCCTGTCAATCAAACCCTATCCCTGTCAGTCAAATCCTATCTCTGTCAATCAAATTCTATCCCTGTCAATCAAATCCTATCGCTCTCAATCAAACCCTATCCCTGTCAGTCAAACCCTATCCCTGTCAGTCAAATCCTATCCCTGTCAGTCAAATCCTATCCCTGTCAATCAAATACTATCCCTGTCAGTCAAATCTTATTCCTATCAGTAAAATCCTATTTGCTGTCGTTCCAATCCTATCCCTGTCAGTCAAATCCTATCCCTGTCAATAAAATTCTATCCCTGTCAGTCACACCCTATCCCTGTCAGTCACACCCTATCCCTGTCAATCAAACCCTATCCCTGTCAATCAAACCCTATCCCTGTCAGTCACATCCTATCCCTGTCAGTCAAATTCTATCCCTGTCAGTCACATCCTATCCCTGTCAATCAAACCCTATCCCTGTCAGTCACATCCTATCCCTGTCAATAAAATTCTATCCCTGTCAGTCAAATCCTATCCCTGTCAATCAAACCCTATCCCTGTCAGTCACATCCTATCCCTGTCAGTCAAATTCTATCCCTGTCAGTCACATCCTATCTCTGTCATTCAAATCGTATCCCTCTCAGTCAAGCCCTATCCCTGTCAGCCAAACCCTATCCCTGTCAATGAAATCCTATCAATCAAATCCCATCCCTGTAAATCAAATCCTATCCCTTTCAATCAAATCCTACGGCTATCAATCAAACCCTATCTCTGTCAATCAAATCCTATCTCTGTCAATAAAATCCTATCCCTGTCAATCAAATCCTATCCCTGTCAATCAAATCCTATCCCTGTCAATAAAATCCAATCCCTGTCAATAAAATCCTATCGCTGTCAGTCAAATCCAATCCCTGTCAATAGAATCCTATTCCTGTCAATAAAATCCTATCGCTGTCCCAATCAAATACTATCCCTGTCAATCAAATCCTACCCCTGTCAGTCACATCCTACCCCTGTCAATCACATCCTACGGTTGTCAATCAAACGTTCCAGGGCGTTTCGGCGACGCGGCCCATGTAGATGGAGGTGACGATGACGGCGACGAGCGCGAGGACGAAGAGAACAGCCATCAGGATGACCAGCTGGCGCAGGGAGGGGTGTTCCATCGTCAGTGCTGAGGGCGGCTTTCTCTTCCAGCCCGCTGCACTCTCACCAAGCTGTACAGAGGAGGAGAGAGATAGATAGATAGTTAGATAGATAGATAGTTAGATAGACAATGACAATGAAAATGACAATGACAAATTCTTTTATTTCGAGGATAATGAATAAGCACTCATGTGCTTTTTTACATCCAGTCCCCAGATAGATAGATAGATAGACAGATAGATAGATAGATAGACAGATAGATAGATATATAGATAGTTAGATAGATAGATAGATAGAAATGACAATGAGAGAGAGAGTGAAGAGAGAGTCAGTAGTCGAGAGAGAAGGCACCAGTTACAAGAGAGAGATGAGAGAGAAGAGAGAAGATAGGAAGATGAGAAGAAGAAGAGAGATAATAGTGAGAGAGATGAGATAGATGAGTTAGATAGTAGTAGAAGAAGAGAAGTAGAGATAGATAGAAGTAGAAGATAGAAGATGTAGATAGAAGATAGAAGAGTAGATAAAGATAGATAGATAGATAGATAGATGAGATAGATAGATAGATAGATAGATAAGATAGATAGTAGAGATAGATAGAATATAGAGTAGATGATAGAAGTAGATAGATAGATAGAAGATAGATAGATAGATAGATGATAGATAGAAGAAGAGAGAGAGAGAGAAAGAGAGAGAGAAAGAGGAGAGGGAAGAGAGAGAGAGAAGAGGAGAGAGAGAGAGAGAGAGAGAGGGAGAGGGGAGAGAGAGAGAGAGAGAGGAGAGAGAGAAGAGAGAAGAGAGAGAGAGAGAGAAGAGGAGAAGAGAGGAGGAGAAGAAGAGAAGAGAGAGAGGAGGGGAGAGAGAAGAGAGAGAGAGGTAGAGAGAGAGAGAGAAGAGAGAGAGAAGAGAGAAGAGAGAGAGAGAGAGAGAGAGAGAAGAGAGAGAGAGAGAGAGAGAGAAGAGAAGAGGGAAGAGAGAAGAAGAGAAGAGAGAGAGAAGAGAGAGAGAGAGAAAGAGAGAGAGGAGAGAGAGAGGGGAAGAGAGAGAGAGAGAGGAGAGAGAGAGAGAGAGAGGAACAGAGAGAGAGAGAGGAGAGAGAGAGAAGGAAGAGGAGAGAGAGAGAGCAGAGAGAGAGGAGAGAGAAGAGAGAGAGAGAGAGAGGAGAGAAGAAGAGAGAGAGAGAGAGAGGGAAGAGAAGAGAAAGAGAGAGAGAGAGAGGAGAGGGAGAGGAGAGGGAGAGAGAGAGGAGAGAGAGAGGAGAGAGGAGAGAGAGAGAGAGAGAGAGAGAGAGAGGAGAGAGAGAGAGAGAGAGAGAGAGAGAGAGAGAGAGGGCTTTAACGCTTTAACAATCTATTGTCATTGCCCAACTAGGCCTTTGACAAGGAAGGTAATAATTTTTTGTGAAACAATAAATAGAAAGTTAAATACATAATCAGTACAATTAAGTTTGGTAAAAATAAAGGATCCATCTACTTGTAACACACTGAAGTATAACATTGGCATCTATACAGTTACAAATCCTAGTACATAACAAAGAAACGAAAAAGGAAAACCAAACTGAAGTGTAACAGCAACTTTCGAATCGACCATCCATTCAGATTACATTTTATAAATATCAACTTAAAAAAAAAATCTCCTTACTTGAGAATACATTGCTCTCCAAAGTAACTACATCATTACATACAGGTACAATTGGTGCTGACATGGCTTTGTCTTAACTTCTGTGCCTCTGCAACACATTTAGCTACAGATTTGATAACACATTTGTTCTCAGAGGACAAAATAGAAACAATATCTTGCCTTTCTTTTAGTTGTAGATTCAGAAAATTATGTTTCTTACGCATAATTTCATATGATTTACATTGAAACAAAAAACCCCTCCAAAATTACGAATTTCATCATTAATATTGTGACCACATAATGGACATAGTAGTTGTATGGACGTCTCAGTCTGGAACCATCTTTTGTTAGCATTGAAACCTAGTGTTCTTAACCTGAATCGAGAATAACTAAGTCTGTGCCATTTATCAGTGATTACTGTTAACTATTTTTCTGTCTGAAAGACGGATTTGAAAGAATAGAACCAGCTATATTTATTTTTTACTCTCCATATCTGAGTACCAGTTTTGTTTAAAAGAACAAATAAGCCTATCTTTAAATTCAGAAAGAAACTGACGTTCATTACCTACTTCCTGAGACATCCATACAATCCCGAAGCCATGCTCTGACAAAACTCTTTTAACTCGATATGCCCAGTTCTCTTTTCCCCACTCCATCTGTGTAATCAACATATCGTATAACTGTCTACAAAAACGTGAATGAGGAAGTTTCAACAGCTTTAACCAATATTTAATACATTTCACAAAAGTTCTTATATATAAAGAATATCTTCCTGTCTCTCCATAGAGTACAGAATTGGATGAATGTATTGGCACATTTAGAAAACGTTTCATGGCAAATATGTGAACTTTTTCCATTTGCATGTTTACATGTACTCCCCATATTTCTGAAGCATACGTAAGCAACGGTTCTATCTGTGTCAAATAATTTCCAGAATAGGGAACAGTCTCCCCATATTTCTGAAGCATACGTAAGCAACGGTTCTATCTGTGTCAAATAATTTCCAGAATAGGGAACAGTCTATCGAGTTCAGCTTTCGTAATGTTCATCAGAGAGACACAGAGAGAGAGAGAGAGAGAGAGAGAGAGAGAGAGAGAGAGAGAGAGAGAGAGAGAGAGAGAGAGAGAGAGAGAGAGAGAGAGAGAGAGAGAGAGAGAGTGTGTGTATCATTAGCACATCATTAAAAAAAATCCAAACAAACCCACATACAACAACTGGGCGGAGCCAAAAATTGAACCTACGATTTGCAACTTCAGGGCATGATTTTGTCAACTTATCCATTCTGCTCTGGCAAAAAGTAAAGTAAAGGTAAATGTGTCCCAAAACCTACGTGGGCGTAGGGGAGCGAGGCGTCAGAGACCTCCACTTCTCCAAGGGGCCAGCACATTGAGGGCGGCGCCCATTTCCTCTCCCTCGCTGCTTTACCTTCCCTGACCCTAAAGAGGGCAGGTACCCATTGACAGCTGGGTGAACTAGGGGGACTGTACTGAAGCCAAGGCGCGCAAACGTCACCCATCCAAGTGGTAACCACGCTCGATGCTACTTAACTTTAGCTGGGGGAAAGCGAGTGCTCTGACCACTGAGCTATCCCGGCCCCTCTAGCTGAGGTACCACCAGAAAAAAAAAGCTGGGGGCTAGGATAAGGAGAAGGGGGAACATCAGAACAAACAGCTGCTTCATAAAGCGTTCATCCTTGTATTGTATCGCATTGTATTGTATCGTATTGTATCATATCTAATTGTATTGTATCGTATTATATTGTATCGTATTGTATCATATCTAATTGTATTGTATCGTATTGTATTGTATCGTATTGTATCATATCTAATTGTATTGTATTGCATTGTATTGTATTGTATCGTATTGTATCATATCGTAATTGTATCATATCTATTGTATTGTATTGCATGTATTGTATTGTATGTATATATCTAATTGTATTGTATTGCATTGTATTGTATCGCATTGTATCATATCTAATTGTATTGTATTGCATTGTATTGTATCGCATTGTATCATATCTAATTGTATTGTATTGCATTGTATTGTATCGCATTGTATCATATCTAATTGTATTGTATTGCATTGTATTGTATCGCATTGTATCATATCTAATTGTATTGTATTGCATTGTATTGTATCGCATTGTATCATATCTAATTGTATTGTATTGCATTGTATTGTATTGAATCGTATTGTATCATATCTAATTGTATTGTATTGCGTTGTATTGTATTGTATTGTATCGTATTGTATCTCCCTCTTTTCATCTCTGTCTGTCTCAGTCTTTTTCTCTGTCTCTGTCTGTGTGTCTGTCTCTCTGCTTTTTTTGTCTCTTTGTGTCACTCTCTCTGTCTCTGTCTCTCTTTCTGTGTCTCTGTTAGTCTTTTTGTGTTTCACTTTGTCTCTTTATCTCTCCCCTCTCTCTTTTTCTCTGTTACTCTCTCTGTCTCCGTTTCTCTTTCTCCCTCTTTATCTCGCTTTATCTTTGTCTACGCGTCCCTCTGTCTGTCTGTCTCTCTCCCCTTCTCTCTCCCTCCCTCTCTACACACTCTCTCCACCTCCCTCTCTCTCCCCTTTCTCCTGCTCTCTTCCTTCTCCTCTCTCCATTCCTCTCTTTCCTTCCCTTCTCTAACACCTCCCCCCCCCCCCCCCCATCCCCGTCTCTCTCTCTCTGGCCATGTATTCGCAAGGACATTGCAATAGATTATGCAAATTTCAGCAACATTCGGATCATATTTCTTGTTGGGAACTAAAAAGGGTGTGTGTGTGTGTGTGTGGGAGGGGGGGGGGGGGGAGGGAGGGGGGATAGAGGAGAGGAGAGAAGAGGATAAAGGATGTGTGTTTTTTATTAAAAAAATTACATTTTTAATATTTATCTATTTACTTTATTTATTTATTTTTATTTTATTCTTTTATTTTGAAGACCATGGAATAAAAACTAATGTACTTAAAAAAAATCTAGTCCCTGTGTGTATGCAGTTTTTTTTTGGTAAATTTTGTCATCCGTTCCCACCGGCACACGATGGCCTACTTTTCCGAAGTGTGTGTGTGTGTGTGTGTGTGTGCGCGTGCGCACGCATGCGTGTGTATGTGAGTGCGTGAGAGAGACGCTTTGACGAATTTATTGTCATTGCCCAATGTGGCCTATTGACAAGGGGGGTTACACATGACTTTATTTTGTAAATGCAAATGAATAAATACAAGAAAACTTACATAATGCATTTAACGCAATGAAAACCCAAACCCCCAAAAAGAGCTCTCTATGAACGGATACGAGTTTAAGCTCTAGCGTAAACTCAGTTTCAAACTGAATACAAAGTAATGTCAAGGATAAACAACAGGAACCAATAAACAATAACTAAAATAATAACAAGAACATTCTAGAATGCTATATTAGAATAGATCATCCCAAAAAATTGTATGTGAAATTTTCAATAAATATTCTTGCTGGAGATTACAGCGTAGTTATAAATGTTTCTTTAGGTGTGTCACAAAATGTTGCTGGAGTTTACAGGATATAAATATTACTTTAGTTTAGTCACAAATGTTAAACTAACTGGAACTTAGCTGTGATTGTGCGTGCGTGGTGCGTGCGTGCGTGCGTGTGTGTGTGTGTGTGTGTGTGTGTGTGTGTGTGTGTGTGTGTGTGTGTGAGAGAGAGAGAGAGAGAGAGAGAGGAGAGAGAGGAGGAGAGAGAGAGAGAGATAGAGATAGAGACAGACAAAAATAGAGACAGAGAGAGACAGATAGACAAAAAAACGAGGTAGGTAAGTGGAGGACATGGTGAAAATATGGCGACAGGAACTATAATGACACAAGTGTTTTCGTACCAAAAGGAGTGGCTATTCCTGCAGTTCTCAGAAAGTCCACACAGCTGCAGCAGCATCTTTCAACAGCAGCATCCGCAGATTCTAAATCGATCGATAATTTGTCCAAAGTTTGCCGTCAAATGGGTCTTATAGAAAAAAATAATGATATGGGTACTACTACTACTACTACTACTACTACTACTACTACTACTACTACTACTACTACTACTACTACTACTACTACTACTTCTGCTACTGCTACTGCTACTGCTACTACCACTGCTACTGCTACTGCTGCTATTGCTGCTGCTGCTGCTGCTGCTACTGCTGCTACTGCTACTACTGCTGCTGCTGCTGCTGCTTCTGCTGCTGCTGCTGCTGCTGCTGCTACTACTACTACTGCTACTTCTCCTCTTGCTGCTGCCTCTGCTGCTACTGCTGCTACTGCTACTGCTGCTGCTACTACTACTACTCCTACTCCTCTTGCTGCTGCTGCTGCTACTGCTGCTACTGCTACTGCTGCTGCTGCTGCTGCTACTACTACTACTACTACTACTACTCCTAACCAGGAAGAGTGTGCACAGTTTTCTGTATAAAGAAATTAATTACAGGATGGGGGTATCAAATTGAACAAAGTACTTAT
>CM054149.1:45370313-45372813 GCA_028751875.1 Rapana venosa | reverse complement strand
ACAACTATGTGTACCATTTTACAATGTGAAGATGTTCATTTTTATGGCTTTATAAGTTTGGTTTTTTGTTTTTGTTTTTCTCTTTTTCTTTCTATCTTTTGTTTTGTTTGGTTGTTTTTCTTTTTTGTCCTTGATTTTTTGTGTGGTGGTTTTGTTGTTGTTTTTTTCTTTTGTTAATTTGCTTGTTTGATTGTGTTTATTTTAAAAGTTTTCCCCTTGTTTCTACTGTGTGAGAGTATGAGTATTGGGTTTATTATCAAGAAGTATCCCTAAGGGCGGGGACTGGATGTAAAAAAGCACATAAGGGCTTGTCCATTATCCTTGAAATAAAAGAATTTGTCATTGTCATTGTCACTCTCTCCCCCCCCCTCTCTCTCTCTCTCTCTCTCTCTCTCTCTCTCTCTCTCTCTATATATATATATATATATATATATACATATGTACACATAAACATTTTCTTTTAGATCCTGGCCTAGAGCTTCAAGATTCACCAATGGTGATATTCTGCACATGCAGTCGTTTTTTGCCTACCATTAAGGTAGCCATATTCCACCTTTGGGAAAGACATCTACACACAACACCTCTGTGCATGCGCTCCTTGAAACTGTTGTCTTTAGTTCCTGCAGCCACACAGGAACACACTCTTTCCAAAGGCAGAACGGATTAAACAACAATGTTTTTATTCTTCTATTTCGAGGGTAACGGGATAAGCGCTCGATCTCGCGCTCACATGTTGTTTTACATTCGTTCCCCGTGTATATGCAGTTTTGTCAATTTGGTCATCCGCTCCCAACGACACACAATGGCTTACTCTTCCGAAACGTGTGCCTAAGATGTTCTGCGTGCGTTCGTACACTGGCCCTCGGTTTATAGTCTCAACCGAAGGATTTTGGGGGAGTGAAGTCGCTACTGGTGTTATTCCCCTTTGGAGGAGATGCCGGGGCATCTTTCAGTAAAAATAGCAGGTAGGGTGCAGTTTGCCTATAGAACAATGAGACTATAGGAAGCGATGAATCAATTTCACAGTAACATTTGTTTTGAAAGAAGCATTTCATATAGAAAGCACTGAGTATCATTCCTGGTGTCGGGATGGATAGCCTAGTGGTCAAAGCGTTGCGCTCGTGATCTGACGGCCCAGGTTCGAGCCTCCACCAAAACGCCCGTTCAAGGGGATTTTTTTCCTCCGGAGTTAACACCAGTATCTTGTTCTTCTTTTTTTTTTCTTCAGCCGACACATTCCGACTGCATGGCAGCGCATTAAGAAGTTCGTATTTAAAATATGCAGATTTGCTTGAAAACCCCCCCCAGGAGATTAGGCTGTTTAGGTAGAAAAGAAGCAAGAGATTTATTTATTTATTTTTCTATTTCGAGGATAATGGAATAAGCATTCATGTGCTTTTTTTTTAAACATCCAAGTCCCGTGTGTATACAGTTTTGTAAATTTTGTCATCCATTCCCACCGGCACACAATGGTCTACTCTTTCGAAAAGCGCAACGGGGTTTTACGTGTGCGCAAGATGTTCTGCGGGACCTCGGTTTATAGCCTCATTCGAAGTTGTTTTTTTTTTTAGAGGAGTGGAGTCTGCACTGATGTTAACTCCAGAGGAAAAATCCTCTTGAACGGGAATCGAACCCGGGTCAGCAGATCACGAGCGCATCACGCTAACCACCAGGCTATCCCGTCCGATAGAGAGAGAGAGAGAGAGAGAGAGAGAGAGAGAGAGAGAGAGAGAGAGAGAGATGAGAGAGAGAGAGAGAGAGAGAGAGAGAGAGGAGAGGAGAGAGAGAGGAGAGAGATTTTATTTATTTATTTATTGAATTTATTTTTTTTGGTCTTTTATATCCAGGATAATGGAGTAAGCAGGTATTATCTCCCCTGTCTTTCAAGCAAAAGAAGAATCGTACATCAGATATAACTAGCTGACATTTATTCATTTTGTGTTGTTTATGGGATGGTCGGCCTCGAAGGCCATACATATAATTTATGTGTTCTGTCTCTCACATATACATATTATGTATATTATATGAGACAGGAATGGTAAATTATTTGATATATCGCTACTTATGTCGTGTGGTATGCATTTGCTCTGTGTAAGTTGAAAGCCGGCTGTTTTTGTAGGCTGCTTGTTTCATTTGAATAATATTAATGAATGTATGAATTGGTGAATAAAAGAATGAATGGACGAGCAAATGAATGAATGCATGAATGAATAAACAATGAATTAATGAACAAATAAAAAGACAGAAAGAAGGAAATCATAGGTGGGTAGATGAATGAATGAATAGCGGATGATCAAACAAACAACCAAACGAATGAATGAATATTAAATAGATGAATAAATGAAACTAAATGAATGAAAGAGAGAAGAAATTCATGGATGGGAAGTTGAATGAATAAATAATGGGCAAAAACCCCCAAAGAAAGTATCGAAAGAATGAATACATGCAAAAATGATAAAGTAAATATAAAATTAATACCTGAACAAATAGACAAACAAAG
>CM054149.1:45355313-45362813 GCA_028751875.1 Rapana venosa | reverse complement strand
AGAGAGAGAGGGGGAGAGGGGGGGAAAGAAGAAAAAAGAAGGTTGAGAAAAGAGAGAGAGAAGCAGAAAAAAAAGGGAAGAACAAAAAAAAAAAAACAAACATACATAGGTAGGACAAAATACAAGCCAAAAAAACAAATTTCAAACATCCATCCATCCATCCATCCATAATACCCAAAAACATACATACAACATAAACAAAATCCTCCATATCCATCCACCATTTTCCATCCATCATCCATCCATCTCCATCCATCCATCCTTCCACCCACCATCTATCCATAAACAAAATACAACAACAAAGGGCAGAACGGCCCAGACAGACGGCAGAAAAATAATATATAAAAACAAAAAAAGAAAGAAGAAAAGTAGGAAAAGAGAGAAGAGAATAGAGAGGAGAGGAAGGGGAAGAGAAAAAAATTTTGGGGGGAAAAAAAGGGGGGTTTTTTTGGGGGGCTTTCGGGGGGGTTTTTGGGGGGGGGGAAAAAAGGGGGGGGGCCCCCCCAGACACCGGACAAAAGGAGGAAGAAGCGAGAGGCAGGCGGACAAAACGACAGACAAAGGCCCACACAGACGGACAGACAGAAAAAACCGTTACTCCCCTTCTTTTTTCCCCCTGGCGCGAGCTGAACAAGTTTATGTCAGCAGCGACCCTTCCTCCTGCCTTTTTTTCTTTTTTCCGTTCCTCAAGTGTTCGCCCAAGTCTTTTTTTTTTTTATGATTCCCCCTTTCTTCATCTCTGTCTCTTGTCTGTGGGTGTGTCTCTCTGTCTTCTTTTTCTGTCTGTTGTGTCTGTGTCTGTCTGTGTCTGTCGGGCGTCTGTCTGCTTTCTCGTTGTGTGTCTTTCTGTCTGTCAACGTCAGTTCTGTGTCTCTGCGCCCGACTGCTCTTTTCTCTTTTTTTTTGCTGTTTTTTCTTTTTCTCTGTCTTTGTCTCTGTGTCCTTCTGCTTCTTTCTTTCTTGTTCTTTTTCTCTCTCTGTGTCTGACTTCCGTTCTTTTTTCTGGGCTGTGTCTGTTTTTCTCCAGCCTGGTAGAAAATCCGTTGGAATACATATAGGAATTTTGTAGCGACTCCTGCGCTATTTGCGTTAAAAAAATGCACACACACACGCCACACACACACACACACACACACACACACACACACACACACACACCACACACACACACACACCACACACACACACACACAACACACACACACACACACACACACACACACACACACCATCTTATCTTTTTTTTCTCGCTTTTTTTTTCTTTCTTTAGATAGATGGCTTGATGAAAAAAAGCAAATGCACTGCTTATTCAATGTACCATCTGAAAATAAAAGTTTGACTTTGACTTTGACTTTGACACACACACACACACACACATACGCGCACACCAAAAACAACAAAGAGTTATAGCGATGTGTTTTGTGTGTACAGTCTTATCTGTGCATGTTTCCTTTGTGTCATGATAAAAGCAGGTTGTACCCGTGATAAAAGAACAAACGCATAACAACAACAACAACAACAACAGCAACGAGAACAACAACAACAACAGGAGCAAAAAAAAAAGAAACCCAACGACAGTAACAACAGAACGACAAGAGGGGGTTGAAGATGATGATGGCGAGATGGTAAACTGACGTCCCATTTGGATTACATATCCAACGCGCATAAAAGAACTCACGGCAACAAGAAAGTTGCCCCTGGCATTTTTATTTTATTTTATAGAAAAATGCCTACTCTTATAGGGAAACATTTGTAAACAAGAAAAATGAAAACTAGAAAAGAAAGGATAATGAAAAAGTTATGGGTTCCACTGCTTTTGTGATGACTCGTAATCCTGGGGAGATTGGTTCGAATTTAAGACAGAGGTATCTGCTGTCATTGAAAGTGGTATTGAATACAATGCAATGATCTCTGCGTGCCCGTATACATATAAAAGGTAAAGGTAAAGGTGTCCCATAACCTATATTAAGGTCGTAGGGGAGCAAGGCGTCAGAGACCTCACTTCTCTAGGGCCAGCGTATTGATGGCGGAGCCCATCTCCTCTCCCTCGCTGCTTTACCTTCCCTACCCTAAAGAGGGCAGGTACCCATTTACAGCTGGGTGAACTGGGGGAAATGTACTGAAGCCAAGGCGCGCAAACGGTCACCCATCCAATTGGTAACCACACTCGACGCTGCTTAACTTGGCTGGGGGAAAGCGAGTGCTCTGACCAAAAAAGAAATAGGTTTACACTTGAGCAGATCTGTGAGGCAGTGAAAGAAAAACAGATAAATCAATCCGTATTTGTTCGATTCTTCAGGTTTCTGAGTTTGCAAGGATTAAGTGAACAAGGATAATTAGGCTGAAAAAGTTAACTCAGCCGAAAAAAGATAACTTGGCATGGAAAGATAAATCATGCAGTGAACTGGAGTTAGGCAAGGGAGAATATAATTCGGCATGGGAAGTTAACTAGACACAGAAAGATAATGAAGAAGAAATGGATACTCGAACAGAGACGATAATTCGACAGGGGAAGGTAATTAGACGGGCGAAAGTAATAAGACAGGGGGAGGTAATAAGACAGGGAAGGATAATCAGATAGGGGAGGAACTTAGGCCAGGAGGCTCAATGGCTTGTCCGCTCAGCTATTTATGTCTGATAGAAAGCATAAACACTCTTTAAAAAATCGTTTTGCGCTATGATTGCGCCTCTGGGTAAGCGTATTTTCTATGCATGATAAACATCCTATATTTCTTTATGCACTGTGTTCTTGATATGACTCCTGAATTCATGCATAGCTGTATAAAAACAAAACGAAACCAAAACAAAACAACAACAACAATAAAATCTGATTGAAGTAGCTCTTTATCCCTTTTACTCCCCCCCCCCCCCCCCGAAAATAACCGTTCACTTCAGCAAACCGTCAATAAATAAACGAACGGACAAAGGAACCAACCAACTAGCCAACCAACCGACCAATCAACCAAGCAATCAGTCAGTCAACCTTGGAATCACTTTATCACCCAGTCAACCCACCAACCAACCAACCAACTAACTGACCCACCTATCATCTAACTGTTTCTTTCGATTAAAACACCAAGAAGGGAAGACGGAAAATATGGGAACACCCTACTAAACAAACACACCCAAGCAAGCAGGCAAGCAAGCAAGCAACCACCCAACCAAACAAGCAACCAAACAAGCATCCTTACAGCCAACCAATCAATCAACAAATCAATCAACCAAACAACAACCAACCAACCACAACAACCAACCAAACAGCACACCCACACTCTTCCAACCCCCTTTCCCCCAAAAAAAAAATCCCCATCAATAAAACACCAACCCCCCCCCCCCCCCCCACAAACACAAAAACTTAAAAAAAAGCACAAGAAAACCATTACCTATCCACATTTGCACCAATTCCGCTACAACCCCGAAAAGATGCTCCCTCCTCGCTTCAAAACTTCCTGTCCACATCATCCTCTCCTTGTCCCCAAATTGTAGACCTTTATTTTCTGGCTAAAACCGCTGACGTTTTCAAGCTCTCGATTTTTTGTTCGTCTATTTCCTATATACTCTCTATTTTTTTCTCTCTCTTTCTCTCCTAAGCTACGGTCGAGAGTTGTATAGCCAATGGCTTTGAGGGCATGATAAACATCCACACCATTTGCATGAAGACAAAGAAGGATGGGCTTTTGTCTGTCAGCTGCCTGTTCACTTTTCATCAATTACTGTCACTTCACAAGTTGGAGATGGGGGGAGGGGAAGGGGGGGTAGGGGTGTGGGAGGGGGGGGGGGGTAAGAGGGAGAAAAAGAGCTGTGGGATGGGGTGGGAGGGGAGGGAGGAGGGGAGGGGAGCTTTAAAACAGATACGGTTTTATGAAAAGGATGAAAAAGTCGGGTAAGTTTATTTTTGAGTTATGTTGTGTGTGTGTGTGTGTGTTTCACTTTATACGTATACTACACACGCACGTACGCAGGCGCGCGCGCGCGCACGCACGCGCGCGCACACACACACATATACATACACACACACACACACATACACACACGCATACACACACAGAGAACAGAACATCTTTCGCACACGTTAAGTCCTGTTCCGCTTTTCGTAAGAGTAGGCCATTGTGGCCCGGTGGGAACAGATGACAGAATTGACAAAAACTGCATACACACGGGGACTGGATGTAAAAAAAGCACACGCGTGCTTATTCCATTATCCTCGATATAAAAATAAAATAAAAACAAAACAAAAACCGCACACTTTGCAGACGTAAAATCGAAGCAGCAGCAGCAACACCAACAACAGCAACAGCAACAGCAACACACACACACACACACACCACACACACACACACACACACCACACACACACACACACACACACAACACACACACACACACACACACAACGCACGCACACACACATACACACACACACACACACACACACACACACACACACACACCACACACACACACACACACACACACACACACACATACACACACACACACACACACCGAACACACTTACAGCGTATCTATTTCCTTATCAGAGTAGCCTTAAATTTTGCCACAGGAGCAGTTCTCTTGTTGTCGTAGAGTCTTTTACGCGCACCGACAGCGTGTTGTACACCAGACCTGGGTTTTATGGTTTCATCCGAAAGACTAGCTTCCAGACCACAGCTCAAGGTCCAGTAGATAGGGGGGTGGGTGGGGGTGGGTGGGAGAGTTTCGGTATGAACGGGGTCGAACAAAACCGCACTTCTTCTCACTTTCTAGGCAGATCCGTTACTGCTGGGCCCCCTATCCACCGAGACAGAGATGATACAGCCAAACAACTATTTATTAGAGATGAAGATTTCAGGCCACACAGACTCTTGCAATCTTTCCTTGTGAAATATACACATGTTAAAAAGCAATCAGTAAAACATTTTTAAAAAAAGCCCCGCAGAACTAAGTAATAACACCCGAACACAAAACAAGTCATATATCAGAGACTATCATAGAACATAGTAACTTCAGTCTATTCTTTAAAAAACGAACAACAACATTTAAAACAAAATATTATATATTAAATAAAAATCAGACTAGACAGTTACATGAGAGATAGATAGATAGATAGATAGAAGAGAGAGAGAGAGAGAGGAGAGAGAGAGAGAGAGAGAGAGAGAGAGAGAGAGAGAGAGAGAGAGAGAGAGAGAGAGAGAGAGAGAGAATGACAATGACAATGACAATGACAAATTCTTTTATTTCGAGGATAATGAATAAGCACTCATGTGCTTTTTTACATCCAGTTCCGCCCGTAGGGATACATCTTAATAATAACCAAACACTTATTACAGTCTCACAGTAGAAACAAGGGGAAATAACCCTTTTCAAAACAGAGCCCCCCCCCACCCCAACAACCCCCACCCCTCCAAAAGCAAACAAATAAAAGAAAAACCCTAAAAACACCCCCACTCCCCCCACCCACCCCCCAAACCACCCCCACATCCTTCCACCCACCCCCCAAAGAGAGAACTCGAACTCGAACTCGAATATTTTAATGAGGGTAATTGGATAAGCCAGAGGCTTCTTTACACCAGGCCCTCATGGGGAAAAAAGTGAAACAAACATAAATAAACCAATTGATCAACAAAACAAGATAATGTCAAAAAGCAAAGAAATGAATGACTCAAATTGCCATTCAATTATTGTCTGAAATCATGAAATCAATGAAAGACCACAGAAGTAAACCAATCGAATAAATAAACAAAACCAATTAAACACTGACAAACTCCCATCCTTGACACCCGCCTCCCCTAAACAGACAACTCTCCCCCAAAAATCAATGCACACACACACACACACACGCACGCACGCACAAACACACACACATACACACACTACGCGTACATATACACAGACACGCAACTACACATGCGAGCTTGCACAAATCACACAAATCGTCCAGGATACAAATCCATACACATGTACATTTCCTCACATATCATAACAGCCTTATGTCATAATCATCAAAATACCATAGCCACACATTACACCGTCAAAACCAAACAATGAACATTATTTGAAGCACGAAAAAAACCCCAACAAAACACCACAGAGCATCAAAAGAGAAGGAGAGAGAGAGAGAGAGAGAGAGAGAGAGAGAGAGAGAGAGAGAGAGAGAGGAGAGAGAGAGAGGAGAGAGAGGAGAGAGAGAGAGAGAGAGAGAGAGAGAGATAATAATAATAATAATGTATGGAATTTATATAGCGCTGAATCTTGTAAAGCAACAAATCAAAGCGCTCAGATTTTATTTCATACCACTTTAAGTCATGGCAGATTTCTCTCCGTGAAATTCGGGCTGCTCTCCCCGGGGAGAGCGGGAGAACGCGTCGCCACTTAGCGCTGCGCCACCCTTTCACCCTTTTTTTTTTTTTTTTTTTTTTTTTTCTGCAGCTGTATTTTTGTTTCCCTATCAGAGTGGCTTTTTTCTAAGAATTTTGCCAGGGACAACTCTCTTGTTGCCGTGGGGTTTTTTACGTGCGCTAAATAATTACGTGTAACACACGGGACCTCGGTTTATCGTCTCATCCGAAAGACTAGCGCCCAGACCACCACTCATGGTCTAATGGATGGGGGAAAAATTTCCGGTCCAAACGGGGTACGAACCGCCGCACACTTCAGACCCGGACTTTTCGCTTTCTAGACAGGCGCGTTACCTCTAGACCACCGATCCACCAGATAGAGAGAGAGAGAGAGAGAGAGAGAGAGAGAGAGAGAGAGAGAGAGAGAGAGAGAGAGAGAGAGAGAGAGAGAGAGAGAGATCTTATTGTTTCAATAACCTCCATTTCAGCTCAAGGCAATCATTCTAACTGTCTACATGTTTTTTTTTACACCACACCGAACAAAATGCACTCTTCCACACCCTACAACAATGCCCAAATTGTGTCTAGATGCATTAATTAAACCCACATAAAACTATTTCTAGAAGCATTAAACTTGCACATGTGCAATTTACACCTTGTACCAGCGTCAACTTGAATGCAGAAATGAAACGAACACTTGTTTCACAAGTATTATGCGTTTCCAAAACAAAACAAAAACAGGACATTAGGCATTTCATTGTAAACTTGAGAAAAAAATATGTTAAAAGTCTCACCAAAAAAATCGACTACACACAAACGCAGATACAGGTACATACCTACATATGTTCATATATAAAAGCACACACTAGTTGCCCACCAAATGAACACACGCACGCACACTCACACAAACACACACACACACACACACACACAAAGGCACGCACGCACACACACACAACACACACACACACATACATATATATATATATATATATATATATATATATATATATATATATAAAATACTCACACACTTACAAACACACACTTACACTTACACACACCCACTCACTCACTCATTCACTCACTCACTCACTCACACATGCAAACACGCACACACATAGACACACACATACACACACACACACACACACACACACAC